>JAQMRL010000002.1:51589582-52189582 GCA_035578175.1 Catonia carolina
TGCATTGCTGATGGACAACCAACTACAAAATACAAAACAAGTATTTATGAAATTCTAATATTGTAACAGCTCGATAAAAAGGTTTACTTTAACATTTCCTAATTTATTTTTTATTATAATTACCTTCTGCCATAAGCAACAAGTGTTTCACCCAAGTATCTCCGAGCATTCTGATGGTTATGGTTCAATTTCAAAGCGCACTCAAAATCCTCAATTGCTTTATTGAAATTTCCACTGTTAGCAAATCTGGCAAAAGAAAACCAAAAATAGAATGGTCAAAAAGTTGTAAAAATTAACAAACATCTAAATAACAGTATTGACAATAAGTGGCACATAATGATAACAGCTAAATAAAATATGTATAATTTTTAAGCCGACAAATGATAGAAACAAGAGTTTAAAACTATTCTCAAACTTTTGTTGTGTGCTCATATTTAAACAGTTTATAAAATTTGAATTAACAATAGAAATGAGCAAAGACCAAGTAACACTAAAATAAACTTACATACAATACTTTGCTTAAAAATAAATTAATGAAAATTAAATACTTACAGAGCACCACGAGCAACCAATCCTTCAATATTTCTTGGATCTATGCTTAAAGCTTTATTCAAACACTGATGTGCCTCAGTATGCCGTCCTGCTTTAAAATGATCAATACCTTCGGCAACACTGCGATACGCCCATTTGCTAGCTTGAACTTGACGCAATTCACTGGCATACTCTCCTTCAGGAAATCTCCTCCTAAGAGAAAATAGTATAAGATAATATATTGTAAAACAATATTTAAAAGCAGAATAAAAACTTTCATTAAAACTGAGCTAGCACCACACAATTCTCTCTTTTTGCATTCAAATTCATTCCTAACAATTTCAAAAAATTACCATTTATTTATAATTTGTAAATAGAACCACGTTTGAGCCAAATTTTTGAGTTTTCATTCACAAACGGAAATAAACTTTTTTTTAGAAATATTGACATAAGTAACAGAAAAAGTTCTGCACTAAATCCATAAAACATACAAAAAATATGTTATTATTATGCTCTATATGTATATATAGATATCAAATTATTGTGAATATTTACAACGTTTAGATATTGAAATTTGATTGACTTGTTCAAAAGATAATACACTTTCCAAGCGCTCAGTCACACCAGATCCCTTCCAGTTTTATTTTATTTGCTTATTATGAAATATTTCATCTTTCTCACGATGTTGCTCTTTTTGTAATTCGATTCTGAAAAGGATATGGCATATACAAAAATTTGTTATAGTTTATTTTGAAGTGAGTTATAAGGTTTCAACCTAGGGTAGACTTAACTTTGTTTGGTGTGAGGGCCATGGATTAGTCACAAAGCCATGTGACATTAAAATTCATGAGAACAGAACAAAGAAATATAGTCAACACTATAACGATTAGCCTTTTCTAATTATTGTTACAATAAAAGAAAATCAATAAAACTAGCTTAAAAAATATCAAACATTTTTCTCTTTTCTTTCCCAATACTATGAAGCCAATTTTCATCTTACAAATATGCAACATACATAAAATTTAACAGGAAAAAATTCTCTGTCTAGTGCAAGTTAACCCATTAGAAAAGAATGAATAGTTCTGTAGTAAATTGAGTTTAAACAAAGTCATGACATTATGCTAGAATTCTGGTGTTTGGGTATAACCGGGTTAAATAGACACTCAAACTTTTTACTGTGTTGGGTCATATTGGAATTTCACCTAATAAAAATAAAAATATCAAGGTGGTTATGATGAAGCTGGAATGTTTTGAGGTGATCTCATAGTTTTTATTTTGTGATTTCTTTAAACAGCTTTTTTAGCACAAATGGAACATATTCTCAGAAACCAGGCAGCCAATCTATAAAATTTTTAGAGATACTTTATAAAATAAAGATAAAAAAGGCTTCAAATATTTTATAGAGATAATTTGCTTATGACTTCAAAGAGTTAAAAATAAAGACTAGACCAATAATTTTGTATAATTTTTTGAAAATGTTTTAAAAACAGTATATTCAAGATCGAATAACTATGCAAAAGAAAACGATTGTTTTATTAGTATAGCGTAACACTTTATCTCCAACTCACTTGAAGCAATTGAATTCCTATTCATTTCTTAGTTGACTCACCTAATTTCTGATCGGATCTGGCATGCTTTCAACAGTCAGCCTTTATACCATCCACAACAGCATTAAAGTGTTTAGGGTCATCAGCTGAACGGTTAGTTTGAACCTCTAGAGGCTTTACTAAGTAAAACAAGGAGTGAGGTGGTTTACCATTGTTTTCCTCACCGAGTAGAAAAGTATGCTTATCAGCATGTCAGGCCCTCCAAAAAGCATCTACTTTCCACCCTGGAAATTACACCTTCACTTCATTCACCCCAGGGTCTGGCTGCATAATGATAAAATTCATTACTCTCAGAGAAGATAACTCTGACTAGTGTGTTTTACACTTCTACCTCATCTGTTATTAAATGCTTCAGTCATAACTGGCTGACCATGTGATAATAAACAGAACTATTTTTTGTAGCCCTGGAACTAGCAGATCAAATGCAAATACAGTATAATACCGATTATCCGTGGTAATTGGGGGGATAACTATACCGGATAACCGGAAAACACGGATAATACAACCCAATTCGGTCGAGACCACTTACGTCATAAACAAAACCATCAGTTACGCGTATGTTTTGTTCTACTGATTAATACATGTTAATACTATCGGATATCGGAAATAAATAAACAAATTGCATTGAAATAAAAATATTTACTACATAAATTTATATAAGTCTTACCTTAAACTACGTACCAAAAAAAATCACAAAAAATCTGTTATTTTATTTTGTTTCATTTTATGCCGCAATATTTTTTATTTTATTTTTCTTATATAACCACGAATATGTAAAATGTCCACGTAATCTGTGTCATCCTGATTTTCCATGAAAGTTAGTAATGTTTCGGCACCGGTTAAAGCTTCTTTGCAACTTATTTTAGGAGCTGGTAACGTGCTCGCCTCTCATCACGCGGTCTTGGGTTCGAACCCCACTCGGCATGGCATTTTTTCATACGTTACAAAAAATTCATTTCATCCTTCACCGTCTGCATTAGCAGCAATTTGCAAAACAGTCGGACGGTAAACCAAAAAAAAAAATTTCTAGTGATCGCACGGTTAATCCAAACCCCGGTTAAACGATCCACGGAAAATCGGTACTCTACTGTAATTGAAAATTCCACCTGCCAGTTTTAGGCAAAACAGCATTAACGTAATTTACATCCAAAACAGTTGTACGTAAAAATTACAAATTACACAGCATTTCATACATACCTCATTCCATTCATGTAAGTAAAATTGTTCATCCCAAGTCCAAGAGCATTAGATAAACAGTTGATATTACTGGGATTGTTAAAACCAACAGAATTTTCAAGCAAATCATTGTACTGATCACCTTTAGTGTACTCCTGCGCTTGTCTGTAAACATAAATACAAAATCGATACAGATCAATTTATAAATATGATTATAATACTTTTTTATTACATCTAAAATATCTACCAGTTAAGCACTGAATAAATAAATAATTAATAAAAAAAAGTAAATTAACGACACATTTTTTTAAACAAATAAATTTTACCTACCTGGTTTTTATATTAACAAGCCATACAAATATACTTAAGTGAAGTATGCCAATAATCCAATAATGACAAACCCAGTCTGTAATAAAATATATATAACGGATGGAAATCGTTTCTTATATATAATCACCAATCATAGAATAGCACATATTAAGCATAAATATTTGATCTAACACACTAAAAATATGACTCTGTCCTTCAATCCAGAAAAAAAATGGCTGGAGCTGAAAAGAAAAAATCCATAATTCAAAGAACTTAGAGAATCACAAAAAATGTGTCATTAAAATACAAAACTTAAGAATCTCAAGTAAATTTGTAATCTCATACAGTGCAATTTTTGTAATATTAATTATTGGAAAAAATAATTGAATTCAGGGGAATCATAAAAGTATTCAAGACAATGTGATAAATTCAACTGTTGAAAATGCTATACAAAACACGATTGTAAACAGAAATGAAAAATACAGTAGTTTGTAGTCTTGGTTACACCAGAAATTAGAGAGAAAAAAAATCAGGACAAAATCAAAATAAAATCAGGACAAATTTTAACGAAAGCTTTTGGTGTAGGACTGTTAAATAACCTGAATTCATTAATATATATAAATGGTTTTCCTTTTAAAGAAGCTATCGGGTTAATTGTTTAATACCGGGGGATTTTTAATTTGAAGAACAAGAACTGCACTGAATTATTTTCATCTAATACACAATCAGTGAAAATCTCAAAAATTATTGTAAGACTGTCAAAATTTTATTAATTTCTTAATACGAATAATACAAAAACCAGTGCAACTGATAGTAACCATGCAAAAAATTATTAGTAAGCCTATGCAAATTATAAAGAGCATCTAAATGTTTATAAAACGTTACAAGAATTTTTATAACAATGAAAGTTAAGACGAGTAAAAATAAAATAAAAACAAATTCATCCATTTATTTATCAATATCATCATCAACAACCCCCCCCCACCATGAAAATACCTGGTCTCACCTGTTATCTGCTGTTACACATTTTCTGTCAAAAATTTATAAAATTCAAATTTATCAATTATTATATCGGCTACAGCAAATTGTATTGATGTTTTAACACCATAATGTTGATACATATACTTATATATACCACACAGAAACCATAAAATGTAGCTGTTGGTTAATAAATTCTACAACCCAATGGCGGTACGTTTTTTGTTTTTATAAAAACAAGTCCATCATTTCCAAACGTATTTATATGGTCATAATTCAACACGTTTTGCTGGAATACCAAATGAGAACAGATTAAATATCACTTCATATTGTTTATCTATTTAACATGTACCTTCTTTCTTTAATATAGTTTCACCTTAAATCATACCAAAATTAATAATTATTAGAAATAAAAACAGTTATTTCAAGTCATATTTAAACAGGAATGACTTTTTCATATATATTAACACTTTATTTGGTGTTATTTATTTATGCAAGTGTTAAAATATCATCTGCTTGACAAAATTTTACAGTACCCTAAAAATAAACTGTTAATACAAAAAATTATTATTAAACTACTCTATGTGAACAAGTTGTGTTGTCGATCAACGTAGTTGTTTATTGTAGAATTATGTACAAGTCTGATTTGGTCACAGTATGGTAGAATTTAATGGCAGCCTGAAAACTTTATCCCAAATTAATTCTAGAATTCTGTTTATTTTTCTCGCTCTTTAGAATGGCAACAAGCTTTGAATTTAGATACACTTCTTTCATTGCTATGAGATTTTGTATACATATTTAACTCATTTATGTTTATTAGCTTGTGCAAAACACTTGCTGTAAATAACAGAAACACATATGAAAAAATAGAATAACAAATTTGCAAACAAATACATAATTGGGTTAAGTGTATAAAAAATATTTATTAAGGCGGATTTAATTAAAAATATATAACTATACATATTGAAAGTACAGTAGATCACCCGAAAACCTAGAATAGCAAGATATGAAAAGGGTTTGCAGAGCTTCCCAATTGACCTAGTTCATTCATATTAATCAAATTAAAAATGCAGAGAGAGTTACAATCTATCCAATCAACAGTAATTTTAAAATCATTAGTCCATTCAGACCATTTGTTAATAAATTTTATGTGCTTAAGTTTTTTAAGGGCAGTTTTTTAACTACAGCTGCCTCATGGACATTTGAATTTTTAAAAATTAACGATAGGTCTGGTTCTTGTTCATTTGGACCAGATGTGGTGGATATTTTATGTTGATTTAGAGTAAAAATGTTTAAGCTAAAAATCATCAACCACTAAACTAATACGACTGGTGAAAAATACTTTCAAAAAACTGAGAAATTATTTAAAAAATAAATAACTAAGATTTAATACAGCACAAGAATAATTCCATAAAGTGATAAAACAGGAAAATAAATCAGGGACTTTTTTGTCCTTATTTTGACAAAGAATTTTAGAACAGTCAGAAAAAATGAAAATGAAAACTGTCAAACACATTCTTTCACTAACAATGTGGGAATAGACATTTTAAAGAAAAATACATTATCCTACGAATTCAAAATAACTATTTAGAGCCTGTTCCAAAAGAAGCAATAAAACATGATTATATATTAATCTGAAAGAAATATTTCTGTATTCTAAAACCTGCAATAATAATTTCTTTAACGGCAATTAAGTACTTTATAAAAAAAATCATTGTTATCCTCTTTATTCCTTTTTGAAGTTTCCTCGTGTTGGGCCTCAAACAAAAATAATAATTCACGTCTAAATTTCAAGTAAGCTTGACTGGCTATAGAATTTTAAAAACAATAATATAATAATAAATTATGCACAAACACAAGAACTATGTTTGGCCAGCAACTGTAAAAATAGGAACACTATCCCCAATATGATGCTAAATGAGAACACTTAATTACAATGTATTAAAATAACTGACATGCTTTATAACCGTGACTAAAAAATTAAATACATGAGAATGAACACAGCTCACAAAAAAATGCATAAGAAAATTATCACATATTTACAAATACTAGTGTCAAAACAGTACGACATAATGAAAATGACAGACAACATATCACTTACACAATTTAAAACAAAAAACAGCACAACAATAAAACTCAACGAATTATAAAATTAATATAGAACCACATTTATTATTAAAAGTCTATTTTCTGTAAAGTAAATAAACATTTACCTTTTATTAATTAAATGTCTTCTTGTCATGGTAATGTGATTGAAATACATCTTCTACTACAGTAAATAATAACTACACTAACAATCAACCTGTCATTTAAGTGAGATCTAGCGATGATGCAGTTAAAAAATATTAGCTATATATATTAAATACGTTAAAAGTTATTTCATTTTCAATCTGATCTTTCCGTTAACAGTTTTATCAAACACGCTTAAAACAGATGACAATTTTTCAATATTTAAAATTGTGGTCTAAATTGGTACAAAATAATAAAAAAACAATGTTAAAAACGGATCACATTAGGGAATCTAAACACAACGACAGTGTTGTACAACATTTTAAATTCTATACAAATCAATTGTACAGATGCATTCATGTAACAGCACAAAAAAAAACTTATTTGTGTAATATCAGTCCTGAAATGAAAACCACTTCCAATATACTGACCTTAAATTCTGATAATTTAACCCTTTGCCGTCAAAAGATGTCACACTGTTCTTCAAACCAGTCTGAATATGCCCTACATCTTACATATCGAAGATATCTAAAAGATTTTTTCACAGACTTGTATAGAACATCTGTTCTGTAGGAAAATCATGGACATACTTACATAAGATTTTTGTAGCTTTTAAGTTGCTCTAACATCAGTATTTGTTTTTTATTATTAAGAAACCCTTCAATAATATTCAATCTGCAACTGGCATGTGTTCAATTTCAAACAATTTCCCGAAAAGTAATGAAATTTTTCTTGCTCATAATAATAGAATTCAATTTTTTTAAGTTTTATTCAGATGTACATGTAATACTCTTGCAATGAATGATACAGATAAAATATAATACTTCAATATACTTGCTGATTACATTAAACTTGTAAGTTTGTATGATCTTCTATAATTGTCAACTGAGACCATAAATTTTCATCAGATAAAAACAATTTTTTTATAGATATTTATAAAATCACAATAGTTGGTTTGGTTGATAACATAAGTCAACATGATTACTTTTTCAAGATAATGAACGTACTTACAAACTTGAAGATAAAAAGCGCATCAGTGATAAAAAATAACACATACTTCAAGCATTGTAGTTTTAATTTATAAATAAGAAGAAAACCATGACATCTAATTTCAATCCAAAAAATTCTTCTCTACCATGGTTTTTAATTATTGTAACAGCTTATTGTTTTACAAGATATTAAATTTGTAGAATTTTTCAGTAACATTAGCGCAGCTGCAGAACGGACCAGAACCTGCTCATGTCTATTATTATTATTATTTTTCCTTCACACAACAGGATATTCTGATTTTCATGTGGAACCATTAGCTATCTGTAGCTAATCATTATAAAACTATCAAAAATGAATGAATATCCTTTTCGAGTCATTTATCAAGTGAAAGAGAAATAACATTCCCTTTGTTTGTTTGTTTAATAGTGTGAAATTCTTTTTTTTTATAACAGAAATTATAACCTGAAATAATAATAGTAATGTAACATTCAATTCACGCCGATTCAATATTAATAATAATGGTTACAAATTTAAACCTAAACCTAAACTTCAGAGAATTTAGTTTCTTCAGTGAAAATAAAATTTATGTACACTATTGTCACATACATGTACGTACGATCTCATTAACATATCTGTACATTTTCTTGTTCCACCATATTGATGTTCTCATTATGTTCCACACTGCTTTGTTTTTTGTACTGGACAAACAATTACACCCACACAAAATTCTCAAACTTAAAATAACTTTGTTAAAAAAATTTATCATTTTGAATAATTTTCATACAAAACTGCCTGAAGTGACTGCAAAGGGTTAAATATACTTTGAAGAGACATCACATTCACTAAAATTCTGAAGATTAAGATCACTTAATATGATAAAAATGATTATCATAAATTTGATAGTGGCCACACACACTTTGATTTTGAGATTCTAACTCTAAGATGCTAATTTTCTAAAGAAGATGTCACTGCTTGTAAAAAAGTAAAAAAATAATGTTAAATAGCACTTAAAACTTTAAAAAAATTCTCTATAACAGAAATATTAAACTTAAAATTTCTATCTTAAAAATTTATTCCATTACAGAAATGTCAGGTCAGTTTGTTAAAATCCCAATACATTCTTCCAGAATTTATAAAAAGTCCACTGATTATCTCATATCTTTTTAATATGAAACAACTACATAAAATCATTGGTAATGTTTAATGTTATCTATTTGAAACGTCTCATACCAAAACCCCAGGAAACTATAAGCCAAAGGGCTCTTAACTTTCATTCGAGTTTCAGAGAACGGCCTTTTCAGAAACGTAACTAACATTACAGTAGCTAATTAATTCTAATTGTATCAATTATTAGTTTTCAAAAACAAAAATCCCTGAAGTAAATTTACAGATTTGCTTTATGTCATCACTTACTGACACTATCTTGTACAGACAACAACAGGGTCATTATTTCTACCGTAAACATGTTTCATGGTGCGAGGAAATTTTCTAAAAACATCAAAAATAAAAAAGCAGATGCCATTCAGTTTTTATTCTTAAAATTAATGACGCTACTGATTTATTCTTGCACGGTCTGCATTTTAAAAACCAAACAAGTTGTTGAACTTTCAAGCTGTGTCCAAATGGCTCCTTTTTTGATACATGAGGACAAACTACTCAGAACTAGCATGATTACTTATTTTTAAAGTTTAGCAATAAATTTTATCAAATAATTTTTGCATCCGAGGAATTAACTTTTACTACCATTCATTAGCAGAACACATTACTAAGAAAAGGATTATTTTAAGTTTTAGCCACTTAATAAACTTTTCAATATGATGACTAACTTAACAAATAAATCAGAAACTTTATAAAATTTGGAAGATCAAATGTAAAGGATTACTTTTTATAAAATTTTGTTTAAAACTAAAATTAATTTCAAAATATACAGTAATTACCTGAGAATGTCAAAAACCCCAATGGACAACATATTACAAATGAAAAACATAAATAAAACAGGTGCAATCCAAACATTACACAGAGTGCAGCAACCGTGAAACAATTAATCTCTTTGACTTTCTTTCACTTCTGTGACAACAGTGTACTTTCAACATCTCATTAAATATTTAACATCCAATAAAAATTTAGCTTGATGATAGTTTAGCAACAGAAGAATCAAATAACATCTTAAAATATATTTTATAGCGTAAAAATAAACATAATAATTATCTAGTAAACGTACACACTAAAAACAAAATTAACAAAAATCGTATACTGACTTGTAACTTTCTGGAAAATCGTCAGAATGTACAAGGCCTAGTCGGGCTCTGTGTTCAGAGGTACTGACACCCTTCATGCCACAAGTCATTTTCTCTGAATCGGCTATCACCTCCAACACTTCACAACAGACCAAGTCATTAATGAGAAATGATCGGGAGATGTTTTTCTTGTCAACAGCTGGTATCACATGCACTGAATGGCAATGTGCCTAAATAAAAATAAATAAATAAAATTGAAGTTCATAATATTGTTTCCAATAATTATAAGTTTATAATTATGTAAAAGCCTAAAAGTGACACACTTAAGTCTTTAAATCATAACTAAAATTAAATTATCAATTAACATACATTTGATTGATATTTCCTCGTGAGTTTCTAGAGGTCTTATTAATTTTTTTTTAAATGATCTGCTTCAACAATTATCTACCAGTGACATTTTTGAGCATTAGTCATAGGTTTATAATACAGGCTAAAGGTAAGCGTTTTACAAGGTTAAATAATGTATATGGCTCGTAGATTCCTTCATGAAAGTATTTATAAGATACCTAGGGAAACTAAAATAATTCTGATGTATTAATACTTCTTTTATTAACCTTTAGTAGCTGCTTTAATTTTCTTTTATTTATGTTCTCATTCAGATAAACTTGTTTGTTTCTTTCGGTGGATCCACGATCATCTGAATATATTAAATAACATAAAAACTGAAACTAATTTTCATTATTCAAATTTTAAAAGATGTCTTCAGTCAAAAAGAGACTTTAAAGCAGCGATTCCCAAACAGTGTGCCACAAAATTTCACGCAATCTTGTTTACTTGTAAAGTTTATCTCGCTGCTTATGTATAGCACGCTTAACAGTTGGATTTGCCTTCTAATTTTGAAATACTGTTCTGTTGTAATCGTAATTTTATTAAAATGTAGTTTTTTATTAGTTTTCCATAGTAAACACATAAGATTTAATTTATCGCGGACTGCCCCACAATTATCAGTGCCTGCACACGGTCCCAGTCCCTGCCTGCCGCGGGAAGCAATACAGATGCGCAGGCAGCAGTGCCTCCCTGCCACCATGAAGTGGACTCGCTGGAGGGGGATTTAGACAGCCACACTGAAGTGCGAGTCAGACTGGCCTACCAATGACGAACGGAGAAGAAAGAAGAGCAAGCAAGAAAAAGAGCCAAGCCGAGACCGGACGCACCATCCTGGTCTACGCTACCGGTGGTGGACACACATTCCTGCACCGGTCAGCCTTCACTGACTTAGAGAAAATCGTCCCGGCTGTGCTGTCAGCAGATGGCCAACGCCGACCCAACACAGCGGGGCTCTGGGGGGCCACCTCTGTCTCGCTGCAGTGGGGACCCAACTGCCGCTGAGAGCAGGCTAGGTCTGAACCCGGTAGCCGAGCCGTCACTCTTCGGGCTCCGCTTTCAACACACCATTTCCGGCCACCAACAACGGCTCTTTTCAGAGCCAACAAACTGACAAGAAAGGTTTCGCCACGTGTCGTCGGCCCCAGTCGGCGACAAATTTTTTACTTGTTGTGTTCTAATGTACACACTGTAATACAAAAACACTCTAATTATAGTTAATTAAGAAAATAAGTATAAAGTGTGCCGTGAATATGGATTCAGTTAGTGTGCCGTGAGGTAAAGATAGTTGGGAATAGCTGATATAGAGTTTTATACAAATTACTGAAGACAACATTTTCTTAAGTTTTAGTAGAAAATTAAGACACAATTTTTTTTATTATATATTTCTGATAAAAGTGGATTCACCAAAACATGAAAATTTATCTGAATGAGAACACGTAAATAAAAGAAAATTAAAGCAGCTACACAAAAAGATTAATAGAATTTGTTAAAAGTATTTAAACGTTAGAATTAATTGCAAGCTGCAGGATGTATATCTGATTTATTTTTAAATTATTCTGTTTAGCTAACAGGTTTACTTCACTGTACACATAAACAAAACATTTTTCAATATCCTTGGGGAAAGGGAATCAAATCCTTTAACTTTATTTAAATTTAACATTTTAAATTATTCTTTCTGATATATTTATTTTAAGTTTCTTGACAACACACTACAAATTATTATTATCTTCCTGAATAATGATCAAATTGTGTTTTTAAATAATTTTATAAATTAAAAATTTGTAGTATAATTGCACCACCACCAAAATTTAAAATATGGACATAGGGTGAATTACAAAAATAAAATTAAGTGAGTGAAATTCACTACAAAAAAAAATCATAAAATTGTATTATCTGTTACACATTTTGCCTGTTCCTAAAAAAAAATTATGAATGAAATATTCTTGAAATGATACTTTTTAACAGTACCTCGTAATACGCAAAAATTAATATAATCAAAAATCACATAAAGTCGAGCCTCTCTTAGTTTGCTCCTAATGTAAACAAATAATGACGTCACTGAGCATGCGCATTATATCAAAATGTGTACACGCTGACTAAAAAGTAACAACAAAATACTTTCAAAAGTATTTAAATACAAAATACTTTTAAAAGTATTTTTATAAATGAAATTGTTAGGCCTACATCATATAGTGACTGATGTTTTTAGTACTTTAAGTACTTTATAATTTAAAAAATAGTTAACTTAATAGGAATACGACATTTGTAAAGTCGCAGACTCTAGGGTGCACCCTGTAGTAGGTGGCTTTTGTTTGTTGACAGTAGGAGCGAACTAACAACGGCTCAACTGTACATTACTAATATACTTTGCAAAACCCTGATAATTACCTTGATATTTAAGTCAGCCACACAACGTGGAGTCTCCCCATCTAAACAGAGAATCTTCAGCATAAGACCTGATGACAACTTTGTAATGATCGATGCATATACAATATCTCCAACTGACACGCTCTACAAAAAGAAAAACCAACAAAACAGAACAATTTAAATACAAAATATTAAAAAAAAATTTCATTTAAATAATTTTATCTTAATTAGTTCTGTGTACTCCATGGTAAATTAGGTTTCATAACTGATTGATGAACAGTACAAAATACTTCACAACAAATTTTAAAAATGATAACAGGGCTGGATAAATAGTTTTGTTATCATAAAAATTAACTACACAATTTATTAATATTTTAAGTATGTACAACAGACAATGAAAGAAATATTATGACTATGTAGAGTCAACAAGAGATTGGTTGTTAACATACTATAAAATGACTAAAATTGGTAAAACGTTATTTTACCTGTAATTTTATTGGGCTATAAGTACCGGGTGTTTATAAATGAATAGCTGGATTTTAACGCTCTATAATTTTTAATTTTATAAAGGGTGATTCAAAAAGAGCGCCGGTTTTTAAACGGCTGGTAAATTTTTGTTTATTGGTTGGCAACATTGTTTGACCACATTTCTATTTTGGAGAACATTCCGATTGACGATTCAGTTGTAGTTTCTCTTGTTCGCAGTGTAGTACTCTCGCAGTCTGTGTCTAACCATGGAGAAGTTTACTATTGTGCAACGAGTGTTAATCGTCAAAACATTTTACCAGAGTGGAGAGAGTTATGCGGCTACTGTCAGGCGACTTCGCGGTACTCTAGGACGTAATGAAGCACCGAATGAATCAACAGTTCGCAGGCTCATGAAAAAGTTTTTTTTTTGTGTCCCAGATTAGCACATAAGAGTGTTCACTTGTCCACTAAGGTGAACGGTCGACTTATCACTGAAGACAACATGATGTAGAAAATCTTCATGCAACATTTCATTAGCGAAGTTGGCACGTAAACCATAGTCTGCAGGATTTAGAGCCTGTACCAACTGCAAACGATAAGGACTTAGTTGCAAGCGTCTCCGTAAAACTTTCCAAACAATCGTTACAGGAATTGCTAATTCACGACTAGCCTTCCAAACAGATTTCTTTGGGCTATGCATGAACGACTCTCGCACTCGCTCAACGTGCTCCGCATTAACACTAAGTCGTCCTGTACTCTTCCCTTTGCATAGGCAGCTGGTATCTGCAAACTGATGATACCATCTACGAATGTTATTACCTGGAGGTTCACAACCGAACTTAATACAGAATGCATGTTGCACAGTAACTACAGATTCCGTCTTTGCGAACTGTAAAACACAAAACGCTTTCTGTTCTTCATTCGCCATCTTTGCTACTAGCGCTTTCTAACGGCTGGCGGTGGAAACATTGCGCACTGCTGCCAACAAACAAAAATGCTCGAGTTGCACTTTCGTTTGATGTATCATTTATAACTGTCAGCATAATGTATTAAATATTATAGAGCATTAAAACCCCACTATTCATTTATAAACACCCGGTAAGTTCAATGAACAACTGGGGTCAGAAACGAAACCAAGTGGGACTAAGGCTTCAGACCCCCCAAACAAAAAGTTTAAATTTCATTATCAGACTAATATGCTGCACGTCCCTAGTTAAATTCATCAGTCACAGTCCTTCCCGAACCAAAATCCTGGCTGTGTGCCTGACTGGGGTTTTTAAAGTTACCAACAGAGATAACAGAGATAACATAGCTATTTAAATAACTACTACCTCTTTTACAAACAATTTAAAAAATGAAATATGAATTTAAATTTATTAGACAGTCATGTAACTTGATTAATGTGAAAACTGAGAAGCGACTTAAACTTTGAATGTACAGTCAGCCCTCGACTTACGCGAATTCATGTTAGCACGTTTTGTTTTACTACATAATAATACTGTACATACTGTATTATGTATGTAGTAATATACAATAGGGATAACGTAAGAATACCGTTGAGATAGAAAGAGACATTTAAGGGTGGGTATGCAGAGAAATATGCGTACATTATACAAAATTTTTGACTCACTTCCTGTCATTTGTTGAAAAAGTTTATTTTTTCTTGTTTCGATAATGTTATGTTACATAAAATGACAGGAACGAGGGATATGTACTAACTTAACACTGTTACGAATTGATTCTAAGAATCATCGCTTCTATCGCTTATCTTATGGATGTTCACATTTGTGACCACTGTTTTGGAAATTGCTCTCCAAACCGTTATTGCAGTAAATTGCCCTCCCCATTTTTACACTGGAATTTTATCTTGATTTGCTTCTGTTCTAAACATTAGTGCTACCATTTAGTGTGTAAAAATATCGGTCGTGTAAGGTTGCATAGTTTGATTGTGTTACAATTTGCAGGTCTTTTATTTTCTTGTTTTTTTTTTGTTTCTTTGCTTACCTACAAAATGAGTTCGAATAAAGATTTAAAAAAACTGAAAGAGATTACTTTAGAGAAAAAGTTAGATCATATTGAAAAATCATATTGACACTTAAGTTGTATACTTTTCACTACAGTACGTTGTTATTATGTCTAAATAAAGTTAACAAATGTTGCAGCATTAACAATCACAAGTAAGTTTTTATTTTATAACTGTTCTGTATTTTTTAGACTGATTAGTTCACTTATAATATAGCTCTTCCTTTCGAGTTATCGTACCTGTACAGTCTATACAAAACAAAAGCATACTACAACGTTTAGTTTTTATTTAGTAGGCGATGTCTTAAGGTTAAACCGAACAACTCAAGTTACACGATGATTTTGCGGAATGCATCCCTTGTGTAAGTCGAGGGCCTACTGTACAGCTGTTTAAATAACTAAACAATTTCATTACAATAGAACACAAACAAAACAATTATTAATGAATGTGAATAGAAATGAACCTACCTGAAAAAAATGTTTAACTCTGCTAACTTTATCAACATTGAGAAATGAATCATAAGGTGGTAGAACAGCATAAAGTCCAGGTTCGTTAACTTTGACCGGTGGTCGCTCTTCACGTTCATTGATTTCAGAATTAAATAAAACATTTGCCTTCTTTGCAATAAACTGATGTAATTTTAGCCTCTTTCCACGATCCTGAAAACTGTAACACAAAAGTACCAAATAAACTATATGTAGGCCCTATAACCAAAGTCTGTTTTGAATATTAATACTAATGCAGATGGTCACGGTGAAAATGAATGATAAAAAATGACATAAATAATGAATAATGATGTAAATACTGTTTGAACACTCCAAAATTAATCTTAGTTTTTAACTGACTAACAGGATGGATTCTAATGAAAATTAAAAAGTGTGATGTAATAAATATGCAGGCCAAAAAAAAAAAACAGCCAATTCTTTGACAATTTAATACTATTAGATGTAATGAATTTGTATAGAGTAGAGAAAATGTCAGCGTACAAGATGATTAAAACACATTGGTTTTTTGCTTTACATCCCAACTATTATGCACATTAGGACTAATCAAATGAAGGATAACAGATGCAAATGTGTGATGAAAAAATGCCAGACTTGACTGGGAATAGATTAGGAAATAAGAGGTGGGGCACAAAAACCTGGACTGAGTGCACAACTTGAAAAAAGAATGAAGTACACAACAATTATTTTGGTGGTGTCACGCCACACTCCTCCTCTAGCACCAGCCTGAGTTCGGGCTTGACAAGTTGGGAATACTGTAAACGAGTGAACATGTGAGAAACTGCATTGTGCTGGAAAAATGTCTGGTGTGAGACAAACAAAGAATCACATAACAAATTTCTAGTGACACTTAAGAAATCAGCCACAGAAACCTTCCAAAAATATTAATGAGTGTTATCTGTGACCCTGAACTTAAGCGCCAGTCAATGTAGTGGAAATATCCAAAATACTAAAGATAAAAGAAGGTCACATATCAAAGTCAAAATTAAAGGGAATGTTCAACAATACTCTTATTCTCCTTCAACATTAGATAAATTGTAATGATTGATTAGCACTACTACATTGAAGTACTGAAAATAATCGTGAAAACATTAAAAAAAGGCCTCAGTTGTGAAGTGTGGATGATTTTTGCCCTGGAAAATGCACCTGTTCACAATGTCATATTGGTGAGCAGTTTATGACCGACAAAAACATTGCTGTGATGTAGCATCCAGCTTATTCACCTGTTTGGCTCTTAGCAAAAGGAGATGCTCCTCAGGGACCTTTGAAAAACTGATTCCCGAAATGTTACCAGCAAAGGCAGTATTATCAAATGTAGAAGTGAGTGAATGCTGAAAGGAACTATTTTGAAGGTCACTAATGAACTAATTATGTTACGCACACAGGTTCATGGGAATAGTCTTATTTTTTTTTGTGTACACCTCATATAAAACATATGTTACAATGGGCGAAATTTGCCCCATGTATTATATAAATTTTGCTTTTGTATAGTTAAGGTCTCTCCATAAGCTTTCTAAATATGTTCACCTGTTGCATATAATTTCATAAATAACCCGTAATAAATAATATTAACAGATATTGGAAAATATCATTGATGAAAATTGTGTGAAGAAATTACAAAATGCTAAATATAGCATGAATTCAATGTACATACAAAATTTCTTTACATGCCGTCAAATTTACAAAGGAATCAGTAGTACAAATTCAGAAGATATCTTCCACCAATGTGTAGAACTACAATATAATTATTTATTTTACAATGATAAATGAACTATGCTGTTATAATTTATTATATCGCACAAACAAAATAAATTTTGCACCCAAAATGAAATGTAAACAAACTTGGTAACTGAATAAATTTTGTACAAGTAATTTCAGCTGTTTCTTAAAGATTCTATTAACCTAATTTTAAAAACTTCATAAAATTTATGTACAAAATTTTTTCGTCCAAATGAAACTTATTTTTATATTACAATAATTAACTATTATAATAAAGTTTGGTACTTGTCTGTTATCTATTCTGAGGCTCTATGTAAATGTCAACAGCTTTTAAAGTTACAGCCTCAAAAGATAAAATAAATCTGTTATCTACAGTAAAATTGATAATTTATTACAACAAAAAATATAAACATTACATTATTTATACACTTTAAATTATATTTATATTAAAAGCACACTTTCGGCTTTTTTCTCTAAAACATTTAAAAAAACTTGAATTAACCAACACAATCGAAATTTTGTGACTAACAATTCCAATAAATTGGCAAATAAAATAATTATTTGTTTACTAACTTTTGGGAATACATCTCATCAAAAGAAAATTATAATCTTAACTGGCTAGAGCATCAGTTTTATTGCATTATAATTAACAAAATTTGAAAGCTGTCTCCTGTTTTCACAAATAATTTCACCAAAACCAAAACTACTCACGTATTAGATACATAAAAATAGGTAAATTAGAAATAGGCATTATCTGAATTTGGTCACTATTCTTCAAACATTGTGTAATAAACATTTTTGTTAAGTTCGCATACTATTTTAAAATTAAAATTTATTTTCCATTCAGCTATTAAAACACAATATACAGAGGTAAATGTTATATTGATATTTAAATTTACATTAATAATATACCTTTATTGTATTTCCTTTCTTTACAGACAGGATACTGATGTATTTTTTTTACTCACAATAAATATTGTAGAATAAATAGTAATGTAATTATGCCAAGGACCTTTTTTGATTACCTTTATACAATATCATGTCAAATAAAAATTTCACTCAAGGTTAAAAAGCTGCAGCGGGCTAATTTAACATCTGGCTACAATTGTTAAAAGCATTAGATTTGCAAGTTGAACAGTTGTTGGTTGTATTTTTAATTAACACTTTGAATGCTACAGACAAAAACGTGGACGTTTATAGAATGCTGGCCATTTTTGTCTATATTAGAAATATTGTAAAAAAAAATCTGGTGTGAAACACTCACACAACTTTCTCTTGCCAATGCAAATGATTAACAATATAACCTAACATTAGTAATAAAACATTAGAAATAAACAAAAAACTAACCTCAATAAACATAACCTTATTTTAATCATGAGTGAAAGACGCAAAATGAAAATCGAACTCAGTTCAGCTTAAAAATACGGAAAATCACTGTTTCACGCTTAAATATACTCTGTAGAGAAAAATGCTTTAAATAAAAGTTTTAGATCTTTTAATTTTCTATAAATTTGATTACATACAATTTTGTCATAAAATCCATTCTAAGGCCGAAATCTTAAAAAAATCAATTTTTCACACTTTTTCGTGAGAAAAAAAATCAGAAAATCGCTAATTACTGCTAAACTAAGCGTTATACAAAAAAATGTTTGAAATAAAAGTTGTAGAATTTTAAATTCTCTACAACTTTTATTACATAAATGTTTGCGCTAAATTGTATATTAAAGCCGTAATCTTAAAAACTTTGTTTTTACGTGAAAACAGCCTCACCAAGAATTTCAGCAAACATGACGCCTACCCTATCTTGTAGAGAATAAAAAATTGAACAAATCAGGCGATTTTTAAAAAAAATCGTAGAACCAGTTTTTGAGAAAATCGCAAAAAAGTGAAAAATTACACAAATAAACTACTACTTCCGGTTAACCGATTTTGATGAAAATGTTCGTGTCGGGTCCGGTAGTGGTATGTAACTTTAGTTTCAAGTTCGTACGATGTTCTGTTCTTGAGATATTTTGTATACACACACACACACACACACACACAGACCAATCGCTAAAAACATGTTTTTTGGGTTCAGGGGGTCTGAAAACGTATAGATCCGGTGAAAATTCGATTTCTTAAAATCGACATGAAAACAATACTTTCCTTCCTATATATTCATATGTTGTTGTTTAGGTCATCAGCCAAAAAGCTGGTTTGAACCTGTAGAGGTTTTACTACGTAAAACGAGGAGTGAGGTGGTTTACCATTGCCTTCCTCACTGAGTGGAAAAGTATGCTTATCAGCATGCCGGGCCCTCTGAAAGGCACATATCTTCCACTCTGCAAATAACACCTTCACTTCATTCACCACAGGGTCTGGCTGTATAATGAAATTCATTACTTTCAGAGGAAATAACTCTGATTAGTGTCTTTTACACCTCTACCTCTTCTGTTCTTAAATGATTCAGTCATTTAATTGGCTGACCATGTGACAAGAAACAGAACTATTTATTTTAGCCCTGCAACTAACAGATTGAGTGTAAAAAATTTGACACTCCACCTGTCTGTTATGGGCAGATATTCATATAGGCAAGAGAAAGTAATAACATTATAAGAAGTATTAAGATGGTACTAACATGGCTGGAAACATCAAATCTTCGAGTTTTGAATAATGTATTATAAGTCGTTGTCAAATTGTTTTAATAAAATAATAAAACTATCACTTTTTCATAGCACATTTTTTTTTTTTTTAGAAAAAAACAAGAATTTTTACACTACATTTCACATGTTGTTTCAACAATTTTTTTTGAATTATTATACAATTTTAACTGCCCATAACAGACAGGTGGAGTGTCAAATTATTTACACTCAATCTGTTCGTTGCAGGGCTAAAATAAATAGTTCTGTTTCTTATCACATGGTCAGTCAATTAAATGACTGAATCATTTAAGAACAGAAGAGGCAGAGGTGTAAAAGACACTATTCAGAGTTATCTTCTCTGAAAGTAATGAATTTCATTGTACAGCCAGACCCTGTGGTGAATGAAGTGAAGTTGTCATTTACAGAGTGGAAAATATGTGCTTTTCAGAGGGCCCGGCATGCTGATAAGCATACTTTTCCATTCAGTGAGGAAGGCAATGGTAAACCACCTCACTCCTCGTTTTACTTAGTAAAACCTCTAGAGGTTCAAACCAGCCTTTCGGCTGTTGACCTAAACAACAACAATTTTATACACAAACTATTATACACTTTTATAATACTTTATATAAACAAAACTGTGTTATTGAATTTAAAAAAACCAAACTAAACACAAAAATTTCTTTTGAGAAAAACAAAACTCATGTGTATAACCTCACTGTTTACTGTTCCAACAGCTGTTTCGTTATAAGTGAATAAAACTCTTAATGTATGAGCGCTTTAACGGTGTACATTCGTACTAAAATGTATATAAATTCAGAATAAATGATCGAATTCCGTATAAGAGCGTGCTATTACATAGTATAACCGCGTACAAGTTGTAAATGTATCACCGTTCTGTAAAATTACGTGCTTAGCAAGCAAAGTGTTAAACAAAAATATACATTTACAAATTCACATATACTCCTACACATTTAAAATTAATTGATTAAACAGATTTAACTATCCTATCTATTTGTTATACGCATTTATACATTGTTTTTAAACTGGTGAACTGAACCACTAACACCCCATGTAAATTTATTCACTTTTTAGTAAGTTAGTAAGTTATGTACCATATTTTCTCAAGTATCTTTCCTCTGGCCTAAATGTTTTTAATTCCATGGAAACTTTATTGTGTAAACAAGATGAAATTAAATGCTTGGTACAAACTAGAGTTGGCTGTTACTTTTCAAGGCTAAATGGTAGGGTAAGTGCTGGAAGAGGATAACGAGAATTCACATATTTGGGGGCTGTTTACTCATCAAATGAAAATTTGAAAAAGGAATTTAGTAAAAGAGTGCTGAAAGCAAGTGTTTGTTCCAAAATGTGAGCTTAGACCAAAGATCAAAAGGTTCCTATCAATTTTAAGAAAACCATGTCAATGTGTACTTTGTGCCAAAACAGACTTGTTTGAACCTTTAGAGAATATACTAAGTAAAACAAGGAGTGCAGTGGTTTACTCAATGATTGGAAAAGTAGGTTATGCGTATCAGCATGCCATGCCCTCCAAAAAGCATCTACTTTCCACCCTGCAAATGAAACCACAGGGTCTGGCTGTATAATGAAATTCATTACTCTCAGAGGAGATAACTCTGACTAGTGTATTTTACACCTCTACCTCGTCTGTTCTAAACTGCTTCAGTCATTTAATTGGCTGACAAAGGAATAAGAAACATTTTTTGTAGCCCTAGAACTAGCAGATCGAGGGCAAATAATTTAATACTCCACCTGCTGTTATGGGGAAAATACAGACTCATGCAGAAGAAAAACTGACAGGTGGAAGGAAGGCAGAGTAAAATGCAGACAGCAGAAATGAAGTTCAAGAGGACTATGTTAAGAAAGACAAGAATAGGCATAATGAGAAAATATGTAATTAGAAAACGACTGGGGATGGACAGCCTGACAAGGAAAGTTAAATAGACTTTGCTATGGTGGTTTGATCATCAGTAAGATGGAGAATAGACTGCCTAAAAGGATGCTGTACTCTGATTAGGAGAGAAGACAAAGAGTAAAGTGGATGGGTTTAGTTATGAATTAACTGGAAAAACATGCAATACAAAGAGACCATGTTGGGCCTGATCGGAGACAAATTGGAAGAAGTATAAATAAGGATGATGATGTTACTCTTCCAGATTATTACTAAGTTAATTATTTTTTAATTTAACAAAATAATTATCCGCAATAGTGGTTTATCATTTTAAAATTTAGAAATAGTTTTAGAAAACAGAACGGTATATTATTTTAAATGATAAACATTAACTACATTCCTATCGGTAATAAATAAATCAAAATTCAGATTTTCCAAGCCCTTGATGTGTCTCACATTGAGTTAGTTGATCTCTGCATTCAATTTTATACACTAGGATAAATACAAATAAGCTGTACTGCATGCAACAGTCAGGGGAAACAACCAAGCAGGTATACTACAGACCATATTAAACAAAACAGGTAAATACATAATTTCTAATACAAATTATGAGAAAAGCAGTTCTAGTATGCAGGAAATCAGGTACCAAATCTGACTACTGTAATCTAGCTACTAGCTTTTAGTTTTTCATAATTGTATACAGGGGCCTATACATTATTTTATTCATTCTCATACACAATTTTAATTACTTTTAACACATCAATATGAAAGATAAAAAAGTGTAAACATATTAATACATCACCATCATTTCTAAAATGATGGTGTTAACTGTGTTACATCACAGTTATAAACTAAAAGTAATGAAAATTAGTTTTTAATGTTGAATTTTAGAAATTTGAGTTTTCACCAAAAATAGCCTACACTTTACAGGTCATCTTAGCTCAAAACTATGTTTTTACAATTTGTTTGTGTGTTAAAATAACACAAAAGCAAAAAATTGTATGAACTAAAAACTTAGAATTCTATACATTAGGGATGAAAAAAATTCTGCTAGACTAAAGAGGGGTTTTCCACCTTACTGTATATGTAACTTACTTTAACTTTTTAATACAACAAAAAGTTCTGTGAGTACAACTAATTCAAGGCAATTTTCTTTGATCAAATAACTAAAAAACAATATTACCTGGATAGCCTTATTCAGATGAGAGAGTGAGAGAGAGAGAGAGGGAAAGGGAGAGAGAGGGGGAGAGAGAGAGAGGGAAAGGGAGAGAGAGGGGGAGAGGGAGAGGGGGAGAGGAAGAGAGAGGGGAGGGGGAGAGGGAGAGAGAGTACATGGGAAAATATGGTACATAATTATGAACTTGCATTAAACAATCAATATTTACATACAAGATATGACTACTTGGAATTCTAAAACAAGAATTAAGGAAATAACAGGCATAACATGACTAATAAAGGAAAACGTTAATAGAACAGATCTTTTAAGAGTACTAAAAATAAAGTTAAATTAGTAATTACCTTATTAGTCCAGAAACTACTCCCAGTTAGTATAATAATGAACTTCTCATTAAAAGCCTTACCAGTTTAGTTACACAACAATAAGAAGTAAGAGCACCATGCCTCATGCAACAGTCTTCTAATTACAGGTAACATTTCTAGACAAATGTTAACCTACACCAACGTTTAACAGAAAAGTACCAAAAATAGATAAATTACTTGAGATGTTTCTGCCTTTGAATGTAGACACCGAAGTCAAAATCAACGCCTAGTTTTTGAAGGTCACCTTCACCTCGTTCACTTTCCCAAATTTTCTGCAACGGTTGCCCATGGAAGTTAATGGCACGCGCCACTAACTCTGAATCAATCTGGTCAGCCATATGTTAAAAATCCAGCATGCTGTAACAAGAACAAATAAAAACCATCAAATTTAAATTGGGAATTACGCAATACGCAATTATAACAGAAGTCACAGGAACGCTAGATTTTAGCAATTCCATGGTAAACAGATTTGTCATGTTAATCGATTTATAAGATAGTCAAGGTCATTTATTACCACGACCAAATCGACTCTGGTTGATCATCTTTGCCGCCACCTTTATTGCACATCAATAATTCCAAGTTCAGTTTTATAAAAAGTCCCCTTTCTTTAATACTTTACCCCCCATCAGTGTTCTACAGCCACTTTGTGTTTTTTTTTGATGTAGTAATTTTTAATTACGTTCAGCAAAAGTAAATAATTATGATACCTAACAAACATTAAAATAAAAAAAAATCTGGTGTGAAACACTCACACACTTTCTCTTGCCAATGCAAATAATGAAAAATATAACCTAATGTTAGTAATAAAACATGAGTGAATGTGCAAGATGAAAATCAACCTTAGTTTGGCTTAATAATACAGAAAATCACTCTTTTAACACTAAACAAGGCTCTATAGAGAAAAATGCTCAATATAAAAGTTGTAGATCTTTGAATTTCCTATGAATTTGATTATGTACACTTGTGTCATTAAATACCATACTACGGCAGAAATCATTAAAAAATCCATTTTTTTTACAGATTTTCATGAAAAAAAACCAATCACAAATTACCACTAAACTAAGCATTATACAAAAAAATGTTTGGAATGAAAGTTGTATGTGTTTAAATTGTCTACAACTTTTATTACATACATTTTTGCGCTAGAATGCATAATAAGGCCACAATCTTAAAAAAAACAGTTTTTTTTTACAAGAGAACAGCCTCCTCAAGAATTTCAGCTGACATGGTGCCTACTCTATTGTTTAGAGCATAAACAATTAAATAAATGAGGCAATTTTAAAACAAACCGTAGTTTTTGAGAAAATCGCAGAAAAGAGAAAAATGACACGAATAAACTACTACTTCCGGTTGACCGATTTTGATGAAAATGCTTATGTTAGGTCCTCTAGTGGTAGCTAACTTAAGTTTTAACTTTGTATGATGTTCCATTCTTGAGATATTTTTTTCATACACACACACAGACCAATCACTAAAAAACATGTTTTTTGGATTCAGGGGATCTGAAAACTAGTATATCTGGTGAAAACTCGACATGAACAATACTTTCTTTCAGGTAAGAGAAAGTAAAAAAATTGAAGTATTTGTAACATACAATTATTCTAAATTTTGTCCAAGTAGATGGTGGATAAATTATTCATAATTGATTTATTATTTTATAATTTAGCAAATTCATAATTAATTGTTCTAAATTTTGAAATTTCAAAAATGTATGTTCTAAAAAATGGAGTAAAAAATGAGGAGATGAGAAAATCGCAAAAAAGTAATCAAAAAGCAAAAGGTTTCATGAAAACAATAGTTTCTTTTCCAATGTTTGATATAGGGTAAGAGAAAATAGTAAAACTATACTAATAAAATAAATAACATCAATGAATTAACTTTACCATAAATATATTTTGATAAAAACAATAAATTTCCAACACAATCAAGAAAGTTTCAATTTAAAAGCGAAAACAACACGAATTAACTTTCACGGCATGAAATCAAACTAAAATACTAACTCGAGAGGAAATAATTCTAATTTAATCTAACACATAAAAGATACAGTAACCATTATCATTATTACCAAGATTTATTTTATTGATATAAACGTTCAAACAATCCCCTCATTTACTGATAACAAATAAAATTACAATAAATGTAGACTGTAAAATTACATAGATAAAATATAATGGAGTGCTATATTATAGAAGCTATTAAACAATACTATTCGCAACTACATTAATATCTTTAAACAAACAAAAGCGATTTTATTTTTAAAATAAATTTACTGATTAAAAAATAAAAGGCAAATATAATTATTTTCCCACCTAGTTTCCTGCTTTAGAAATACATTTTTCCCAGCGGTTTTTTATCTCTGTCATGAGCAAATCCCTCCATGCCCTAGTTATCTTTAAATTGTTTCCCTCCTAGTACTTCTTTAACACTTTCCAGTCTACCATTTTTTTCACGACTATGCACTACAGATTAAAGTAAATTATACGAATCTTGCACTGCAGACTGACGTTTTTCAACTTTTTCTAAAAATCAGCGTGCAGTCACTTCAGTTCTTATCAACAAGGGTATTATTATATGAAAATAAAGTTTAAAATTTGCTCTTTTAACCATATATTTAGTTTAAGTCAATTATTAAGTTATTTATAAAATAATACTATATTTACAATTACTCTATTTTACACATTTCCGAAAGATTTTATATGAAACTTATATCAATATCGCTTTCATTCTCTTCAAGGTCGTATGATTCATCAATGTTCGTGTTATCTAATTCCGACCCAGAATCTTCTGCAAAACAATCTAATGCATCTCTAGACATAGTTTCATGAAATAAATAATAGCACAATAACAGTAAAACACATACACTGCAAACAACATGGCCTTGTAACCCGCTATGTCTGTACTCCGTAGTAGACGCTACGGTTCGATCTCGCCGTCCGTCGATATATCAGAAAATATTAATCGATTTGGTCAACTATCACTGTAGGCAAATGGAGAGCACAGTGAATTAAATAACAGTGAAAACGGGAAACGGATAGCGTACGGGTAGCCGCATTTATAACAATGTGAAAGTAGCAAACGTATAGATACGTTTGCCGACACTCTGTGTATATCATCACGGCTGTATCGCGTACGGTTGTCGTCTCGAAAGTGTTAAGCAACCCAAACAAATAAAAATTAGGTGCAAGGTATCGGCTGTGGGGACAATGATCAAGTTGACTCCAGCGTGTGTCTTCCAGTTTTGAGACCATTAGAAGCATCTTAACTTCTGATCTGCGGTCAAAAAGTGAAGGACATATCTGACACATACTTTATGGAACTTTAGGTCATTTGTAAAGACCGCTTGACAGCTCCTAAAACTTATTATGACCTGTTATGAAATTTCAGATACAGTCACCATTGATAGTCTTCAAGAATGTCTAGAACTACATGCGGATAATTTGTCCGTAATTCTGGTCCAAGGATGGCAATCTTGTTCCTGATTTTCCACTTATTTTCATCCATCCTTGAACACATTTTATGCCCTTCACTGGCAAGAAATTTTACAATTACATGTCGCACCTGCTGCTCCAATATCGTGAGCACTACTGACTGATTGGGAGTGTGGAACGGCCAGCTCTCCTAACTCCTAAAGACCCCACACAAGCAAACTAGAAGTATGGACCCAGTCCTACCAACTACAGAGGCTCAAGAACAAAAATCCCATTTATATTTGATTTACCCTCGTGAACAAGATAAAAATTTTCTTGTTTTTTGAAGTACATTATCATACACAGTTAAGTTCATTTTCGTCAAGTTTGGATACCATTTAAAAGTAACTATTATAAAAATGTCGGTGTATATTATTATTGCACTTGAATTATTCAAACTTGAATTTAAAAGTAAAAAAAAATCTGGTGTGAAACACTCGCACAACTTTCTCTTGCAAATGCTAATAATACAAAATATAGCCTATATTTTAATGATTAGTAAATACACTAAGCAAATAAATACATAAAATAACAGTTATCAAAAACCGATATTTGAGTTACAAGTTACAGTCAATTTCATTAGATCATTCAGGTCCTCATCATATACAAAAAATAAAAAAAATAAACTTTACACATAAAATAATAAATATTATTTATGATAAGTTAAAAAATTTGGAGTAAATATTAGATTGCCCAGATATTCTTGGCGTGGTCAAAGGAAAATGAGTGACAACCTTGGCCAGGACAGCCAAAAATTACAATAAAACTAAATGATTACGACTACAAACAAAAAATATAAATGAAATAAATTTTATGAAACTGATGATTCCAAGAAGACTGCACCATTAAAATATTTACAATAATTTTACTGAATTTTGTATATTAAATTTCACAATGAGATAGAAATTTATAGTTTAACCATAGATATGAAATTGACTAAGTTAATCTTGATAAAACTCAGAACAATCAAAAATATTTCTATTCACACGTTTCAAAATTAAACTGTTTTTGCTACCTATATAATATTGAACATTAAAGTACCAATAAATTATAATATGTGACCTCTTCTTAGTTTAACATCACAAAATGTTGTATGCACATTAAGGCTGAAGCAGACGTCAATAAATGTCCCTGTATTGAACAAACAATATGCATGAATACAAAATGAAAACAGTTGAATCGATAGATAATAATTTATCAAATGTTTTGCATACAATGCAAACAAATAACATACCGGTGGCTAAAGGTGAAAGACTGTTATATCAGAAATAAAAAATCTTATTCAGACTGACAGTATTGATTATACCAGATACAAGAAAACTTCTTCATTAAAAATTCATAAAATACATATTAAGTTCCAAGCAATAAATATCTTAACAGTGGATAAAATCAATATTCCCATTGGAAAAACTAAATAAATGTAATATTACAGTACAGAATTATTACTTTTTACTTTCTCTTTCCTATATAAATATATAAAAAGAATAGTATTATTCGCATGTCAATTTTTTGAAATCGAATATTCACCGGATATACATGTTTTCAGACCCCTGAACCCAAAAAACATCATGGTTTTAGCAATTGGTTTGGGTGTAAACAAAATCTCTCAAGAACGGAACATCATACGAAGTTGAAACTTAAGTTAGATACCACTAGTAGAGGATACAACACAAAAATTTTCATCAAAATCGGTCAATCAGAGGTAGTAGGTTTATTCGTGTAATTTTTCACTTTTTTACGATTTTCTCAAAAAATACTCCTTTCTATTCCTTTCGTCATTTGTATTAATAGAAGATGTTTTGAGTAACTTGCCAGCGCTTGCATTCATTTATGAAAGTGATTTCTTTGTCGGAACAAGTTAATAAGAGTGTTTTAAATTGGTAATACTTATTCATTAATCGTAACGTGTCCGTACGAAACTATTTTGGTAGCGTTTAAATTCATTTTCATTTTACATTGATAATGCGGTGTAACTTACATGTACGTTGTACATTCCCTCGGGGTTTTTTTTGGAATAATTATAATAATTTCGGTGTGTTGTGTGGTAGCTGCTTGTTTTTTTTACTTCACAATACTTCCTAACCTCCTTTATCCTCTGGGCTCGTTAGCAACTTGTAGTACCGAAAATTTATGAAGATTTGGTTACCTAAATGTTTACATTTCAAATCGTCTATTAAATACGTGGTCGGTTTGCTATAGACTATGAATACTAATTAATATACCTTTATTGTTTAAAAACTCTTTCATTAATGCTTTGGTTCATTTCTTAAAACATTCAGGACTTCTTTATATTCTCTCTGGTGGCTTTTGTTTGTTGACAGTAAGAGCAAACTAAGAACGGCTGAACTAGTTTAATATACACCAACAGAAAAATAGTAAACACTACACAAACAAAAACTAACATCACAGACATGACGATAACGCAAAAGGGGCTATATAGGGTGGCACTGTAGGCAAAAAATTAACTACTAATAAATTAATAACCAACATACAACCACTAAAACACTTTACAATATAATATTCTACCAAAAAAAAATATAGATAATTCCAGACAGAAGAGATACATTAACATATTCAATGCGTGTATGGTAATATAGGCATCCTACATTTCAAACCTATAGTTGGTACGGTCCTGTATTAGAATCTACGAGTTGTTTGAACAGAAGGATGTTTGCAGAACGTCGTGGAGTAATATTACCTCATCTGCATTGAACATGTTAAAAGTAACACAACAAAAACAAATTGAATAACTGGATCAGAAACATAAAAAACCTAAGTGAACAAAACTAACACATCATATCCCCCTGTACAATCTGCTGGGACGAAGCAAATTATAAAGTCTAACCTATAGGTCTCATTGCTAAGTATATTTCAGTTCATTCAGATTACTTTATAAAGGTGTAAGGCACCAGCACATATCAGTATCAGCAGTAAAGGAAGCGGCAAAGAGATGACAGTTTTCGTCGTTCTACAGATGAGTAAGCGGTGGGGGGGGAGGGTACAGATTGGCGCGATTGTAACAAATCGTACAAATTGTAACAATGTTTTATTTCATTAACTATTCTCCACTGTTTGTAACAAACAATCGTCCAACATACTCAGTGAATGAATGAATTTTTTTTATCTGGTTAAAACTAGCTAAATATATTTGATTTTAAAGACACTACTGATTCTTTTTTTCAAGGAACTGTGTTTTTATTAGGGTTGAATACTGATAAATTGGTATATAACAGCCCAACATGTTTGACAACCCAATCTGCCGAGCACACACACTGTCGTTAATAGAGCATGAGGGGGTAAAGATGATTAGGATAGTCTATTTTCTCACCACAATAAGACTGAAATTATCTAAACCAACAACTCAAGACTATTTACCACTTTGTAAAAGAAATGAACAGTACTGTCGGGCTAAAGACAAAAAAAATTGACTATTGGCCTACATTACATGCCTATGTTTTTAGAAATAGTTTTTGTATTATAAAAAAATGGAAATTTAAATTTTTTATGATGAGCTGTAATGTCTTTTAGTATGCAGCATAATATTAAATATCATTCAGATATGTCTAAAACACAACTCATTTTATTTTTCATTCTTATAACTGTATCAAGACTAATCCTGTACAAAGATTAGATAAGCTATGTAAAAATTAACTATAAATAAGGCAAGTAATATAGCCTGTAACCAGTTTAGTTACTAACTTGAATTTCAATATTGAACTTTAATTACGAACACATAAAAAAATTAAATTGGCACAAGAACTAACCTGCACAACTTAAATGCAGTTTTACAATAATGTGCCTGTGTTATCAAAATATCACACTAGTTGATTATAGAAAACTAAGACTAGGCTGGCAAATAGTAAACAATATAAATATATGAAACATGAATTAGAGGTTGTGAAGAACTGAACAGCACAAACAGCCAATATCGTCCACTGTTCCTTAATATATGGAAGGATCAGGTAAACACAACACCTGCACTTCTTATTTTAAAATCCCTAAAAACATAACCGGCATTTCTACAACCAAAGAAAAAAGCAGGTAGGCCTAATATGTAAAAAGTCGGAGACACCCAATGTCACAATACTTGGCAATACTAATTTTTGAAGATTCACTTCTTGTTTACATGTATGGTTAACTGGTTCTAGCTGTATGGCTGACTAGGTATCCCTTACAAAATTTCTACTAAAAAATACTTTACAGCCACAAAAATAATGTACACTCTAAATAAATTGACCCATCCTTAATTAATATTTTGTGAATAAACTATCAGTGGATACTTGCTTATCGATACTACAGAGAATATAAAGAAGTCCTGAATGTTTTAAGAAATGAACCGAAGCATTAATGAAAGAGTTTTTAAACAATAAAGGTATATTAATTAGTATTCATAGTCTATAGCAAACCGACCACGTATTTAATAGACGATTTGAAATATAAACATTTAGGTAACCAAATCTTCATAAATTTTCGGTACTACAAGTTGCTAACGAGCCCAGAGGATATAGGAGGTTAGGAAGTATTGTGAAGTAAAAAAAAACAAGCAGCTACCACACAACACACCGAAATTATTATAATTATTCCAAAAAACCCCCGAGGGAATGTACAACGTACATGTAAGTTACACCGCATTATCAATGTAAAATGAAAATGAATTTAAACGCTACCAAAATAGTTTCGTACGGACACGTTACGATTAATGAATAAGTATTACCAATTTAAAACACTCTTATTAACTTGTTCCGACAAAGAAATCATACCTCACTTTCATAAATGAATGCAAGCGCTGGCAAGTTACTCAAAACATCTTCTATTAATACAAATGACGAAAACTGTCTAGAATAGTACCAGTCGGGAAGATAGTCTTTGTAGTATACACCAGTTTACACTATCAATCTTAAAAATAAAAGCAAATCAAAACATTTACGAATACTGTACATAACTAGAAGATAATTAAAATTTCAATTTACCAAATTAACGTGAAATTGAACGTCGTTACGGCAACGTTAATATATACACGTAAACATTTGAGACAATATATTCAGTAAACCAAAATGGCAAACCACATATAATACAAATAAACTACATTGATCAAACAGCCGGAAACCCAACAATACCTATCGATGTTCGGCTACTTTATCCAATCAGAAATCGCGACCCCGCTGCAATGCTTCTTTTATAATCATATTTTTGTTATTAAAAATCATAAAATCGTACCTAGGTCAAATCAGTTGCTTTTATTTTACGTTTACTCCGTCTTCTTTGCTATAATAAATAACAGTACTTAATTAAAAATGTAATTAGAATTTCTAATTACTATTAATGTAATTGATATAATTATATATGTACGTCTAATTTATTTTTCCGTTGAACAAAATATTCTAAAAATTGCGATACAAGTCTTACAATATCTTCATCTGTTTGGAAATTTTTTCGTAATATTTGAACTTGACACAAAGCTAATACGAAGGCGCGAAACTTCAAGCTAACACAATAGCACCGATTAGGGTTTCTCCACTTGAAATAACATTTTATTTTATTATTTTTTGACAATTATATTAACAACCATTCAATTCAAGTCACAAGGCTAAGTGGGTAAGCTCAGCAGGTGATCTTTAAATGTCTAGTTAAAATATTAAGATTGCAAGTAAATCTTAGTAAGAAAATTAATTTAAAATAATAAGAGTAAAAAAGTCTACTGTCTAAAAAGTACCAAAACTACAATTATTATTAATGAAATCCAAATTCAGATGGTGTATGGGTAAGCGCACAGTGAAGGCTGGTTGCAGGTCACTGTTTTCAGGTTGCTGGATGGCACTGGTCGCAGGTACCGATTCACACTGGGAAATCCGCACAGTGGGGGCATGTATTATGTGCTTGTACCTTCATTCAGATATTTCCAGATGAGTTCCTGTAGCAGCAGTGATTATGAATTATTTCTCATGGAAAACATTATTTATACAAAATTGTTATCTTTTAAAGACAATACCATTAGTGACATGAATAAGAACAGAAAATTGGACAGCGCGTACAAACTTATTCTGCATTCAAAAAGAGATAGAGACAGGTTTTTTAAATACATGAGAACGACTCTGGAAACATTCAATATTTAGTTATTAACCCTTATAACGCCAAAAAGCCGATTTGCAATGTTTGTTTTGGTTACAGTTGTTTTCAGTGTGACTTTCATATGATTTTGTTATGGTAAAGTTGAACACTAAAGAAAATAAAGCCCTTTCTTTTCATATGAATGGTAAACAAAACAAAAATATTAAGACTTCTCTCAACACTTTAGAAAGTAAACATTTTTTATTTACAGTTCAATTTTTTTTAACTTAACTAAAATTTATTGAAATTATTTCAACTTTTTTCCATAACTACTTATATGAGCAGACTTTAAGGTAAAAAATGATATTAAAAGATTTTTTTTCTATGCCAATTCTGAAATTTTTAACAATTTTTCAAAATTACCGGGTAAAATTTTTTATTTCTTTAATTCTTTATTTACAACTGTAAAATTTTACAACAAGTAAATGTGATGATTAAGATAATAATGTAAATGACATGATAGGCATAAGAGGGGTAGGGCCCCCATTGGTGCCTTCCCAAGAATGAAATTTGTAACAGGTGATTCAATAAGAGCGCCGGTTTTTAAATGGCCGGTAAATTTTTGTTTATCGGTTGGCAACATTGTTAACCTCATTTCTATTTCGGAGAACATTCCGATTGACGATTCAGTTGTAGTTTCTCTTGTTCCCAGTGTAGTACTCTCGCAGTCTGTGTCTAACCATGGAGAAGTATACTATTGCACAACGAGTGTTAACCCATCAAAACATTTTACCAGAGTGGAGAGACTTATGCGGCTACTATCAGGCGACTTCGCGGTACTCTAGGACGTAATGAAGCACCGAATGAATCAACAGTTCGCAGGCTCATGAAAAAGTTTTTTGAGACGGGTTCAACAGTCGACCTTAAAAGTTCTGGACGTCGTCGTTCTGGCCGAACTGAGGAGAACGTTGCGTTGGTTCGTGACAGTGTGGCTGTTAGCCCAGCAAAATCAATACGTCGCCGTTCTCAACAATTGGGTTTACGATGTTCTTCTGTACGGATAATTCTTCGGTACGATCTCCAATATCACCCGTATAAAATTCAGTTGACGCAACATTTGAAAGTGGCAGACCTTCAGAAGAGACGACAGTTTGTTGACTGGGTATTGAGAAAACGGCAGGATGGTGACACCTTCGCAAACAAAATCATTTTCAGTGATGAGGGGCACTTCCACTTAAACGGTTTTGTTAATAAACAGAACTGCCGTATGTGGGGTTTAATTCGACGGGTTATTGGGCAAATGGAAGTCGAAACTTGTCGTGCAGTGATATCCAATTTCATGGACAGAGTTGATGCGTGCCAGCGCAGTAGAGGAGGACACATGCATGACATCATTTTTCATACATGAAATCGGAAGGTAAGATGAACTTGTTGATGTATTTATTTTCAGTTTTTCAATAAAATAAATCTCTTAATTTGATATATCAAAACCGGCGCTCTTTTTGAATCACCCTATATATCAAATTAGCAGGTCTCTACTCCAGCGTCTTTTAAGGTGTCTAGGGGGATTATCAGGTAAATGGAAGGTGGAAAGTAAATGCACCAGTGGATTCTCGTATTCGTGTGACTTGTCATGAAAGCGTTTGTATAGGTATTCGATGGAATTTTTTACAAGTGGTGTTTTCAAATCTGTATGTAAGATTTTGTTGCTAACATAAAGAGGTGCATTTGCTATACAGCGTAGTGTTTTTGACTGGAATGCTTGAATTCGTTGCAAGTTAGAGGGTTTCGTTGAACCGTAAATTTGGGATCCGTAGGTCCATATAGGTTTCAAAAGAGAACAATATATGCATAATTTTTGTACCTGGTAAAATAACAGGATTTTAGATTGGCATTCTTTGTACTAGTAGGAACAGGCTGTCTGGCAGCGTAAGGGTTAAAATTCAGTATCCACAACATTGTAAGTTGTCATTTTAATAAAAAAGTTGTTATTTATTTATGAATGCGTATTATACAAAACAAACCTGTGAGCTGATATGTGCAGTTGACCAGCGTGCAGGTCCCCCCACCAGCGTTTACTGTGAGACATCTGAATAAAATATAATAGTTGTGCGAGTGTTTTACACCAGATTTTTATACCTATGTAAACTAGGCTTTAATAATGAAATAAGATATTTTAATCAGAGGATGACCATCGTTAAAGTGCATTTATTTTGTCAGAAATATCTGCTAAATCATAAATCATGCAACAAAATGAAAACATAAGTATGTGGCAACAAAATATCCTTAAAATGAAAAAAAAACTTTACTACATGTTACTTTATCACATATTTATTAATATATTTTTATATAATTTACACAGTACTTCAATTCTTACAGACATTATACAAACAAATAATAGATTACTTGATAAAAATTATGTACAATATCATATAAATACTGTTACTACAATGCTTAATGAGATATAAGGGTTATTAACAAAAGCATAATAATACTAAGTAATAAATAACTAATGCTTTCAACTACTAATGCATTTTAGTTTTGATAAACAGTGAAGTATTTATCAAGTAATATAAAAAAATATATACAAGGTGGATATACAATCAGAAACTTGCTTTTTCACTATTAGAATCAATGAGTTAATTTAAAACAAAATTCTGAACCTTTTCAATAAATATATTAAATTTAACCTATTTTTTTTTTAAATAGTTAAAACATTTCATTTTTATATAAATGTATAAAAAATGGCTAAAAATAAACATTATCATATTAATTTTCAAGACATAATAATGATTTGATGATTTTGACCGACCAATTGTGTAGAGGACAGTGCAATGGGTTCTATACCAGGGTCCCGAGTTTATTTCTGGTCAGGTCTCGCATTTTTCATCTGTAAATCACCTCATATCAAACCAAAGCTTATGTAGGCATCATCACTCAATAAAAAAAAATCAACCAAAATTTTAACTTGAGTAATCACCAAAAATAAATAAACATTTTTGTACCATCTTCATTCTCATTTTTGTGTGTATCTGTACTTAATTCAAAACCTTGATTTTAAAAAAATCATTCAAAATTTAAGGAAAGAGTTATGAGATACAAAATGTTACTCAATTAATTTACTCTAAATATAAGGCTATAACGTTTCCCTGGATTATTTTTTTTCTTAAGACATTGAACTGGATAAAATTGAAAAATGTCTTACTTTAGTAAAACTGATATCTCAAATAGAAAAAAAACCATTTAAGAACGAACTATGGTGATTTGGAGTTAATTAGAAAAGAAAAAGTTTACATTATGTGTTCTCTTCCTATTCAACATATTAAAATTATTTAAAAATTGCTAACAAAAACTGAAAATTGAACAATAAATTAAAAATTTCATATGATAGTTAATACAATTTTTGTTTACTGCCATTTTGCACACTACATTACAATAGTCTTGGGAAAAAAACAGTCATTAAACTGATTATTTCCTGAAAATTTTATAGGGAACATTTACATAACCAAGCAACTTAAAATTAATAAAGCTCAATCCATGATGGCAATGAAAAATTTCGAACATGATAAATACTACGAAAACAACTGAGTAGGTAACTTATTTTATATCCACCGTGTATATATTTTTTAATGTACGATGTCACACATCAAAAATATAAGAACAACAATAAATATTTTATACTTTTTCTACAAAATAATTTAACACTATATTAATTTATTATATTAAATAACAAACATATTAAAGCTATATAACAACATATAATAATTCTCTCTGTATACAAGTTACTAGATAAATATAATGAAATTCATACTTAAATGTAACTGGAATATGATGGTTTATTGTTTAATTGAGATAAACAACTGCTTGAAAAAAAACTGATGTATCTTAATTTTTTATTTTTAGTTTATTTAAAGTCACATCAACAGCTCAGTTATTAGAAACAGGGGGTTTTAACTCATGAATTTCCAGACCCTAGCTAGGAATCAAACCTGGGACCTCCGCGTTGCAGACTAAAGTGCAACCATTACGCTACAGAGATGGTCATCTTTAATTTGAATTTCTTTATCCAAATTTGAAATATTGATTTAATTCAATTTACTATGAATCCAATTATATAAAGACCCATGTTAACATTTAGCTCTGCATACATGAATAAATTTTGATACTAATTTTATTTCTTGTATATGACTGGTAATATTTAAATATACGAGTGTCATTCGATAAGTAAAGAACGTTTTGATCTGATGAGCCACGCAGTTCCTTTACCACCTCCGCTGTCAAATCATTGACCTTCCACTCACCTTGGGCCAGTTTGGCGCTAATAATGAGCCAATACGAGTGTCATTCGATAAGTAAAGAACGTTTTGATCTGATGAGCCACGCAGTTCCTTTACCACCTCCGCTGTCAAATCATTGACCTTCCACTCACCTTGGGCCAGTTTGGCGCTAATAATGAGCCAATACAGTCATGTATTGATTTTTTTAAAGCCTTTTAAATGTGTGACAAAATTAACAATCCCACCAAAGCGTCAGGTTCGTAGTATGCTTTTTGAATGCTAAAGGAGTGCAACCTATCAAATTTACAGACAAATAATGGCGGTTTGTGGTAATGTGATACCGAAGCTTTAATTCGAAAATGATGCACTACGTTTAATGGCGAATTGACGAATGTTGACGATAAAGAGCACTTGGGCCGACCTTCAGCTGTGACTGACAAACTCAAATCAAGGATTGAGAGAAAAAATTCAACAGGACAGACATTCCATGATAGATGGACTAAGTTCATTCTTTCCTGAAATTTCATGAACTGTTCTTTATAAAACTGTTAGTGGTGATATGGGTTACAAAAAAGTGTAACAATGAATTAATAGAGGGTGTTTTAAACTAGAAAAATTTTTAAACTAAGTTTAAACTAGTTTTAAGATAAGTTTTAAACAAAATGAAACTAGATAAACTACTAGTTTATCATACTTAAATGTAACTGACCACTAAAATGTATTTAAATGTATTAACTGTATTAAATGTATTAAACTGATTAAACTGAGTATTAAACTGAGTTAAATGTATTAACTGTATTGTATGTATTAAATGTATTTAAATGTATTTAATGTATTTAAATGTATTTAAATGTATTTAACCACTCACTATGTGCACATAGTGAGTGGTTAAACAACTTTGTGGCAACTGAGCATGCAGACAGCATAGCAAAATTAGAGAAGCGGTACAAGTGTTTACATTTGTAAGGTGATTACGTAGAAAAATAGTTTATGTATCAGGTATGTTGTAAAAAAAGTTTTGTTGGGCTATAATAAAAAAAATTCAAAAATAAAGAAAAATGTTCTTTACTATAATAGTTTTTTGACTATCTATTTTAATATTGAGTCATTGTTGCACAGAACTTTTGCTGGTTAAATCATGACAGTTATTATGATGATTTATTGTGTGGTTCCAAGCTCTGTGTAGTTGCGGGGTGAAGAGTACGGGTGAGGTATATTGAATGAGTGATGCATGCTGGGAGAACGATTGTGGTATTACTCTGATACAAAACACTAGTTTTCAAACTTTCTGTATTTTACATATTTGTTTATATTAATTACTTTTATTTATTTACATATTTTGATATAAATTGTTAAGTTAAATATTATGAATCCAAATAAGTTAATAACCCGGTAGGTATTTGTTAAATTAATGTGCCGGATGATAAGAATATTTTTTTAGTCTAGTTAGTACACGCTATCACTACAAATGCACCAGCAGTGAAACACTACTAACTCATTCATTCTCCCACTACTATAACAACGCACTGCATTCCTTTCAATTACACGGAGCTGGGACTCAAGCAATACATTCCTTGTTTATTTTTTTTCTACAAGGATTCCAAGAAAAAATGGAATAAATTCACAGGTGTAGTTATCTGACAAAGAAACTTTATTAAAAAATTGGTCCAGAAGTGCTTAGTATTCGAGCTACGGCTAGTGAAACAATTTCTCCAATTATAGTCATTTTGAAATTCCAGATTCTGAATATACTGGTAAATTTAGTGAATGATTATTATCTTACAAAAAGTAAAATAAAAAAATGGTCACCTCAGTGGTTGTGGTTAGTGTGCTATGCTGAAAAGCAGAGGTACGACATTCAATTCCCAGCCAGGGTCTGGAAAATTGTGTTTAAACCCACTATTCCTAGACTGCATTAGTATTAATATACAAAACAGGGACACATAAAAAAATTAGCCGCAAGTAGTTACTGATGACAAAGATGTTGATATACTTTAAATTATTACGAAAAGTAAATAAAAATAGATTTGAAACTTTATCTACAAATTTACTATCTAGTTTTTGAAACCAGGAATTAAAGTTTGGCTTTACCTTCAGTGCAGAAATAAAGCAAAATTATTTACTACTCGCCACAAATCGAAAATAAAGCATTTCCAATTTTATTACAATTTTGGAACATTCTGTTAGCTATGTTTTTTCATTGCTGCTTTCTTCAATCCAAAATATACCAAACAATGAATGGTACTAAATCAATAAATTTAAATAGTAAAGTTAAAAATAACTTTAAAGACGCAAGAGGAGAAAAATATTACAGCAAACGGCTGTTTTGTAAAATCCAAAAGTCATTAATATTAATCAATGGCATATTAATAAATAAACACTATTTCAACATGTTAACTAACCTTGAGAAACTAGTTTGAATTAATTTAAATTACACTGTTTACAATTTTCCTTCGTATTAATAATATCCATTGTGTCACAATGGAACAAACACTCTTAATAAATTTTTTTCATCATTAAATAAAAAAATATAACTGTACAAAAAATAAATAGATAAATTAAAATTATTTGAAAACCAACATTATATGTAGCTGAAGGTCTTCGTTTTAAAACTCGGTAATTACTTCTTGAAAATCTTAACAGTTTTGTAATTATGTAATCATTTTAAAGCCTATTCCCTTGACACTATACCTTAACGAACTAGAGACTGCAGATGAAGGCGGAGCATAGTGACCTAGATCACAGCACAGAGCCAATTGACTTTTGTTAGTCGTATACTGCGTTGTCACATTGTGGTCCCGCTGTGGGTACAGCCTACCAAAAAGTCAGCTGGAGTTCGGTGGAACAGAGTCTATCTTACCGAAGGGGCAACCTCACATCCGACCTTGGTTATTATTGGCTAGATCTCAACTGCAGTCTTTAGTTCATTGGGGTATAGTTTACTAGCTGCAAGTAGTTCTAAAATCGTGGGAATGAACAACTAGTACCTAATTTAGTTAAAGCGCTAGTATTCAATATTGCGCTAGTGACTTTGAACATGTTTATTTTTACTAAAGCTAGTCAGGGAGAAAAGGTCTAGTGATTGACTAGCGCTAGTAAACTAGCTTAGTGTGCACGTTCAGAAACATTGCTAATTGCTAGTAAGTTGTACTTTGTACAGCAATACACAACACAACTCTTGTATGTTGTCAGAGCACTGGCAATAATTAACTAGTTCCTTGGGAAACATCACAGACACTTTTTGCTAGTACAAGCAGCTAGTTAACTAGCGCCATAGGAATAGGCCTTTACTGATTATAAGCATAACAGTTGTGTACAGAACTATGCTTTCAACCACTTTAGTTTTGATGGACAAAAATGATTAAATAGCTCAAAAGTTCAGTTTTATCTATAACTACTATTGAGGTGAACAAATTAATCTTTTGAAATTTTGTTAAATTGAAAACTAGAAATTTACAAAAGATTACAAACAGAAATTTGAAGTCATAAAATCCTAACCCTCGAATATTTTGGTTTTTTAAACATATTTAATTACTTTCTACTTTTTAAAAAGCCATCACGAACACAGTTTAACAAAGCATAACACTGGAAATTGTACTAATTTTCGTTTGTTTAAATACAACATAGTAATTACACCATGGCAGTGACATAAATTTAATTTATCAACGATAAAATGGCAAGTAATTTTTTTAATTAGTCTTAAATTAATATTGTAAATTGAGTTTTGTTACATAAATTACTATAAAAAAACCTTTTGGCAAGTCAATGTTGCAATATAAACATTCAGATATTTTTCAGTCAATATTACTTATCCATGAAGAAATTATTTACAATGGCATAATAAACACGAAATTATACACTAAAATGAGTGAGGAAGGCAATGGTAAACCACCTCACTCCTCGTTTTACTTAGTAAAACCTCTACAGGTTCAAACCAGCCTTTTGGCTGATGACCTAAACAACAACAGGTATATACTATTTACTGATAATCTTATCATGGCAGCTCTTGCACTGCCATAGTAATAATACAGTAAAACCCCAATTATCCGAAACGGATCTGGAAAACTTGCTTTTTACTTTCATGATTACTCAATTTCATTATTACGTACACGAGCAATATAGTATTTAATTACAGAACCGTATCTAATGAAATAAATTATAAAAATAAAGTTTTACTATCTTGGGAATTTGTTTACTCATTCTTCACCTACAGGATGAGCTTCTAATAAAATGATGATTATGGTAAGTGTGCTATGCTCAAAAGCAGAGGTCCCATATTAAATTCCCAGCAAGGTTCTGGATAATTATGTTAAAGAGGCCAACAAAGACTCATAACTGTAGCCAAGTGTTATCTCTTTGAGTTGGAAGTAACACAAATAATACATTTACAACAAAAACATAAATACATTTTAATAGACTAGTATGACTTCATGTTATCCAGAATTTCAAATATCTGAAATTGAGTGCGACTTCTATATTTCGGTTAAGCACGGTTTTACTCTAATTATTATTATCATCACAAGCAAAATCTGTGCATAAAACATTGTGTCATTACCTGAATGTTTTGTGCATTTAAATTTAAGAAATTAAATATCAATTTTAATACATTAACATTTAAATTAAATAAGCTATAAGAAATTTAGCCTTTTCCAAATTAAAATTATCTTATCTCAAACATGAAAGTATATACAGCCAGAGTAAGTTCTTAATTCGCACAATTCACTCTTTTTACATGTAATTTGTACAATCAGAATTGGCACACTGTGATCCAAAGTTGATGTATCAGTTGTCAGCCCTATACTCGCAAGTAGACTAATAACTGTATGATAGCCCAGCCACAAGTCATGTGTCACCTTTTTGTGTTTAAAGCATATTGTCAAATAAACTGGATCAGGGATTGTAAGTAACAGAAACAAAAAATGTTAAGAAGTATTCTTGGTATGAAAGTGATCAACAGAGTCTGCAATGAAGTTACACAAATAAGAAAATAAGATTGAAATGGAGTATTTACAGACGGAACCAAATTAGTGGCAATAGGTGACCTTTGTTGAATGAATAGTAAAATAGAGACTAAGATATGTATAGAATGGATACTCTGGTATAAGTTAGCAAGAATTAAATATGCACTTTGATGAAGAAATGAGCCAGTTAAAAGGGAAAAAGATGTTTGGTGCAAAATAGCTAGAAACAAAAATGGTGGAACAATATTTAGACAATTAGTGATGATTCAGTAGTACAGATTCAACTTTAACCAAATCTTGAATAAATAGCTGTACAATTCAGTACTTTATAACGATCATCTCATACAAGAAATTTTAATGTCAAATAAGTTTCGTGTAAAAGAAAATTCATATATTTTTCTTTTAAAATAGGATGTTATTACAATTTTGGTAGTTATGAATAATCTACATTAAAAAATAATGAATGAACATAACATTTCTTTAATACAAATAACTACCGGGTGATTTTTTTGTCCTGTTACCCAATTGTTAATGTCTGGTAATTTTTTTCTAAGAAAGGGATATTTTGTTTTGTGACACAAAGTTGGTAGCCCTACTCAACCGGTATAGATATGACAGTTTGAGTTGATTCTCCTTGAGTTGCGTAAAATTTTGTGCTGTTTCCAGTTGTGTTACGAACAGAATGTCTTTTACCCTAGAACAATGGGTTTTCATTCTTGAAAAACATTTTGCTACAAAATCGTATGCGAGTGTAAAAGAATCATTTCAAATTTTTTGGTGTTCCTCCACTCTATTCTAGTCAATTTCTAGGCTAACTAACTGATTTTTAGAGGCAGGTATTGTTTGCAGCAGAAAACGTAGTGGTCGACCAACTCTCTTGACAGATGACGTTAAGAGAATGTGAAAACAAGATTGCTCAATTCTCCATGGAAAAGTTTACAAAAACTTTCCTCGCATGTTGATTTGTCATGTTAGAGTGCTCAGAAAGCTGCTAAAAAATTGAAATTGTATTCGTATCACATACGATTAGTTCTAGAGCTTCAGCCTCCAGATTTAAACAAGAGATTGTTTTAGGATAAAAGACATTCTGTTCGTAGCACGACTGGAAATGGCACAAAATTTTACACAGCTCAAGGAGAATCAACTCACACTGCCATATCCATACTGGGTGAGTAGGGCTACCAACTTAGTGTCACAAAACAAAATTTATTTTTTTTAGAAAAATATTACCAGACATTAACAATTGGGTAACAGGATTAAAAAATCACTCTGTACTTTTATTAGTAATTGGTATTCAATTTATTCTGAATGGTGTGTACTTGTGGATCAATGACAATTGGTTTGTACATGACACGGTTGGTAACCAATACATAATATAATACAATTCAAATATTATTTCAAGACAAGTAAATACTTTAACAAGAAATGCTCACTAGATTCTATCAATAAACATTACTGCTTAAAAACTTTGTCTCTAATGCCACAAAATTTTTCGTGCAGTATAGAGTTAATTTTAATTAAAAAGTGGTGCTATTTAGATAGAAACATTTATGCAACAAGCAAATCATAAAAACAAGCAAATCAAGAACTTACTAATCAATATGATCTATAATAATCAACAGTTTAAAATTAATGTTTTTCTTTTTACATGAACAAACAAGAAAAATTATTTTTCTTGAATAACCTAAGTTTACCAAACAAAAGTATCAGTAATGAGGTAAGATACAGGAGACTGATACTCCTCATACTGAGGAGACTTGATTGGACTACAGAAAGCAATGTACTAACTGGAATCATTTACTGTATTACATGTACACTTTAGGTGCGTAGTGGACTAAGCAGTAAAAAGAGTTGAATCGCACCAAGCCAGGCACTACAACTGAAACAGAACTAAGATAATTGTCTTATTCTAGTATTCACTTATATCAAGTCCCAAGTACCAGTCCCAGGTCAAAGTACCAGTCAATTTACCTAGTCACTACGCCGGCCACATTGGCGTAGTTGGTAACGTGCTCGTCTCTCATCATGTGGTCCTGGGTTCGAATCCCATTCAGGCTTGGCATATTTTTATAGCTCACAAAAAAATCATTTCATCCTTCACAATCTGCATTAGCAGTAACTGCAGAACAGTTGGACTTAAAAAAAAAAATAGTCACTAATTCTGATAGGTTTGAGTCCAGCAAGAATAATAATCTTTATGTATTTGTTCATTTGGTATTACTCAATCTAAACAAAAAGTATTAGTGCTGTTTAATATTTGTAATGAGTAGTTCCAGGAAGGTAAAATTGTGTTCTCAGCCAAGGCAAAAAACTCACACAAATTTCAGTGGTTAACTATACAGTGCAAATCTTAACAATAAAAACTTATTTTTTTATTTTTTTAAAATTATCTTATGTAGACTTTAATCATTATTCCCATGACTCTTCATATATTTAACAAGTTAATAAGTAAATTAAGAATTCACAAAAGGTGTTTTAAATATAAGCTTGTGAATGTAATCATGAAATATTAAATTTATACATCATTCAATACATATACAAAATTTGTAATAAATTTTAATGTAAAAGTATAGAAAACTACTAGAATTAGAGTAAGTTAAAAATATTGAAAAATACTTATTGTATCTTACAATAATGACAAACACATTATTTTAGGACGTGTGTTAAAAATTTTAAATTTTTATCTCTCAGTAGAACAATAGTTCTTATATTTGTTTTACATACCATAATTAAAAACAGTAAAATATTATAAATACTTTTTTTACCAGATCCTTATCAAATATTCTTAGCAGTCTCACCTAATCAGTCATATTTACTATGATAAATTTGAAAATTCATAAATTTATATTAAATATATTAATTAAGAAAACCAGTAACTTTAAAATTACTTTATATTTTAATTTTAGAAATACAGTACATAAAAAGAACATATTATGTCTTTCAGATGACAAGCTATCAATAAAGAATATCAATCAGATTTTAAATTTCTAAAAAAAATCAATCAACCAATTCAAATCGCAATTACATAATAATTTTCAAAAAAATCCATCATAAAACAGTACTTTATCAGTTGTTTTTTTATTTATTAATTATTATTATTATAACAAATACATCCCTTTTCATAACCAACAGAATACAAAGTACATGAAAATTTAATTTTAATATGTAGATATGAAATTTTACAAAGACTTAATACAATCTATACAAAACACATTTTAAAATCTAAGATTATATTTCATAATATAGTACAAATTTTAAATTGATTTAATATATCAGTAATTTCGATAGACGATAAATACCTTCTACATGATGTAATGCAAATAATATCAATTCTCTGACCATCGTACAAATTATCTTGTACAAAAGATTTCTCTTACAAATTTTTCTATAAAAGTAAAAAGCTCTTAATCATATACATTAAAATGTTTATGTGCTTTAATATTACATGATATTACATTTAGAAAGTTACAATTACAAATTTCACACATTAATTTAGACACTCATATACATAAAAAAAGACATTTTATAAAATAAAATAATAGTAAATTATTTCGATTAAATTTCTGTAATATTGAGTCATTATTAAGACAGATTTTTAGAAATAAGTTATGATGCAAATAGTAGAAAAATAAACTACAATTTTCTGCCCAAAAATCCAAGTTTTTATGTGTTAAAATATATTACAAACAGTGAAAAATTATAAAAATTTTAAAATTTTACCACAAAAATCAAAAAATATTTAACAAAGTATTCTATAAATATCTATCGATTTGAATTTTATTTTGAGGTAATGAGTTTAACCCTAATTATAAATCGGTAGATGATATGTAAATAATTTTACATGGACTGTTCTCTGAATTCAATATGGAATTATGTACAAATTGATTAAATAAAATTAAGTTTTATAACTTTAATTAATTAGATTTATCTGTTAAAATACATTATTTACCAGATTTTATTATAAGTGATTCACCAAGTAAATATAAACCAGAGGATTGTAAAAAAGTGTAATACTGGTTACAAATATTGCTCATTTAGCAGGGCCGGATTTAAGAGTTTGTTTGTAGGTTACGCTCTATTTGTAGGCTCTGGCTGTAAACGTGTATTGGTTACATAAAAATTCTTTGTATCTTTATTAAAATTAACAAAACAAATCATTCAAGACTGGTTTTACTAGAGTAAATTTTTTCTAGTTTGAGTCTAACTGCATAATAATAATAGCATAATTAGTTAAACTTTACCGCCTTCGTGGCTTAATGACTAGTGCACTAGCCTACAAAGCAAAAGGTCCTTGGTTTGATTCCCAGCTAGGGTCTGGAAATTTTATCACTTTAAAACCCATCATTTCCAAACCCTACAGTCACAAATGACCAAGCAGTCGATGGAACTTTAAATAAACTAAAAAAAATTAACTTTAAATACATTTTTCTACTGCTGAATTCTTGATAATAAAACTTACTAAACTAAGAAGCTTTTATTAAAATAAGAAGTCAATTACACAGTAAGTTGTATAATATCAATACAAGTTAAATAACTTTCCTAAAAGATTTTTTTATGGAGAACATCATATGAAAATTATTGTGCCTTTTTTCACTTGATTATATGAAGTCTTGTTTGACTTGAACAGATAAGCTGAACATTTCACAGACACTAATAAATGGTAACAAAAGGGCAGGGTAATAAAATTTTCTATTCTTACAGATCAAATAATAGAAAAAGTTTAGTTTCTAAAATCTACCACTCTAGGCTGCAGCCAGTTTACTCTGTTTAGATACCCCGCCCTGAATTATTAGTTGTAATATTATTATTAACATAAAAATACCAAAAATTTTTCTTTATTTTATTCTCAACAAAATAATTAGTAAACTCTAAAATACATTTTAAACACCCTGATATAACGAAGTCATTTGTAAATTAATATGAACATGAATAAAAAAATTGTTATTAATAAATAATATTATTTCAATGAATAACCCACCGGGTTGGTCTAGAGGTAAAGTTGTCGCCAAAATCAGCTGTTTAACAGCTGATTTTTGGAGACAAAGGTTCCTGGTTCAAATCCTAGTACAGGTAGTTACTTTTTTACGGATTTGAATGCTAGACAGTGGTTACCGGTGTACTTTGATGGTTGGGGTTCAATTAACCATACTCTCTCAGGAATGGTCGATCTGAGTCTGTACAAGACTACACCTCATTTACATGTCATACACATCATCCTCATCTCATTGGGTCATGGGTTGCTTACTGTTCTGAATTGAACAGATTGCAACGTACACAAATTAGGGATTACAAAAAAAAAATTTCAATGAATAATAATTATTTCAATGATAAACACACCTTGTGTTTTTTGAAATCTCTATAACAGTATCAACTAGTTTCATTATCCATAGAAAAAAAAACATTAGTTAACAAAATCAAGGATCTTGTTCAGTCATTTAGTTGAAATCTAATACGTTAATCATTAATTACAATAATAATATTAATTATTACTAACACAGGCAATATCGATGAAAAACAATCTATATAGGAGAGTATGATACATCACACTATGACTCAGTCCATTGCTTCTGTTTCAGAAACAGTCAATGATTATATTGTAAAATGGGAAAAGTCTTTAATTCAATATTTGTTAGGTATGGTGTTCTATAGACGTTATTTGTGGCTTAGTGGCATGATGGTACAAATATTTCAGTAATGATTAATATTTATGTAAGAAAATTTACTTTGAAGACAAGAAAAATATTCAACCGGTCGTGCCAGTGTAAAAATATCATTTTTTCATGAAATTCTAGTTTACTAACTTCGCATTGATTCAAAAAGTATTTTGCATTTGAAATAAAAAAATATATAATTTAGTTACAGCTCAGTACATTTTTCACAAAAAGAGTATTATCGTACTTACTTTATAAGACAAATTCTTTGTTAAAATTGGAAGTTCAATATGGATACCAGTTTTATCCTACCCAGCCCTCCCAGAATTTCCCTGCTGATTATGATGAAAATTTAATTAAATATCAATGGTACATAATAAATTTAAGGAAAAAACACAACTACATACTGCAGCACATTGGTCAGTAATTCTGATCAATGTTCGTATTTTTTGGTGCCGCATTATCAATGAAAAGGGAGCAAAAAGTGTTTTGATTCATAGCACGAGAAATGAAAAGTTGAGGTCAACTGTAATCCTTCCTCTCCTGGCTGACAGTACAAAATTACTTCCCTATGGAATTCATAAGAGAAAGACAATTTATTTATTGCCGAATTGATGAGGTCAATTAACCCCCCCCATGCCAAATTGATGAGGTATTGTTGAATTGATAAAGGTCATGTGGAATCACAGGTCTGGAAAGCTATGGAAGAAACTGACACTTTTAATTTTTTTTTTTTAGTGAGTGATGATGCCTACATACATAAGCCTTGGGCTTGTGTGTAGGTAATGATATGTGGTGATTTACAGATAAAAAGAATGCCAGACCTGACCGGGAACTGAACCCGGGACCCCGGCATAGTAGCCAGTTGCGCTGACCACTACACCACGGGCCGGTCAATTAATACCAGTTACCCAGTTAAGAGTATCCATTATTATCAGTAGATAACACATTTTACAAAATGTCATAATATTATTTGTTTGCCATACAATAATTTATTAAGGATCATGTTACTCCAGTATCTAAAGAAGATTGCAAAATGTTAATACTGAACTTGTATCACAGCATGGATCTTGGACATTGTGGTACACAAACTGTTTAAGGAAGTGTTGCAAAAATGTTTACAAGGATTATTTTCTAAATAGTAACCATGTAGTTACACCAAGAGGAAAATTGAAAAAGCTTATATTTTGTATTTGATTGAATGGATATTTATAGCATGGGACAATATCCATAATAAAGGGATTTAAAGAGAGTTGAGTAAGAGTGAGTGTCTAATGGCATGGGTGGTTGAGACGATGATGGAATTTACAAATATCATGAGAACGTGCCATTATTGTAAAGTGATACCAGTTTGTCAGAAATTGAATAGGTTGAATCTACTGAACTAGTTGAATTAGTCGATAAAGATGTTAAATAACATTGTTATTGCCAATTGTGTCAAACCACTAAAATTTTAAAAAACAAAAGTAATTTTTCCGTTATTATTTTTTCTAAAGTAGGTAGGTGCATAAAAAGTGAGGTTGTCTTACTGACTCTTGTATTCAGGAAAATACAGTACGTACCTTCAATTTACGTATTTTGTCATATTATTTTAGCTCCACTATATTTTATACAGAATTATATAAAATTTTTAAATTGTAATTTTTTCTAAAGCAGTAAGTCAATTAAGCAAAATTCACATATTTCACAACTGGCCATGAAAAATAATGTACAAAACAGCTGTAACATTTTGTGATAAATAAAAAAAGCTGTCACAAGACAAAACTCAAATAATATACTACATAAAAATTACATAAAAACAATTAACAAAATACCACGGGTAGCAATTTAATTGCTAAAATACGCAACTACATAACATTAAATTATAAGTACAGAACAGTAAATAACACATTTTTACAAACTATCATCGTTTTATTTGTTTGCTAAACAATAATTTATTAACACATTACAAATTATTAGATAAACAATATTATTGATTAATAACTTAATACCATTGTAAAACAACACGGTAAAATAACATAAAAATTGAAGCAGAAAAAAAAAATTTATTTGTCAATATATTGGCACTTGTATTTAAAAAAAATCATATTGATGGTGGCTTTTGGGCCAGCCCCGTCAGTCAGCTGGAGTCGCTATTAATTATTAAGTAATACCAGGTAAGTAAACGACTTTGTATGGTGACCATCTGACAGCCAATCATTAACAAACTACCAGTAATCCCGGTAAAAATTAATTCGTGCCTAATCCATGTTAAAAATATAGCACAAAAGCAGTGAGCCAATTGGGTTGTTGTCAATTGTATACAGTTCCTAATAACAAATAAAAGCTAAAAAAATATAGACAAGAAAACAATACTTTCCTTCCTATATATTCATATAGGCAAGAGAAAGTAAAAATGTGATGGTGAAGAACAACAATCTGTCAAACTACAATCAGAATAAAATAAATTTGTTTAACCCTTGTTCTTATGTAAAAAAAATATTAAAAATAAAATAATTTACACAGGAGTTTCCATATCACACGATATATCGAAAAAATTTAAATATGAAGTTCTTGTACTTCACTTTTGATGGTAGGCCTAAAGAAGTATTAACTATACAATAAGTTTAAATTTATTACCTGTTTTTACTAGAAAGAAAATAATCGTTTTTACTTTATAAATTTGTACTGTTATTTTTTTAAAATCTTTAATCCCTAATGTGTGTACGTTGCAATCTCTTCGATTAAGAACAATAAGCAACCCCAATGACTCAATGAGGATGATATGTATATCATGTAAATGAGATTTAGTCTTGTACAGACTCAGGCTGACCATTCCTGAGAGAGTATGGTTAATTGACCCCTTCATCAAAGTACAACAGTAACTATTGTCTATTATTCAAATCTGTATAAAAGTAACTACCTTTACTAGGATTTGCACCATGGAACCTTCATCCCTGAAAATCATAATTTTAGAATTTGGTAAAAAAATTCTATCTTTGTTTATCTCTGGTGTATATTTATAATAAATATTGATTTATTTTCAACTTTCTCATAAAACCATTTATCTGAGATTTCTATATCATATAAAAGGTAATTTGACTACTCACATTTTACGATATACATTTCATTATTCATTGTATAGGCATTTAAAGAAATACTATTGTTCATCATCACAACAGATGTAACCTCAAGTAGTATGATTCTCGGTTTTATGATTACCAGACATCAAATCAATTTTTCTGTTTGAAGTTACATGATGAATTAAATCTTATAAAAATAATTACCAATATGGAACAGGTTCCATATCTAAATACTACAGTTTGAAATCTGATTTATACAACAAAAGTTTTAATGTTATTTTTCTGATGTCTAAAAAATATTTATTAAACAATTTGCAGATATAAAAAAATAAATTATTCAATGCAAGGATTTCCTCTTTAAAAAATAATTTCAAAACACATTGTTATTTTCAACAATATCTTGTTGCACAACAGATTTCTTTCTTTTAAGTATATATTATAACAAGCATTGAACAAAAATATCCATAAAAGTATTGTAATAAGGATAAATGGAAGTATGGGTCAAGAGTGGTTTGAACTTAAGTTATTTCCTTGTACAAAATCCAGCAATATAAAAATAATACAAAAAATTCAAAAGAAGACAGCTAAGATTATTGTCAATGCACTGTGGTACATTCGAATGATAAATTCCATTGGGATCTGAACAATGAAACAGTGGATGATGTAAAGAGGAGATTGTAAGGAATCACAAAGCCCTAATTCTACGTGATTTGAATGTTGAGGCACTGCTACTGATCAACAACTCAAACCTCAAAAGAAGACTGAAATGCCAGAAAACCTTAGCCTTAGTTTGATTTAGGAAATAATTCAAAATAGAAAATAAGAGAACCGTAAGTATTAGAACGTAAGATTACCCGTAATGTTGTTTCTTGAAAGTAATACTTTATAAATCTCATAAATTTTATTTATCAATTTTTATAAATGTTCTATTTTGTAAGTATGAGAAGCAAACAGTTGCACCTAGATAAATTTAACAAAAAATAAAAATAGAAATAGGGAAATACTAATCTTTAAAAATTACAGTAGTTTTAGTGTAAAATAATATTGTAATAATTAGAAAATAAAAGTAGCCATAGAGGTTCTCCTTGTAATTGTAATCTTTACAAAAGTTAATACTAAATAAAATTTTAAGTGTCCAAGATTCGGTACAATTAAAAACAAAAGCCTCACATAGCTGATCTAAATAAGAAGCCACAGAGATGAAATTTTTGAGAAGGAGGATCATACAACTACATTGGATAGAGTTGGGAATAGTGACCTGAAACAGTGAAATTTTAAAATGAGATACATAATTATAAAATTCAAGAAAAAAATTTTTGGGGTTTGATCTTGTGAGTAAAATGGGGAAAAGAGGCTGCCTAATAAGGTTCTTGGTTGTAATTCAGCAAAAAGACAGTGTAGAGGACAGTATCATGACTGAAAGTATGAAATCTCTCTCCAATAGCTGCAAGATATTTAAAAGATTGCCTGGATCAAAAATGTGGAAAAAGGTGGGTGAAGAAGCAGTGGCAGTAGTAGATTTCTTTTAGAAGTAAAAGTAAGCATGTATGACAGATGTTCTCAATCATTCATGTACTTAAAGACTAATATAAAATTATTAACATGATCCTGAAACTGGTGAAAAAGACTACTTAAAAAATTTAACCTTATTCAAATTGTTCGAAGCACTAAATAACAACATTCACAATTTGATACAATAATATTGTCCAAAAATTATTACAAACCAAATACATAAACACAAAAATAATGGTCTACAACTTTGAATTTTAATAATAAATAATTTTATTTCTTATTCACAAATAAACATTCACTGGAAAAACATTTTAATAAAGTTCTATAAAGAATCACACAAAACAAAGCGTATCAGATAAATATTTCTAACCACTATAAAAATATTAAATAAAGTAAATATAAATATTATATAGTATACATTGTACATTGAGATTACTTAGTTTTTACAAACAAACAAATTATTTACAATCTATATATACATGAAATAAAAATATTTATTTTTTGTAATATACTAATAAGCACGTATCTATAGGATTTTTTGTGCAATGATCAATGATATACTTTGTAATAAATAACAATAATATACTTTGACCTCCACAATTGATTATATAATAAATAAAAAATGGGTTACGTATTTATTTTACGTAAAAAAATGAAAAAAATGGGAAAACAACCTTCCTCTATTCAGTAAAGCCCAGATTGGCTGTTCTACTTTTGTAGTTGTTTAGTATGAATATTATAAATATTATTGTCTGAGTAATTAATTAAAATTTTTTAATTATTTTTTAAAATTAATTCTTTTCTCTACCTCTTTACAATTTTCCTAATGATAATGCCAACTGAACAACTGGAATATACAAGAGAGTTGTTACACCAAAATATTATGTTTTATCAGTGTAAAATTTTGAAAGCACTGATTATCTGTTTTCTTTTTAAATATATTAAAGTACATACATACAATTATTTAATAACACAAAATTCAAAACTGTACAGGAAGATGTACGGTTGAAGTATTTGCTCTTTGCCTCTCATATGTTGCAAGTATGAATATACTCTTACCACTTTTATAACTATAGTTTAGAAACCATACATGATTTCACTTTACTCATGTTTTGCTTTTGACTAAATATTGTTTCCGGCCACCTGTTAAATGAGATAAATAATAATATTGAACTTTTACATATTTTTTAACTAGCAAATGTACTATTTTAACATTTTTTTGGAATATGTCATACAAACTAGATTATCAGCTGCATAATCGAAGACTAAAACTGGAACTATACTGTACAAATTTTGGGAAAAACCAATGGAAAAACATTGTTTTAAATGGAATTTTGACAAATATAAAAATACTAAATTCTGCGAAAAAGTTTTTATTTTTATGACCACTTTATTTTTTAAAATTAAATGTTTTGAACCAAAAAATAATAAATCTAAACAGCGATTTCCCGTATAACCTGAACTTGATATAACTGGGCCTGGTCCACATACAAGAAAGCTGGATGAACAAGAATATATGATTTAGATAAAAATACATAGGTTACAATAACTGAATATATTATTCTGAACTAAAGTACTACGAAAAACTTTGTCATCAATAAAAACTATAATACAACAGTGTATAATATAATAAAGAAATACTAATTATTATTACAGAATAAAAATTCAATTAATGCAACTCTAATTAAAGTAACCAGTTTAACTTACGTACTCTTATACATACGCTATGCTGTATATAACGCCGATTTGCTGTATACCAACTTTTAAAAACAATAAAATGAAACTATTATTCTTCTGGTTCATCCAAAGAAGACTGGCAGTAGCTGCTACATTTCTGTTATAATTTTACATTACTATCACATAAATCGTAACCTTAAAGAAAATTAAGTTTGTTTATTGTAAACACTATAATAATAAAATAAAAGTATAATTTTGTCACGACAATGACAAAATCATTGAAAAAATTAAATGATCAGTTTAGATAATCTTGAAATCTCTATGAAAGGGATTTAGTTAAATGGGAAAATACTGCAAAAACAAAACAGAAGCAAAAGTGAATGGTATGCAAATTACAAGATTTTTACAGTGGTGAATTATAAAATTAACAATAGCATCATACATCCTTTTTATTTTATTTAAACATCAGAAAAATAATTAATGATTTTAATTAATTACCATACAGGCAACTACTATATTCATTTTCTCTTTAACAAATTTTTCCAAGGTTTCAAGGTTGTTATCAATGATTTTTATTGCAGTGATGTTTAAAGTGTCATATTGTGTTATGAATATATTGCACCGATGAAGTAGATAATGAATAATAATATAAATACTAAAACAATAATCTATTAAACAAAACAATTAAGGCGGTTTTTCACGATTTGATTTTGAATGATCAACTCTGCTTGTTCAACTACAATTGAACGGTACGGTTCAATAGCAATGTCTTTGGTCAATTTTAGTTTTGACAATGAGACATCTCAGATGGCAATGAATTGTCAGTGCTTGCGTTAATATAATTTCTGAAATTCAGATACGAGGCGTGTTCAGAAAGTACGTACAGTTTCATTCTACTGCCGCCGTAGCGCTGCAATCGGTGTTCCGTGCATGCGCACTAGTCGTCCTTGTTCATTGGCTATTGACTCACGCCATTGTAGTTGTTCTACATTGTGTTTTCAGTTTTCTCTGAACGTTTAAAATGTTAAAGACAATTAGTGATCCCGCCGATTGTGAGATTTGTTCTGTAATAAGATTTTTGAACGCAAGGAATGTGAAACCGGCTGAAATTTATCGTCAACTTCGAGATGTTTACGAGGAAGACGTGATGAGTGAAGGAATGGTGAGAAAGTGGGTTAGAATGTTCAATGGCGGTCGAACAAATGCGCATGATGAGAATTGGAGCGGTCGGCCTTCTCGCATCACCGATGATCTGGTAAGGGCAGTTGACGAAAAAATCCAAGAGAACAGACGTTTCACTATGACAACGCTATCTGACGATTTTCAACAAATTTCACGCTTTCTTGTGTACGAAATTGTTACGGACAATTTCGTTGGGAGCAGTTTGATCACCCACCCTACAGCCCGGACTTGGCACCATCTGACTACCACTTGTTCCTGTACATAAAGCACGAGCTAGGCGGCGAACGCTTTGAAACTGATGATGAAGTGAAAAATGCCGTGGAGTCGTGGCTACATTCGTTGGCGGGAACCTTCTACGAAGAGGGTATAGACAAATTGATCACCCGCTACGACAAGTGTTTGAACATCGGTGGAAACTATGTTGAAAAATAGTTTAAGGTTTGGGCTTTCATGTAAAAATAAAATTGTGTTGAAAAAATTTTTTACAAGTTTTACTTGTTTTTTTTTAAATAGTACTTACTTTCTGAACACGCCTCGTAAATAAATTATGGGAAATTTTGCAAAATTACAAAAAATTTACGAAAAAATCACATGGACTCACCATTATTGCCAATAGTCAAATATTATAAAAAATTATATATTTATGCATCTTTTTTTTATAAAAACTATATTTTATTACAGTTTTTAAAGCCATTGAACAATTGAATCCAAGAAAAATGACCAGCTGTCAACTTCAATTGATTGAATCATATGAATTTAGATCAATTCAACTTGATTGAATTATTCGTTCTCACTACATATTCTCATATACACTAGTTGATCAATCAAAATTGAATAGTGAGAACCCGCCTTCAATAACACAGCCCATAAAACACAAACAAAAATATTATTATTCATAATATACAAAAAATATTTTTATTACAATGTAATAACAATTAATAATAGTGAACTATTACAAAATATTATGACTTAAAAATTTAATACAATTACTTTTCTTTACTTATAAAAACCTCCTCTAAACTGATTTACACATGAATAATAATATTGTTAATGTTGTTTCGACTAAATAATGATTACTACTTCGTAAATAGTTAATAAAATTTATTAGGTAATTAAGTAGTTAAATTCAGTCTATGGTACTAAGACTTAATCTTTTTACATTTACATTATTTTGTAAAGTAATAACAAAAACAAATCTATTAGTGATTAAGACAAATATTAAAAATAAATTAAGCTGAAATTTATTTTATTAATTGACCATGATTAATGATATTGTGCAGATGACTAGCTATGGTATAAAAAGTATAAAAACAAATTTATAAAGTTTTATTTTGTAATCATTACCAAATTTAATTTTAATAAATTTTGATCATATAACCAATTTAATCTTCTATTTTAAATTATCTGTTTTGTTAGGTATCTTTCTAATACGAGTTCCATAAAAAATGTAGAAAGAATTAATAAATCTATACGAGGTAAATTAAGTTTCAATTATCATAAATAGTTTCACTGGTGGCACACTTTAGGCCAAAAGACCCACCCAGATCCCATTCCTGGCTAGTTTTTAAATTTTTTACAAAATACCATTACAAGTATCATTATCTACAAAAGTAATTAATGATAAGACAGCTAATATAACTACGTAAAAAGTAAAAAAAATCATACAGTCAAGAAAATTTATTATCTATTTGTTTACAAAACTGAAATTTTGATAAAGAAAATTATATGGACTGGTAATTCCTGTGAAGATTAAGAAAACCATAAAAGTGATAAGGTAACTTCTTAAAAGTACCAGAAAGTTTAGATCAGAAAACATGAAAAACTATTGGGGAGAAAGAAGATTAACAGAAGGAAAAACACCAAAGAAAAACACAGGAATTTCAGAAGAAGCTAGAAAAAGTAAATCAGATAAAATGAAAGTTTGGAGGGAAAAGAAAGTCAGAGAGGGTAAAGAACTGGATGAGAAATGTAGGAAGAAAAAGAAACTATACGTTGGTACCAAAATTTCATTGTGAGTGAGTTTTTGAAAAATAAAATAAAGAAAATGTTATTTATGTTTCATTCATTCATTCATTAAAGCTGGATCAACTGCTTCGTCATAGCAAATACAGCGGATTATGGAATATTATATGAATTTAATACATTAAAAAATTATACATGAGACCTTTGACGTTGTATAAAATTTTTATACCGTACCAAAATTTCTTTCTAAATAGTAGTAGCAGAACACGGTGTAATATGTATTTCAGGTGTTATAACTTCTTGATATGTCCTATACTCCTCCAGGAGTCTCCCGGATGTAATGAAAAAAGTAATGTCATGTATAATGAAATTATACAAGGATAATGAAATGTATAATATATGTATAATGAAATAATGGAACCTTTGACTTTGTAATGTCTAAATATCTTAATTTATTTTAGTAACTTTTCAGCTGTCTTGAATTTTATTCCTTTATGATTTACTAACACATATTTTGGTGGATCCACTATCATCATCAGGATAAATAAAATATGATTTGAAACTATTTAAAATTTATAAACAATGTAGTCTCATCAGTCATTTATATAAAATTTTTTATGTAGATAACCTCATAAAAAGTTTTATACAGATGGCTGAAGAGGCTATATCTTTAATAAATTTTAAATAGTTATATATTTATTTATTTATTCTATCGTATGTACGCTGATGGTGGTGGATCCACTGAAACACGAGTAAGTAAATCGAAAAGAAATAAAAATCAAGGCACCTGAAAAAGTTAGTAAAATATTTATACATTAGAATTGACTGCAAGCTGCAGAATGCGTAATAAAGATTTATTCTTGACTTTGTAGTTAACAAATTAAAGTGCCTTATTAATTGAGTTGCCATATCACAAAAAATTGCTAAGTTAAAAATTAAACTTTATTTACCTCTCAGAAATCCATTCTTTCCTTATTTAATTGAAATCAAAAATACATATCTTTACATCTTATTAATGCCACAAGAAATTAAATTAAAAAATAACAAATAAGTCATCACTTCTTAAAAATAAAACCGTGACTCACTTGCAAAATCTTTCAAGCAAAATATAATAAAGGAACTGTATTCTTTAGTTTTACTCAGAGATCAGATACTAGAATCTGACTGAAAAAAATCAATCCAAGTGAATTACAATTTTAAAATGTAAATTTCTTTGCACAATGGAATTAACAAAAAGTAAAAATATGCTACAAAAAAATAATTTGCAAACTAAACTTGAGCTATTTTCCAGGGAAACTACAATCACTAATATGTAACATAAATAATTGTAAAACTAAAAAAATAAATAGCTAATTCAAAAATGTAATAATTATACTTTATTTTGTACTGTTCAAAATGTATTTAAAATAAAAAAATCATAGCTGGTACTACCCAAACTGGAAAAATTACTATAAAGATGAAAATGGAGATAATAGAAACATACCTATCCGTGCAGATTGTTTGGAAAGTGTGAATCACAAAATACAAAATAAAATCAACATTTCATTTTGTTTATTTAATGTTGCACCAATTAATTATTTATTTATCATATAATTACTTGTAACTTATTACCAACAGTACAGTTGGGTTTGAATGAAACTGAAATCTTTTAGAACCCAGCCAGGAACAGAACCCAGGACCTTCCTTTTGTAATTAAGTCTAACTCTACCATTCCACTACGAAGGCATCAAGGTACATAAATTAATGCTTGTACTACTTTCATCAATTTTAATGTAGTCCCATTAATACTAAATTTAAAATAATTCTGATAAGTATTTTAGAGAAAAATGGCACACAATACCCTTTCAACAAAGATCATTAATTAAATCTAATCCATCGCTTATTTAAAAGACAACATTCAGATGAAATATTTTAGATTAATAACTTAAGAAAAACATTCATGTCTTACTTTTAAGATTATGATATACAAATATTTGGTATACCCTGGGATAAACTGGTAGAGAAATTTTTGAATGAAATCATGGACAACTACAATAGTTTCCAAACAAAAGATATTGAGTGTGTCCACATACTTGGAATTACATGATAAAAAAACGTCTGATATGTCTGAATTTGTGTATGATAACCTTATGTGCACGCATATCAACTAACCTCATAAACTGGTTTCAGTGTTTATAAGACAGATTCAATATTAAGAAAAGTAATTGATTCATAACAGATATGATGACAGCATAAAATCGTAGGCTACGATTTTACCTATCTATTTCACTCCTCTGCCGACCATGCCCATTTCGGAGGAATTTAAGCAGCTTAGTGGCTTTAGAATGCTACCTACCAGGCGAACCCACAACCCGTGAGAGGCTAAACCAAATGAGTGGGTGCGGTCACGTCCGCAGGGTGCCCCACTCCCCTCAGTACTCGTGTAAAGGTTGGACGAGTAGCCGTCGAGCTCATTGCACCACTAATGCTTTGCACGTGGCTCTACCACACATGGATGTACTGCGCACAACCATGTACTATGAATAGCACACGGAGGGGCTACAGCCAACGCCCGTTACCTCGAAAGCAGGCAAGGTAGGGTAGCTAAACTGCAGTTTTATGGGCACGCTCAGTATGGTCTAGAGCGTGCCCCCAGCCCAGATCAACAGCAATACTTCCTCTTCTTTAGAAGAAGACATACTTGACATTTTGTATAAACACTATCAAAATCAATCGACCATTAATACAAATGCACCAGGAATCACACGGTACCACTTTAAAATTTTTACACCGGTGTGAAAGTCATTTCACTGCTAATAACAGCAAAACCACTGTCACGATATCGCGGCGGCGGTGTGAAACCAACGTAACAGTTATTTAAAGGACCTAGGTTCAATTTTTACATGCGTATATAATTATCTTGTAGTTGGTGCAACATAAAATAAAATAATAGAAAAAAATTACCATAAGTGCCACTACATCCCAGACAATCTGCTTATATACTATTAATAAAATTATTAACTTTCCATGTTTAATGACAAATTTTTAGTATTACTTTTTGTAAAAAATTCTTAAAACTACAAACAGTTTTTTTTACGAGGTAGTAAAATTCATAATACTTACTTTCAACAGTAAATATACTTGAAAACGAGCCTGAGTAATAACAATCAATACTGAAAAATGTAAATCATTGCATAAATAAACATTTAGAGGTAGTACGTTCACAAAATTAAAAAAATAAATGAATAAATTTGTGCGTATTACACTACACTGAACTGGAATTTGTACTAGCTCCAGATATAGCAGAAAATAATGCTTGACTGTTACGTTTACATAAATTTACATCTTGATCAGGCCATAATGATTCAGACAATAGAGATGATAAATCTTGTACCATTTTGTGAAAATTTTGCCGAAGAGCTGCCTGATATTCGGCTTGATCAGCTCTAATAAGCTGACTATTTAGTTGTAATGCAGCATAACATACTCTAACAAAATCTCTGAAACAAAAACCAATTAATTATAAATCACCTATTTATTTAAAAGGATAAGGGTTTTTTGGTCCAGTTCAGCCTCAGCTCCCACTGGACTGATTCTGGTCAATTTTTTTTAATATGTAGCTCTCCATGTGCAGATTCGACATCACCCGTAGTTATTTTTTCCAAACTCCTGATTAATCCACGAAACAAAAACTTATAGTTTTTTTATAACACAATTCTTTAAAGATTTACGAAATAGATACCTTACTTAATCAGTTTGTCGCCTCCAAGAAAAATAATTGGGAAAGTTTTATATGTGTTTCTTAGTTTTTGATGAAATTGTCATTCTGGGAATCGTGAACTGTTGGCCGATTCTTTTGAAGATTAGGGTTTTTTTATAAGTTTTTGGGCAAAAACCAGAAGTGTCACTGCCGAGCCCATGCCACGAGTCCTTACCATAAAAAATGTGACCAAAAAATGTCAAATCACCGAATTAATTCAGGGGTACGCTATATTGGTACCCCTGAATCATTTTTAGAATCTGTGACCTCATTTTTAGAATCTGTGTCAAAAATTAATTAATCAAAGTGAAATCATCTTATTAGTTTTCTAACATTTAGTTTGTGTAATTTGCTTTTTTTAAGTTGTGGAACGTCTATTAACATGTCATTTTTGTGAGTTAACTTTTTGGTTCATCAGTTATGGTGTTTGGATTTTTATATTATTTTTATTTATCTTCTAATATGTTCTTCTCCGCCATTTGGGTTATGACTTGCATCCTTTTGAATACATTAAATAGTCCTCATTATTTTTTCATAGTTTAGCTTGTTGCCATATTCATAATATTTAATTTCACTACAATGGTCCAACCATTTGATACTTTTAACTCTAAACTTAGTCCATCCGCTCTGATGCTGGCAATAAGCTCGTGTGTAGAAGGGGCATAATGGATAGTTGTATTTATTAAAACACAAGAGTTTTCTTTCACTTTTATATTGTTTCAAAAATTAAACTTGCATAACTTAAGGACTTCAGTAGATTTTGTGCTAGATTGATGTACTGTTAAAAATTTGTAAAAATTGCTTTAAAAATAAATTTCAAATAGAAACATTTAAAAAAATTCTGTTAAAAAGAAAACAAAACAATAGCTTGCCTAAATTATCAACACAAAAATCAAAAATAAATATTTCTTTAATCTAAAAATAAAATTAAACATTTAAAATTTAAATGTACATATTTTCTAAATGAAGGTTATGAAAATGATCATTAGAGTGTTTTTAATTAATCTCGTTAATCACTAATTTTAGTACATGAAATTAAATTTAACAACAAAGGAAATTTTGATCATTGAAGGTTGATACAAATAAATGGTTATTGGGGTCGTATGCAGCAGAAGCATGTACAACAGATGGAAGGAAGACAGAGCGTAGAATACAAACAGCAGAAATGAAATTTAAGAGGAGTATGCTAGGAAAGACGAGAAGAGATAGAATGGGAAATAATGTAATTAGGAAACAATGGGGGAATGGTCAACTGATCAGGAGGGGTGGGATAGACTGCCTAAAACGATGCTGTAAATGAAGATGGAGAGAAAAAGACCAACAGGTAGACAAGAATGAAGTCGATGGGTTCAATTATGGATAAATTGGGGAACAGATGCAATACCAAGAGAGTAGTGGAGGAGAGATGGTTCAGCGACAGAGGGAGGTGGAGAGGAGTTGGGTCTGGCCAGACCAAAGAGAGTGATGATTAAAAAAAAAATCTTATGGGGTCAGCTTTAGAATAGTATTGCACCCGAAAAAGATTCTTCTACTACTTAAATTTCCTTATTAATAAACTTCTCTAAATTACTTTGTTATGAATTGAATCTAATTGCAAGAATAATCTGAACAATGGATGTAGAAAAAAGAATTCATCAAAATTGTTGTCACTATTGATAGGTACAGAAAAAAACAGAAGGTGTTATTATGCAAAGAAAATTACTAATTATACTACCTATATCTATACTAATATAATAAAGAAGAAACGTCTGTTTGTTTGTATGAGGTAATCTCAGAAACTACTGAACTGATTTTAAAAAATCTTTCATTGTTGCATAGCTTAGAGCTTCCTGATCAATATAGGCTATTTTGCAACTTTAAGTAACTTTTAAGTAAGTTTAGTGATTTAAGGAACTTAAACTGTGACGAAGTCGCATGTTTTAATTTATCGGGTGCATAAAACTTTTACTTTTTCTAAGTCCTCTAGATGGTGTATTTTTTGGGCTAGAAGCACGATTCAACTTTTTTTAATTCATATTTAAAAAAAAAAAATTTTTATAATTCATAGAAAAATGTGAAGAATAACATTCGACTCCAAAAACATTAAAAATTCGGAAATATTCAAAACTTTTATTTTTGTACTGTATTTCATATATTTGTTTTCATTCGACAGGTAGTGAATGAGTCATATATTTCTAATTACTCTGCGTACTGCACCCATGTATTACTGTCTCTTATCTCAGCCATATATCAACTGTCTCCTTCTTTTCCATCGGTATTCTTCTATGCATTGTATTTAATTCTGTTAAATTGCAGGGACAAACATCCAAAACGATGGGCATCAATTTGAGACTAAGTGCTTCTTTCACTCATGGACAACTTTATGTCGGACTTTCTAGAGCTGGAAGTGCAAAAAACAATTTATTTTGCTGCCACAAAGCAACAAAACCACAAATATTGTATCTAGAGAGGTTTTAAAATAATTTAATGAGGCCTGCATTAGCTGATGTGAAGCGAAGCGAGCGGGGGTTGCTAGTTATTACTATATTTAATAATATAAATATTCCAGAAACCTTTTTTTACACACAGAAAGATTTCTATATAGAGCTCAGAAGAATAACGTGTACAATAACTGTAACTAATGATAAACTTTATGAATATTCAACTGTAACAATTTTCTCGTATTTGCTTCACATGAGTTAGCAGTTTAATCCAGCAAACATTCCAGGGTAACATTAAAAAAAGATCAAAATGTTGTAAATGTATTTTTTTTTTAAAGAAAAGTTTTGTGAAAAATTACCTGTACACATCTTTCAGGTCATTAACCTTATCTTCCGGATAATCAGCACAGACTGTCGGATCTAAAAATGCATTTGCATATGCTAATGGTCCAGCATTAACTTGAACACATACACTTCCCTGAAATCAGTAAAATTTACATGTAAGTAACAAACATATTGTTAATAAGCTGTTATTACAAATATTATGCTTTGTTTGAAAACAATAATTTATCTTTAATTAATATTAATACCACTTATCATTAAAAGAAATTTTAATGAAAATAAAAAATCTGGTGTGAACACTTGCATGACTTTCTCTTGCTAAAGCAAATTCTATTTTATTTTTAGTTTTAATTTTATTTTTTATTTAATCATGAGTGAATGATGCAAAATAAAAATCAACCTTAATTTGGCTTAATAATATGGAAAATCACTCTTTCTTGCTAAATTTGGCTCTTTAGAGAAAATGCTTATAAAAAAGTTGTAGATATTTTACTTTTCTATAAATTTTATTACATACACTTTTGTCGTAAAATGCATACTAAGGCCGAAATCTTAAAAATTAATTTTTTACAGAATTTCATGAAATAAAAACAGAAAATCACAATTACCACTAAACTAAGTGTTGTACAACGAAAAAAATTTGAAATAAAAGTCGTAGCTTTTTAAATTATCTACAACTTTTATTACATACTCTTTTGCACTAATTGCATATTAAGGCCGCAATCATAAAAAAAACAATTTTTTTCTACAAGAGAATAGCCTTCCCAAGAATTTCAGCAAACATGGCGTCTACTTTATCTTGTAGAACATAAAAAATTTAGTAAATGAGGCGATTTTAAAAAAATTGTAGGAGGTATTTTTGAAAAAATAAATTTTTTTCAAGAACATAAAAAAATAATTTTTGAAAAAAATTCTGGTAGACCGATTTTGATGAAAATGTTCGTGTTGGGTCCTCTAGTGGTATCTAACTTAAGTTTCAAGTTTCAACTTCGTACGATGTTCCATTCTTGAGATATTCTATTCACACACAGACCAATTGCTAAAAACATATTTTTTGGGGTCAGGAGGTCTGAAAACATGTATATCCGGTGAAAACTCAAATTGTGAAAAATCGACATGAAACAATACTTCCCTTCCTACATATTTATATAGGCAAGAGAAAATAGAAATGCAGAATGATATGAATTAGAATTTTATGTCGTTGACAATATATGAAGTCTTTCTGAACATGTTCATACTCACTTGCAATCGTAATTGTAACTTTTTGGCATCTGTAGGTCTTGAAAATACAACATCCTCCATTTCATTTACACGCTGGTTCATTTCATCTAAAGCAACTTCAATCGGAGACAACTCAATTTCTGTTCTGTTCACTATACGAAGTCTCTTTTTGACATAAGGAAATGTATATTCAGCTGAAAAAAGTAAACATATAATTATGTATATTTATACATATAAGTGAAATAGTATAAATTACCAGAATGAATTAAAACTACAATTATCATTAATTGAAACAAACCTTCTACATTAATAATTAAAATAAAATATTGGTTAACAGTAATGGCATTGTAACATGAAAAACAATTTTAAGTGATGTTAACAAAGAATTCAAGTTCCTTGGATGTCTGATATGAGTGAAATGGTTGTATACCACAAGCTGGTGAAGTCCAATCGTAGTATGTAAGGAACAATACTTAGGTCTTTTAAAAATCTTTCAAAAATGGTGAAGAATTGCAATCTCCTAAAGAAATTGAAAATCCTATAAGGAATAGGAATCCTATAAGGTAGTACTTAGAACATTTCGAAGAATGGTTCTTTAAAGATTTAAGCTGATCTGATAATAAATCGACCCTGGTTAAGAAAGCTAAGAGAAGCGTTTAACTGCTCGTCGCATGACCTTTTTAGAGCAGCAATGGACAAGGTACGACTGACCATGATGATAGCCAACCTTCGCAATGGAGAAGGCACCTGAAGAAGAAGATAATATAAATAAGAAAATAAGACAATAAATTTTGTTTTACTGATTATTTTAATTTTATTCTTTATTTCAAATATCCCAAACTCAAGTTATTTCTAGCAATGCATCACAGTCTGAAAACCATTTAAACATTTTTCTGTAATTTCACATTGACTACATAATTATTATACATGAAGTAATAAATGTAAGCCTTAATTTAATTATTAACAACACCTAATTGTTTAACAAAAAGATATCTACATTTTGTTAAATTAAGAAAATAACTTACTTTGTAAAATTGTTCTTCGCTTCCATTGATCTGCAGGACTAGTTGCTCTAGGTCGACCAGATTCTTTTGTAAAAGGTGTTTCAAACATAAATGTATTAATGTCATGGCATTGTTCAAAATCAGTAGGTTTATTTTCTTGTTCTAATTTTGTAAGATAAACAGTAACATGTGTAACTTGAACGTGTGCTAATTTGGAATCAAGATCAGAGACATCAATCTGAAAAAATAAACAAACTTAATTTTATTTTCTTGACCAAACAAATTGGACATTATTAATTAATAAAAACAACCATGCTTGTATTTCATATGAAGGTACAATAAGCTCAATGATAAACTTAAAAAAAAACATGTTTGAAAATCCTGTTTTAGCTTCTGAAAATGTATGCCAGAGGTAAATTATGCTCAGTTTTACAAAAATAACATTTTTGAGGACAATAGAACAAGTATTATCATTAGAGGAAATATACCTAAGAAAGAAAATTTTACAGAAATAGAAAATTATTTAAACTCTACTGATTTTTTCAAGTTCCAAAATTATCACTATAGGGATTATTAAATAAAAATAGAAGAAACATGGGTTTCTACCAGAAAAACAATGTGATTTCAAGTCTACAGTAATTTCAGAGTAAGTCATCTCCCAAGGTAAGGTAGAAGCTTTAAGAGAACCTGGCCATTGAAAAAAGTTTTTGGTTGAGAAGTTGAAGGAAATGGTTTAACACTATAACTTCAAATATATCCCATCAAATGGGTTTTTTTCATGGAGGGGAATGACATCACAATTTATCCTCGAAAAAAATTTTATATTCTGATATTCAACAATAAAATAATCAACAGTTAATAGTAATTTATGACAATTAACAAAAAAATTCCTAAATTTCACATCTCTTTAATACTTACCGGAGCGGAATCCATTATCATTTTTACAGAACCAGAACCAAATTTATTTGTGTACTGATGGTAAAGTCTTTCAGATATTTCTGATAATGAAGTTACTTTAGGTTCTTTGTACACATACTCTACTTCACTGTCTTCCTCAAAATATGCCTGAAAATACAAAAAAAGGATTCTTATGACAAGATCTTAATATTAATATCCAAAAACTTAAAAAGATCAAATAAATATATGAAATATTTTTTATTTTATTTTAGGTCTGACTGTTTTGAAAATTAATTCTAATTCAGACAATGAAGATGATGGATCAAAAAATGCCACAGCTGATCGGGAATTGAACCCATGACCCCGTTTGTAGAAACCAGCTGACAAATATACCATGGACAAGAAAAGATCCAAGTTCTAAATAAACTATTTAGTTCAGAAATACTAATATGAAAGGGCGGAAATTGCAGCTTGGGAATGTAAAATACAGTTAACCCAATTCAACATTTAAATCTACTTCAATATATCATGATCTTAGATTAAACTCAGGTCAAGAAATTACAATTTTTTTCTTAATATACCACATAAGTTGTCTTATTAGAAACACATATTATGCGTGCAGTAAATGTTTTAAACAAAAAATACGAAAATTGTAAAGAAAGCCCTAGAGTAATTCAATCTGACAACAATTACACAGTAATCAAAGGTGCAACCTAAACAAAACCAATCACTAAGTTATACAATGCACACCCTTATTTCAAATCCAGACCTTAATTAGCCATTAACAGACTTAGAATCACGGTATGTAGAGAGATGGTATATGCCACGCACATGTTGTCATCTACAGTTGCCTACGTCATACACACCACTCACGTTAAGATATACCCTACCCAGACGTAAATGCTATCTCTGTTTGTATTCTAACTATTTTTGATTGTATATTTCAGAACAAACTCCAAACACTGATAACCATTATACAAGACCATAAATGTTATACTAGTTACCACGAAATTGCGAGCTTCCTAGTAAACCAAGCAGTCGTGGACCTCCACCTGTCCTGCCTTACAGTGTTGCCATTTCCACCCGCCCTGAATAAGTTTGTATTCATATACTGTTTATGATAATAAGATAAAAATAAAAGATGAAAAGTTCATTCCCATTCTGCCAAATACGGTAACACTGCATTACTGTTTAACTAGATTCAGGCTCACAATTTTATGGTTACTAGTATAAATAAGAAATTTAATTTGTTATAAATAATTTTGTTTTAAAAGTTCATTTTTTCGTTTGATACTGCATAGAAATTGATTAACACTACACGTAAATTACTTACGAAAATTTTTTAAAAGTATAATAATTATAGTATGTTAGACGAAAGGAAAATTATAAATAATATCTCAGAAAATTAAATTTTGTTTACTTCTGTCATGGCGATTTCCTGCCAGACAAAGTGGTGCAGGTGATGTCAAAAACTCGGTTGATTATTGCGCATCACTGGCCAGACATATACCGTCTCTGCAAACTGTGCTCAGAATAATCTTGGCAGTCATTAATGTCAACAAATTAGTATTTAAATAATACACAGTATGATGATTGTATATTATAATATTTGTTGTTTAGGTCATCAGCCAAAAGGCTGGTTTGAACCTCTATAGGTTTTACTTAAGTAAAACGAGGAGTGAGGTGGTTCACCATTGCCTTCCTCACTGAGTGGGAAAGTACGCTTATCAGCATACTGGGCCCTCTGAAAATCACATTTTTACATTTTCATGAAAATATTATTTTCCACTCTGCAAATGACACATTCACTTCATTCACCATAGGGTCTGGCTGTATAATGAAATTCATTATTTTCAGAGGAGATAACACTGATTACTGTTTTTTACACCTCTACCTCTTCTGTTCTTAAACGATTCAGCCATTTAATTGGCTGACCATGTGATAAGAAACAGAATTAGTTATTTTAGTCCTGCAATGAACAGATTAAGTGTAAATAATTTGACACTCCACCTGTCTATTATGGGCAGATATAATATTTAATAAAACTAATAAAATTGATAATATTTAAATAAAACATCACTGATATAAGACTTCCTAAAAAACATTTCAAGTAATAGCATATAATATATTCACCTGACCGAAAAGTACAACTCTATAGAAACGTCCCAGTAACCGTTTACCAGACTGTTGAACTTGTACAACTTCATTACAGGCTTGAGCCAATGTTTGGTAACAATGACCAAGAGACTGATAATCACGCCGTTTTTCATAAATTGGTACAATAAGTCTATATAGTGGACCAAGGCATTCATATCGTTCAGCCTTCTTCAAATAATCTGAACACACTTCAAGTTGTTGAACTAATGTCTGTTCTGTATATTGCACATCATGAACACCTGTTGAAAAGATAAAAATTATGCAAAAATGTTTACAAAAATACTTTCAGTTAATGGTATATTTTCTAGGATGAAACTTAGAATATCATTTTCAATGACGAAAACAGAAATTCAGTAAATGAGAAGAAAGAAAAAACTTCGGTTTGTTTATTCTATTTTACATACTATTACTGATTCAGGCATTGAGAGGTAATGGATAAAAATTAGTGACAAAAGAAGTTAGACCATTCAGTAATTGAATCTAGAACCTCTGGAAAAATAGCCAGTAACGCTGAAATTTATACAAAAAAAAAGAAATTTTTATGCAACAGATAACTTACTTTTCACAATGGTAGTTCTTGGTAACAATGGTACTACATGAAAAATAATATGAATGTTGACTATATGAAAGAATTTGCCAAACTAACATGAATTAGATAAATTTTTTAAGTCTTATATAACCTTGCTGTGTTTCACATGTAGGCTAATGCAAACGATGAAGGGCGATAGGATAAATAAAAAGAGTGATGGAAATATACCAGGCCTAATTGGGAATTAAACCCAAGATTGTGGCACAGATGCCAGTTGAAGAAACAACATCGTTTGTAAATTTTAATACAGTTTAAAAACATTTGTTTCAATTTTGTGTACTCTGATGATGTGGATCCATCGAAATATGTCAGTAGAAAATACGATTATATAAAAAAAGGTAAAAACCAAGTGATATAGCAGCTGTAACAGGTCAGTGGAAAAATTAAATATTTTAACAATAGGGCTTAATACAGACTGCAAAAAATGAATCGGCTCTGGAAATTCATAGAGAGTTGTGCAGTGTTTATGGTGAAGATGTCATGCCTGTTCAAATGGTTCGTCAATGGCGAACAATCTTTATTGAAGACAGAGAAAATGTTCACGATGATCAGTATACCAGCTGCCTAGACAACTTCTCGCCAAGCCGACACCATTGCTGCTGTATGTGAGGTCATTAACTCTGACAAGCAGATCACGCTTGACAAAATTTTGACTCACAGCCACCAAATATTGAAATTAGCTGGTCCTTTCTTCATAACATCATGGTTGAAGACCTTCAGGTCTCAAAAGTGAGTGCAAGTTGAATGACACATTTATTGTTTGAAGGTCATAAGCAGTGTAACTTGACAGCTGCACAATATGTTTTGAAATTGTTTGAAGATGAAGGTGACGCTCTCTTTTCAAGAATAATCACTGGTGAAAATAGTCATTGGTCCACAGCTCAAAAATCATCTCGGTGGTAGTCGCTTGACTAATGATGCTGATGTGAAAAACGAGGTTGATAACTGGCTTCAGAATATGGTGGCCGATTGGTACAAAGCTGAAATTAAACAACTGTTGCCTAAGTACCAGAAATGCTTGGAAAGGGAGATTTTGTACAAAAATTGTCAATTCCTAACAAACGTGAATAAATATATTATATAAACCTTTTGATTAATTTTTTATTTTTCCTTGACACGGGAAACTTATTTTTTTGGATACTCCACGTAGATAAAATTATTTAGTGAACTGTTTTCATTGGTCAGTTCATAAGGTCACTGGTTTTCTTTTGAATGATCAGTTCTATTGTATTATTAAGAACATCTGGCACTAGTCAAAGTTTTAGAGTAAAAAATCTACAAACTATCAAATTTTATTTTTTTTCAATAAGTTGTTTAAGCCAGGTTTCATACTCAATTCTAATATAAAATGGATTCCTAACTTTTCAATAAAAGTTTAATATTCATGTGTATTTATTTACCTGAATCCAACTTCAGTCCTATTTCATCTCGAGATATATTTGATGATATGGCAGTAAATGCTTCTGCTCCCCAATCTTGAACACCTTTCAGTTTCAAGTATTGTGCCATCAGTGCTGCTATATGCAGCTGGCAACAAGCAGCCTGAAATTTGGAACATGGATAAGTACCATTCTGATGTTACCAACTAATATAAGTAAAAAGTACATTTTAACAATGGCAAATACTTAAAAAAAATTGTTTCATTCTATTCTTAAGTCTTGAGTTATCAGTGAAAACAGAAATACATGTCAAATGAGAAATATTAAAGTAAGTATGTAACTAAAAATGGATAGACTGAATAATCTATCTGCAGTCCAGTATGTTTTAGCAATGCAGACAGAGGATTACAGCATGTATACTCAATGACATGTTTAATTGAAACTACTGTTCAAATGGACATAAGTAGAATTACTAACTGTTCTGAACACATTATAGTGAACTTTTCAGGGCAATTCTCTCCTTCCTCACTCTCTTTCCTAATCTTTACTTTTATACTATTTCTATTGATGATATAATTTTTATCGCTTGGTATAAAAACGTAAGACGTAATGTTCTAAATTTGGATGTACAGTATTATTATAATTATACTCTAAGTTGTATGTTTAATAATATTCATAATAACATTGCTGGTTAGTTTCCACTGATGTACTGTAAAGATTATGGTATAACAATTATAATCAAAAAATATAGTAAATGTAGTATAAACAATTTGCTTGTGTTTGCAAAGGCAGTAGTATGATTGCTAAATGTTTTCATCATGAATAGTAGTTCCAAACTCCCATAAGAAATGCAAGGCCAATACCACTTAACAGTCTCAACTAACTATGTCATCAAGTGTACCTAAAATACAACTAACTGCTGAAAATTTGTATAGTTTACAAATTTCCTTCGATTTACAATGATGGATTTAGTATTTATTATACACATTTTATTCAATTTAAGAATTGTAGTTTTTACTTATATAAAAGTAAAAACTTTTACTTTTATAGCCCTTTGCTCGTTTAAAAATTATACTTTTTTACGCCCTTTGCTCGTTTAAAAATTATAATTAATACAAAAATTTTTGCATTTCTCTAAAGAATAAAACAAATAGTATAGCTCGCTAAAAATTATTTTGCAATTGTTTATATTGATGTATAGGTCAAAACTTATAATAATAAATCAAAGATTTAAATCGAGAGAGGTGGAGGGGATGTGTTGGTGCGGCTAAATATCTACTTAGATATGTGTGGCCATGGCAGTAAGTAAGTAAGTAAGTATGTTTACAAGTAAAATATAATGATACACTAACCTCTGAGTAGTTACCATCTTTGGCATGATTACGTGTCATTGTCTGTAGCCAAGTAAACCTTAACTCAGGGGTTGAAGCATACGAATTAGCAAGGCTGTGTTGAAGGTCTGTTAGCATCTCAGGATCGTGATGCAATTCCCTCATTTGAGCAGTCGCCATAAGTACAGTTCTGATTCGTTTTGTCAGGTCTTTAACTTCGACAGGAAATCCTGACATAAAAAAAATTGAAACAGAAACTTCAAACAACAAATACATTGTAGAATTTGATAAGTAAATAATTATATAATGTAAAAAACACACCAAATGCACAATACATTTCTTCCACCTGATAAAAAAATTCATTAGGTCCTTTCGGATATCAAGTATCCATCTTCAGTTGCAAAGAAAATAGTCAGTTTGTTTTGACAAATTGACAAAAGTGTGCATGCATTAATGTATTTACGTCGCAACTGAAGATGGATACATGATATCCAAAAGGACCTATTGTCTTGTTTAATCAGGTGAGAGTCATCTATTGTGTATTTGGTGGGTTTTTATATTATATAATTCAAAACAATAGGCAGGAAAATGTTTCACAAAATATGTAAAGAATGTTTAAAAAATATAAAAAATTAAACATCTATTGCTTAATGAACTAGAGACTGCAAATGAAGGCGGAGCATAGTAACCTAGACCACAGCACAGAGCCAATTGACTTTCGTTAATCGTATCCTGTGTTGTCACGTTGTGGTCCCGCTGTGGATGACAGCTGAAAATATCAGCTGGAGTTCAATTTAACAGAGTGTGACTTAGCAAAGAGGCAACCTCACCACCGACCTTGGCTGTTATTGGCTAGATCTCATCTGCAGTCTTTAGTTTGTTGGGGTATAGGAATACACTTTGACCTGATTAATACTTTTGTCATGTATTGAGGGACACATTTTAGTAGATTCGTTTTACAGTTTTAACCACATAGCATTTCGAAATAAATATCAGAATATTGTGGCATGAATGAGAACAATAAAAATTCTTATTCATTTAAAAATTCATTGAAAAACTTAACACATTTTTGTTACTCATAAATCTCCTTCTAATTTCTGTTTAAGCACTGCTTCAATTCCAACTGAAAAAAAGCAACTGAGCAATGTAAAATGCTACACAGAGTAAAATACTAATCCAGATATCTTTTAACACATAAGTTAAGCAATCAGAAATAAATTTCTAACACTCACCAGTTCCTTTCATAACTTTGTCACTATTGGCGTAACTATTTATTAATGACAATGATTCCTGAAACCTGGCATTGTTTAATCCAACTACATTGCCTAGAAGTTGTGAAACTGAGATGATAACCTGAAAATGAAATACATTAAATACAAATGTAATACATAGTCATTAGCCACATAAAACAATTCTGTTTCTTTTCTGCTGTCATAATTGAGAAACAAACAACAGAATTATACTATAACCATGTACTTATTCTCTGAAATTAATATAATGAGTTTTTAAAAACATAGCACCGTGAAAGTTCTTGTAAGAAAATAAAGAAAAACAAAAAGGAAAGCAGTGAAAAAAGGTGAATATTAAGTTTTTTAAAAACTCATTATATTACAATCAATCTGCTGCTATGATTTTAACTAATCACTTAAATAATTATATTCTTTGAAAGTAACTAAGTGAATCTAAAACAAGAGCAAGACGTGAATAGATAAATATTGGAAGGTCGGGGTTTAAAAACCCCCTTCACTTAGACCCAAAGAACCAAAATTACGCTTTTACACTTCTAATTCAAACAACATAATCTAAATTTATGCTTCTACAAAAAAATAGCAACTCTTTAATCCCCTCACAGCTAGGTAAAGACTGAGATCTCACTGGTCAAATATATGTACGCTGCATCTATTCCTCCCTCCCAAAACTCTTGGATTTTTTAAGGTACAAGCCACAGAAAATACATTAAAAACCATCTTTTAAATAAACCACAAAAGATTTTCTCTTGCCAATGCAGATAATGAACAATATAACCTATGTTTAATCATGAGTAAAAAGTGTATAAAGTAAAAAACAAAACATAATTTAAATCATGAACGAATGATGCAAAACGAAAATCAACCTCTGTTCGACTAAAAAATACGGAATATCAGTAATTGCCTCTAAACTAAGCTCTGTAGAGAAAAATGCTTAAAATAAAAGATGTAGGTTTTTTAATTTCCTATAACTTTGATTATACACTTTCAGTAGAAAATGCAAACTAAGGCCCCAATATTAAAAAAAATCCCATTTTTTACTGATTTTGATGGAAAAAAAAACCACTAATCGTTGCTAAAATAAGCGTTGTACAAAAATTGTTTGAAATAGAACTTGTAGGTTTTTAAATGTTCCACAACTTTGATTATATATATACATATTTGCCCTAGAATGCACATTAAGGCCGCAATCTTAAAAAATCATTTTTTTCTGAGAGCACAGTCTCCCCAAGAATTTCAGGAGACATGGTGCTTATCCTATCTTTTAGATCATAAAAAGTTTACTTAAAGAGGCATTTTTAAAACATTGATTTTTAGAAACATCGTACAAGCTATCTTTGAGAAAATCGTACAAAACCAAAAAATCATGTAGCCCGATTTTGATGAAAATTCTAGGGTCAGGTCCTCTAATGGTACCTAACTTAGGTTCCACATTTCAACTTTGTACAATATTCTGTTCTTGAGATATTTTGTTCACACACACACCAATTGCTAAAAACATGTTTTTTGGGGTCCGGGGGGCCTGAAAATGTATAAATCCAATGAAAACTCGATTTCGTAAAATCAATAATAATGTAAAATGAAAAAAAATAATTTCCTTCCCTAATATATTCATATAGGGCAAGAGAAAGCCAAAATAAATTAACAAAAACAAAACTGTGTCAGAAAAAATGATTAAAATAGTCATAAAATAAAAATAATATATTGAACTAACCTGAAGATGTACTCTCGTCAAACCCTTTCTATTTGAAAACTCAAAATTGCTTCTCATTAAAAGATATAGAATAGCACAAGACTCTTGACGAATTGCAGAAAGACGACTATTACAACAACGAAGTAGTTCAAGGCAAAGCTGACCACACAAAACAGCATTACCTGTAATAGAGAGAATTCACATTCAATTCTTTTCAAATTAAATAATGCTTATTATTATTTTTTATAATAGTATTAGATTTCAGTATAAATTCTGTTCATTGCTAGGTTAGATTACTGTATTTTTTAGTTACTGTTAAATATTTCTGACAACATCAAATAACTTATGATTCAAAACGATTAATTAAAACATTTCACTTAATTGTATAAAAGCATTGCATGAATTCTTGTAATTCTATAACCAATAGTTAAATGACATACATGTTAACAAGTGCAAGAGGATATATGTAATAATAAATAAAGTCATACAAAAATACAATCAATAAAAATACAAACAGTATTAGTAACAAAATAAGTATCAAAAGTAATTAACGAATCACCTTATAAATATAATTGTAATCTAAGTATCTATCAATATTTTAAAACTTACAGTAATTAAAAAAAAATATTTCTACTGGTCTAGTTTAAAATATCACCACCATATCATAATAATGAGTTAATGAGTTGTAATCAGTATGCAACTTATCTATCAGCAGATTTTAAGTGTTACTTAATGTACGTAAAAATAAGGATAAATTTTACTCGTGATGATGAATTAAAAATGCTGTAATGAATGAATGTTAACAATTACATTAGCCTAACAAGACTGTATAAATTAAACTAAGAACTGATAAAACTTTACAAAATTATTCATACAAAATGAATTTAATCTTGAAAGTTCTAAATCTCTTTACTACAAAAAGAAGCATGATAAAAAGTAAGTGTTAATTGTTAAAACATTTTCAGCACCATAAAATAGAAGGCTAATTAATTTAAAAACATCTGGTATGAAACAATTACACAACTACCTCTTACCAATGTAAATAAAAAACCATAACCTAATTTTAATCATGAGTGAATGACGCTAAATAAAAATTGACCTCCGCTGGACTTAAAAATATGGAAAATCACTAATTGATGCTGAACTAAGCTCTGTAGTAAAAGGCCTAAAATAAAATGGTACGTTTTTTAAATTTTCTGTAGCTTCATTTGTATATAACTTTGTCATAAAATGCATACTGAAGGCCGTAATCTTAAAATAAACCCTTTTCTACAGATTTCAATGAGAAAATATAGAAAATAATTAAAATAATAAAACAGGTACCCAGAATTAATTTAAGCCAGATGATACAATTTCCTTTAATAATTTTTTTCTTTGTTTATTTAACATCACATCAACTGCAGTGGTCATTAGCGATGACGTTGGGTTGTAACTGTGAAGGATGAAATGATTTTTTGTAATGTATGAAAATATTCTGTGCCTGAGTGGTATTCGAACCCAAAACCAGTTGATTAGAGGCGAGCAAGTTACAAACTACTAATAATTAATAATTTAATAATTTTGTGTCAAATGAGGATTTATATACTTTTGAACAGCCTTAAACGTAACAAGTGACAGAATAAAAATACATGATCAAACATACAGAAAAAACTACACGTAATTCTTTGTTTAGATTCAGTTCTTTTAGATTTTACAATAACAAGTGGATAATCAAATTAAACAGTGAACGCAATAAAGCAGCTGAAAACTGAATTATGCATTTGTGTACATAATAAATATGTCAGCTAAAATGAATGTAATTAACAGCACTTTAAAGGTCAAAGATTTCATAAGGTAAAAAATATATACAAAAAATAAGATTGCATAAAATGGAGCTTCAGTCTTACTTTAAAAACGAACACTGTAAAACACACGTTACTTGTTGCTACAACTAATAGATTAATGTAGAATAAAAGCAATAGGATTATAGATTTAGTTTTTTGAGTTAACAAGTTAAAACCCAGTACGCTATTACAAATTTTGTGGTAATTCATCACATTCATTATGGAAAAAAATGCAACAGCTGATAAGGTATGTAAAATGTTTATAAATACTGCTGTTGTTATTACTCAGATTATTTGGAGTAGAACAGAAGTTGGTTAAACATAATGACTACACTATTCTGGAGGTACTTTCACAGTTATGTTAACTGATCGCACTACTTAATCTTGTTTTCCATTAACTTATGAATCTGTAGAAAAAAATGACAAAAGTTTTTTTAATCTTCAGACTAACTAGATGATTTTAAACCAAAATTTATGATTCTAAATTTTAGTTAAAAAATTACCAACACTAACCTTGGAAGAGAGCTAAAGAAAAGTTATTGATGAATGCTCTAAGAGCAGCGAACACGTGTCTGAAGAGAGTTTCTGATTGACCAACCTGCAGAAAACTTAAGTAAAGTGTAAAAACGGCTTTCATTACTGGATTATCACCTTCTTCTGCCATCAACACATCTCTGTCAAAACAAAACAGAATAATAAACATACAAATTATTGTACTAAAATTCAATAATGAGAATCTTCATTCCTACCTTACTTAATGATAACGTTTGTCGTTTGTTCCATTTACCATTTATTTTTAGGAATTACAACAGTTACACTTTACTGCTTTTTAAACGAAAGATAATTTTTTGATACATAATTTGAAAGTGTAACTTTTAACGTAATTGAACATTTTGGTTCTCAAAATTTTTTGAAAGAGCACCATTTTCTAGAGTGAAAACATGATTTTTCCCTGTTATTTTTCAATACTCTTTAAAAAAAGTGTACATTCAATTGTAAGAACCCAGGATAAATAAATATCCCACAAAAATGTCATTGTATGTTTACTAAAAGCTGAGAGGTCGGTCCATTGGTGTTGTGGTCAGTGCAACTGTCTTCCAAGTCAGGTGTCCCAGGTTTGATTTCCGGTCATTTATGGAATTTTTTCATCAATCTTTTTCATCCTTCACTGTCTGCATTAGCTTTTATGTCCATACAATAAATTCAGATAAAAAATACAAGATACTAAAAAAGATACTAAAATACAAGATAAAAAATACAATACTAGAAGCTGAGAAAAAATTGAAATAAAATTCTAAAAATTAAATTTTTGGGAAAAAGTGTGTTGGAATATAAAACTTTTATTCAAGACATAATTATAACAGTAAAGTTTAAAAAAACTTACATTAACTTATTTTGAGAACACTATACATACTCCACATTAAAACAAAATAACTACAAATTTGATTTAGTAACAGTGAAATCAAAAAACTTTCTCAACAATACAGATGGTGAGTTCGAAAAAAAATTAAAATACTTGTGATTCTTGTAGGCATGATATACCATTTTAAAGAGGGAATTTTAAATTGTGTTTTAGGCTAAAAAACAAAATTTTTTTAAATTTTCTTGATGGGGACTCCCGTAAATAATAATTAATCAAAATCAAACTACGTAAAACTATTCAAAGTTAGTCCATAAATAATAAAAATGGTCTATTTATTGGACAGAATCCAAATCATATTGATGAGTGTCAAAATCCATAAGAAATTTTTATTTATCTGATCTAAATTTGTTAATGAGATTTTTCTTAAGAAAATCTGTAACTAAACACAAAAATATATAAATTCAACTACTTATACAGACGATAATTCTAGAGGCATTACCTGAAATGGATGCAGTAGAGCCCAAGGGCATCTAAAACTGTAAGTCCTACTTCAGTGGCAAGATTGGCTTCTAATAATGCTTGGTATAATGAACTAGATTCGCTTTCTGTAAAAAAAAAAACACATATTAGTAAAAATTTTTATTCCTTTAAAGGAATAAAAGCCCTTCATTCCCCTTGGGAGACTCAAAAAAATTAATACTAAGTTACCCCATTATTTACCAGTATATTACATATTCCCTAAATTATAAATTATCTCTTTTTTCATGACTATGTTCATTATTTTCTAACCTACATGCCAACTTCTCACAAAAAATGCATTATCTTATAATATTTACCCAATAATATACAATTTTCTCCAGCATTCACTTAGAAATTATTTATTTTTAAAACAAAAAATAATTTGAAAACTCTTGTTCTAAGTAAAATGTGTTATCAGTCAAGTAACTTGTCAGTATCTTTAAAAATAAATGCAATTATCACAACATTTCAAACCGTCTTAAGAAAATTGACTGTTAAATTTAGTAATTACATAAACAATATAATTTACTGTTCATTTTTTCACAAGAAAATGGCTAACAATACATAAAAAATTTAGTATGAAGTTTTTTGAAGGGTCAATAAATTCTATTGTCATCATACATACAATTTAAATTTTTAATCAGCATTTTATTTTTATTTGATGACATATGTATTTTAAAATGTTCTATAACAAAACAAGACAAAAAACACCTGCACGCATGCAAACACACACACACAACCTTAAAATATTATAAAAAATACTAAAATTAAAGGCTTTGAATCAAGAGACCTTCTCATTCCAACAGCATGTATTAACCTAAAAATATGCTGTATGGATTTATTTTTATAGGCGAAAAACAGAGGCAGTTTTACTGGAAATGTAATTTATTATTGTATGTATCAGAGGACACCTTAATTAAACATCTATTTTATGGCACTTCCCCCAGAATACTTTAAAACAGAGGAGTTAAATTTTTAAAATCACTTTAAAAATATATAACATAGCACAAAAGAAAGTTATAAGGACAATGGTTTGGCACCGAAAACCGAACACACCATTAGAATTTTTAAACATTTAGACATCCTTCCCTTAAGAAATCTGTAAGTGTACTGAGTACTCAGAATATTTTTCATTAGAGGTGGGAACATACTGAGTAATTTTGAAGTGTATTCAAGTAGATTAAGGTTGAAAAATCGCGTTGTTTTAATAAAACCAAATATTGATGCATACCGTAGATTTTTCTCCTTTTGTTCATTGAAGTTTTTTAATTATTTGGCTTTAAATGTAACTTCATGTGTAAAAATTGTTAACTTTTTAAAACAATTAATTGAAATCCTGGTTATTTTTACAAGATGATGTCAAATTTTAGTTGCATTAGTATACATATTCGGATAATATCATTTTATATTTAAATATTGTATCTCAGTTTTATTATGTAGTCCTTGTTGTGTTGTTTAGGTCATCAGCCGAAAGGCTGGTTTGAACCTGTAGAGGTTTTACTAAGTAAAACGAGGAGTGAGGTGGTTTACCATTTCCTTCCTCACTGAGTGGAAAAGTATGCTTATCAGCATGCTGGGCCCTCTGAAAAGCACATATTTTACACTCTGCAAATGACACCTTCACTTCATTCACCACAGGGTCTGGCTGTATAATAAAATTCATTACTTTCAGAGGAGATAACTCTGATTAGTGTCTTTTACACTTCTACCTCTTCTGTTCTTAAATGATTCAGTCATTTAATTGGCTGACCATGTGATAAGAAACAGAACTATTTATTTTAGTCCTAATCCATATATATATTTTAAAAAGAGTACTCTTATTTGTTTTTTGTTTTATCTATTCATTTAAGACTAAAATTAAAAGTTTACATTGTTTTTTTTTAGCTTGGTTCTAGGCTTTTCTTTCTTTTTTCGAGCTTGATTGCGCCTCAACACAATTTTCAATGAGGTACCTAACCACATTTTTTTCCCAGTTAGAGTTATAACAATGTTCCTGTAAGTTTGGTTAATTGCTGTGTTATAAAATTAGTTTAATTAGAAAATTTATTGGGTGTAAATAAGTAATTAACTTATTTTGTTGTTTAAAAAACCAATGTAAAATTTGTAACTTGGAAATTATGTGTAAATAAAAAATTAAAAAAATTAAATATGTGTACCTCTTAACCACAATAGCTTGGAAATCAAATGTAAAAATTCTTGAAGCAATTTTAACATGGGTGATTAGACAAAGTCCAGAGTTTCATTAACCCTTTCACTGCTAAACACGAGTATACACGTAGTTAGCTTACCATGCTTACATGCCAAACACGAGTTAACTCGTTTCGAAGTTTTAAATCGTATTGCCATACACGATTTAACTCGATTGGCATTGAAAGGGTTTGAATTGCCTCCAGTAAGTGTTACCAACTGTATTTACACATTTACTGTTGACCTGTTTTCTTTTTTGTCGACGAAATCAAGTACATAGTAAAGAGATATTTTCATTTCTGCGTGGCCTGTTTTGTTGGTAAACACGAAATGGTGTCGATATTGATATTTTATTTCATTTTTATTCCTTTCAGATTGGGATTTAGCCGATATCGATAGTGATTGTGACATGGAAGAACAATCTAGTGTAATTAAACCTCCACCTAAATGACGTAAAACGGTTAGACCTACTTTGGAAAGCTACCAGTAGGCTTCCAATAAATTTATTCATGTTGTTCATGATTTAAGTGATACAAATAGTAGAATAAATCTAATATAAATTTTAATAAATCTACTACAAAGAAATAATTTTAATTGATAAAACTAGTAAAAATTAAAATGTTTAAAAACTTTAGATGCATCCAAAAAAATATTTAATGAAAACCCGGCTCACTGGTTTAATCCGCGATTTTATAACTTGGCAGTGAAATGGTTAACAACCTAGATAAGCAGTAAAGTATAAAATACAGCAAAGTAAAAATATACATACCCCTGTGAGCCATGTTTTCGCGTCCAACACTATTGCTCCCACTTAATGCAGTATGAGCTACCATAGGTGGTTCGTTTCCAGAGAAATCAGGAGGCTGCATCCTAGCTGGTAAAGTCATAGCTTTAGTTGTAGTAGGGCGAGGAGACACACCATTTGTGCTTGCTCCACTTACACTTCCACTGCCTCTATTATTTACTGTCCCACCAGTACTTGCTATTTGTCTTCTACCAGTGTATTTAAACTCATGAAGGCATAACCTACAGAAACAAACCGATTTGTTTTATAAACTTATTAATTTTCTAAACACACTAGGCTACTATATAACTATACTGTATACTGTTGAATGAAAATAATAAACTTGGTTCTAAAGCCAATATTTTAATGTCATTTGGACAAGAAGTTGTATAACTTCTCTCTGTTGCATTAACCCTTGTGCGACTGATAGGTTTTAGAATATTAACTCTTCGAACACTAATTCCAAGATTGTGCCGATGGACTTGGCTTTTTTTAGCCAACTTTTATTCAAAAAATTTGATATTTTTTTGAGACATTAAGAAAACTTTGAGAGATGTTTTAGAAAAACAAACATGAAACTCTGTTTTTTTTTAGGCCAGTTACAGCGAAGTTACGAAAAATTTGGGTTTATTAATGCAAAGTCCCGCATTGTTATCAAAATTTGGCAATAAATATTTCTTATTTTTATTTTTTTTAAGTCCGCTATTATAGAAAAATGTCTAGCAAAAAATTTGATATATCAAACGCCCTTGCTTACCACACTATATGGCTATTCAAGCATATGTAATAGTCAAGTGAATATGGATTCTGTGGTAAAATGCAGGTGGAAAAAATTTCTCTCTTTAAGTTGATGTCATTTACCAATTTCTACAGTTATTTATATGACATATGTTATTAAATGAAAGCATGGAATTTTGTGAACATGTGCATATAGAAAACAACTCGCCACTCCAGCGGCGCTTCACGCCGCTTACGTGTCTCGACCTCAGAGGGGTAGGTGGATCAGAATTCATAAGTGGATCAGAACCCTTTGCCACAAGGTGAAGTTCGGCCGCCAAAGGGACTGGGTGGATCACAATATTTAGAAATTTCAAGATATGAAAGTTTAAAGATGAAGTTTAAAGTTTCAAAATTTAAAATTTGAAGGTTTTACAATATTTTAGGTTAATGTTTAATGTTTCAAAATTTAAAATTTGAAGGTTTTACAATATTTTAGGTTAATGTTTAATGTTTCAAAATTTCAACTTTAAATGTTCTGGTTTGAATGTATGTTACTTTGAGTTTTTCGTTTTCTCATGCGACCGAAAAATTTTCGGGCTACCAAATTTTTATGTAATTTTCTTCGCTAAATAACATGTCGTTAAAAAAATATTTGTATTCCGAAAATTTTAAAATTTTTGTTGGGGTAGTAATCACCATAGGACCCCGCCTATAATTTAATAAATTCTTCGTGACTCTAGGGGTGTGTGTAACGTTTTGTTAATAAACGTTTGCGAATAACCGTTGTGAAGGTGTAAAGAAAGAAAAACGTGAAAACGGCAAGCCCTAAAAGCCGGAATGCTAGTGTTTTGAGTTTTCTTAGCGAAGAGGTAGGTTAAGGAAAACTTTAGTTACATGGCCTTGAAGTACTTTGGGAGAGGCACAAAAAAGATTCTATACAATTTTCCTCTATGAAGCACCGTTCAGGTGGTAAAAAAATACAACCCCCTACCAACGGTAATGGGGGTGGAACCTGAAAGTTTTCGCGTTACCAAATTTTTATTTAACTTTTAACGTCGAAAACATGCCGTTAAATACATTTTGTATTCTAAAAATTAAGAAATTTCATAATTTTTGGATAGGGGTAGCAACCCCCATTGGATCGCTTTTTAAAATTTAAAAAATTACCTGTGATGCTATAAGTACCTGTGACGTTTTGCTAATAAAAATTTGCCTAAAAACCGTTTTGAAGGTGTAAAGATAAGAAAACTGAAAACGGTAAACCCCAAAAAACCGAAATTTGGTTTTTGTAGTTCACTCAGAGGACCGGTGGGTTAAGGGCAACTTTAGTTATATAATCTTGAAGTACTTTTTGTGGGGCACAAAACAGGTTAATGCATTTTGTCACTATTATTCACTGGTAAGGAGATAAGGAAATACAACCCCTACCGCAGGCTAGAGGGTGTGCTAATTTAAAATTTTCGGGTTATAAAATTTTTGTGTAATTTTTACGCCAAACAACATGCCGTCAAAAGACTTTTTGTATTCTAAAAATATAAACATTTCGTATCTTTTGGATAAGGGTAGCGACCCCCGTACGACCCCGATTTAAAATTTGAAAAATTACCCGTGATGCTTCGGGTACGAGTAACTGTTTAAAAATAAAAATTTCACGAAATAACCCATTTTGAAGGTGTAAAGAAAGAACAACATGCAAACGGCAAACCCCAAAAAGCCGAAATTTTGTTTTTTGAGTTTTCACACCGTACCGGCAAGTTAAGGGCAACGATAACTATATGGTTTTAAAGTACTTTGCAACAAGTACAAAAAAGATTCTATACAATTGTTCGCTACGATGCACCGTTTAGGAGATAAAAAAATACAACCCCTACCGCAGGCTAGAGGGTGCTAATTGAACATTTTCGGGTTATCAAATATTTGTGTAATTTTTAATGCCAAACATCATGCCGTTAACAAATTTTTTGTATTCTAAAAATTTAAAATTTTCATTATGTTTAGATAAGGGTAGCAACCCTTGTAGAATCCCGATCTAAAATTTGAAAAATTTTCCGTAATGCGGGGGGTACGTGTAATGTGCTCCTACCAAACGTTTGCCAAAGAAACCCGTTTTGATGGTGTTACAAAAGAAAACTTAAAAATTGCAACCCCAAAAAAGGTGAAATTTTGTTTTTTGAGTTTTCTCACCGAACCGGCAAGTTGAGAACAACGAAAGCTATATGGTTTTGAAGTACATTAAAAGGGGTACAAAAATTATTCTATACAATTTATTTTTACGATGCACCGTTTAGAAGATAAAAAATACAAACCCTACTGCAAAAATGAGGGTGCAACTTTAAAATTTTCTGATTATCATATTTTTATGTAGTTTTTAACTCCAAACAACATACCGTTAACAGATTTTTTAATGTATAAAAATTTAATAATTTTTAAATAAGGGTACCAAACCCCGTAGGACCCCGATCTAAAGTTTGAAAAGTCACCCGTGATTCCGGGAGTTAGTGTAATGTGGTCCTAATAAAAATTTGTCAATGAAACCCGTCTTCGTGGTGTTACAAAGAAAAACCTAAAAACTGCAACCCCGAAAAAGCCGAATTTTTGTTTTTTGAGTTTTTCCAGCGAACCGGCGGGTTAAGGGCAACTTTATATATATGGTCTTAACGTACTTCGGGAGGGGAACGAAAATGGTCGCAGTGGCCTTTGCGCTACGAAACTTCGTTAAAAAGTTTGAAATATTCGCGCGCCTCCTCTGAGCTTTCGAAAAGAGATACTTTAAGATAATATTAGAACACTTTAGTTCCATTGTGAAGAATGTCTGAAAATAGGCTTTCCTACAAATTTTGGAGCGTTTATTCCCTTTTACAGGTCATATTCAATTCAATTGGTTTTGCTATAAAAGCAAGATAGAACAACATACCTACCTTTACCATTCAAGCTTTCAAACGCGGTTATAACTCTATTTTTAATGAGCTACGGCCTTTACACGGTTTTCTTAAAAAAAAATCAGAATTGAGTGGTATCTCAACATTCACAAATCAATACAAAATTTCCACAAACCTGATTATGTTTCTAAATAGCTTACTTTCTTCCACATACATTCAGCTACAATTTAACTATAATGTTTAGTATTGTGCGCATACATTGTCCTTCACTATTACACACACTGTTGAGTACTTACACACTCATCATCAAACAAAAATATATGGGCTATCCATCTGTTAAGGGTTAAACATTAACTAAAAAGATATTTTTTACATTGTCAAACTTTATAAGCATTGCATATGTTACAAAGAATTCAAATAATAAGAACTACAGGAACAAATGTTTGGTCGTCGCATTGGTGTAGTGGTTAGAGCAACTGGCTTTTATGCCAGGGGTCCCAGGTTTGATTCCCGGTCAGTTCTGATATTTTTCCTAAAACCTTCATATCATTACCTACGCACAAGCTAAGACTTAAGTAAACATCACTGCTTTCTTAAAGGCTTTATATTTAGTTTTTTTGTCAAGAATAGTAATTTTGAACATTTATTCTAAAAAAAATTACTCAATTTCTGAAAATGTTTAATGTACAACCTTTCTCAAGATTTTTATACAAATTTAAATACATATTATCCATTGGCAACTAGTTCTTAACAATTTTCTGTTAAATATTTATGAAAACTTGTTTTTTTTTTGGTAAACATGTGTAATATTAGAAAATTACCTGAACATAACACGACTTGAAAGGAATCTTTAACTTGAAAAATGCTTGTACTACAAAAGAATGTTAATGATTTTTAAAATGCATGAAAAAATAAATTTGTACAGTAGAATTGAAGCAATGTATTCTTATACAACTGCTATTAACTAAAAACCAATTACAGTAATTATCTCACAAATTCTAAGCTATATTGAATCAATTAACAAACAACCATCTTATTAACTTACTCAATAACTTTAAAAAAGTTTAAAATTTCTGTTTCTGAACAATGATGCCACCAAGAAATAATCTGATCTTGCCAAAGGTGTTTGATGACAAATAAGAAACAAACTAGAATGTCTTTTACTTCAGCAGGCAGTAATTTGTCACACCGTACTACTTGGGTTCCACTGATAGATCTGCAAGCAAATCGCAATTTTCATCACTATCAACAGTTAACATGAAATTTAGCCTATTTAAATATGTTTACAGATAATTAAAACCAAAAATACACTTACTAAATCCAAAACAAAACCAAACAATACAATTTCTATAATTTTTCTTCACCGAATTCTTTATTCAAAGAAATATGTCTCGAAAATGGTAACTGATTTTTTTTATAATAATTACTTGAATTTGTACACCAGGATGGTTTCTGCCATAAGCTCATTTTGTAGCACAGTAACTAACACTGTAGATTAGCTCATCTGGCAGTTAAAAAAAATTTAATTTCAAGTACAAAATTTAAACAGATATTTTATTAATTTAATTAATTAATGATTTTATCCATTATATTTCACAAAATGAAAGAAGTACAAGTGTCTCCATTGTATTTAATTTTCTGTGATCCCTTCATTTATTTGCATTTAATAATAATTTTATTCTACCAAATTAAACATAATTGTGACACAAGATACACACCCACAAAATAAAAAAGTATGTGTGATGGAGTACAGCTTAACTATCTATACTATTTATAAAACTTAAACTACCTACGATTCTATTAAAAACACTATTACTAGAGACTGATCAGTCTCTCAAAACTAAATTTTACATATCTGGTGAGAGACATATAAGAGTCTCATGGGAGTCAACCTGTTAAGAAAAAATACAAATAAAAACACACAAATTAATAATTAAACATAAATATTTAAAAAATCGAACCTTGAATGTCGAGAAGTTAGAACACTGGCAGCAACTGAAGAGGTCTGTTCATCTCTATTTATGGCTGTTTCTTGAGACACTGTAGATGTACCATCACCAGAAACAGTTGAGGTTTCAGAATCGAGACTGCCTGTTGAGCCAACTCCATTCATCAAAGCAGCTTTTAAAACAAACAATACATTACAATTAAACCAGGCTTATAAATAAAATTGGCTTTAGTTAAAGGCCTCAACTACTAAATCAATTTTATTAAGAAGTACTGTGAGGGTAGAAGATGCTGTCACTGGTGGACAATGAGACACTGTGTCACCCACATCCTCGACCGTCACGATGACTAAGACAGCCACAACCTACTGCCAAACAACTCTTCCCACCTAGACACCCAAACTCTTTTTCTTCTTCTTTAATTCTTTATTTACAACTGTAAAATTTTACAACAAGCAAATGTGATGATTATGATAATAATGTAAATGACATGATGGGCATGAGAGGGGTAGGGCCCCCATTGGTGCCTCCCCAAGAATGAAATTTGTGTATCAAATTAGCAGGTCTCTACTCCAGCGTCTTTTAAGGCATCTAGGGGGATTATCAGGTAAATGGAAGGTGGAAAGTGAACGCACTAGTGGGTTCTCGTGTTTGTGTGACTTGTGAAAGTGTTTGTATAGGTATTCGATAGAATTTTGTACAAGTGGTGTTTTCAAATCTGTATGTAAGGTTTTGTTGCTAACGTAAAGAGGTGCTTTTGCTATAAGGCGTAATGTTTTTGACTGGAATGCTTGAATTTGTTGCAAGTTACAGGGTTTGGTTGAACCGTAAATTCGGGACCCGTAGGTCTATATAGGTTTCAAAGAGAACAATATATGCGTAATTTTTGTGCCATTGGTAATTTTGATCGTTCGTGAAGTAGGGAGTATAGAAGTTTAAGTCGGGAATTCAGTAATAAATGTTTCCGTTTGATATGTGTGCTCCAAGTTAGTCGTTTATCAAAAGTCAGACCGAGATACTTGACCGTATCCGTTTTGTCAGGCCGTATCGGTGTCACACAAACTTAAATGCCTTTTTTCAGGGCTACCAAAGATTTAAGGTTTCCCCATGCCACTTAACATCACCATCCAGTGACAATTAATATTTTCTATTAAACAGAAGAAAACAATCACAAGCAGCCAGGGTGTGAACTAAACTACATTTCTGTCACCAAAAATTTCTAAAAACATTGTTAAAAATACTTACTCCAGATATTTGGGTATTAAGATGAATAAAATTTTATTGTTTTTTTTTTGTTCTTCTTCTCCCATTAACATAATAAGATCTACTAATTATAATTTACAACAATATAAGCAATGATTACCTTGACCTGCAATTGCAGCAAAATAAGTTGAATCCCTAAGATTGATGGAAGCTCTAGATGACTGTGAATCCTGATGAAAAGTAAACCTTAGAAAAGAAAACATTTGTTAATAATTGTAGTCTGGAAGAAACATTAAATAAATTTCAACAGGACTGATTTAGCACTTTAACAAACTATACATTAACTCACTGAAATATAACTGATTCTTTTAATTAGTAAACTTTATAATATTTTAAAAAGCTTTTGTGGTCTGTAAGTAAATAGTTAGTTGAAAAAGATAATCACAAAGAAGATTACCCTAATTAACAAAATCTCTGAATTTTGTTTCGTGAATTTACGTAGTTTGAATTTTATTTCACTTTCTAAATTGATTATAGCAGAATAACTGATAAATCAACTGAGAATTTTATCCAGATATGTGGTGGTCTGTCAGATGCTTTAGAATGATGCTACTACAATTTACCAACCAATCAACAGAGTGTACCACGAAGAAACTTTCAGAGCTTGTTCCTCTGGGGAAACTAAATGAAAAAAGTTCTATAAATATAGGTCTATAAACACTTCATTAACAAATTACAGCTGGTGGAAAAATCGCTTGGATTTCATTTCCCCTATTAAGCTTTTTTTATGCATACAGGACAGCTGATGACTCATGAACGATGGATAAAGACTCTACAGTTATTAGTGTATAATATACTTTTTGCAAAAATACTTCATAGATTAGTAAATTTCTGTAAAGAACAAGTTTTCACAGAAGTTGGAAACGAAGTTTTTAAAAAAAGATCTGAAGTGAGTAATTTCTTGGCAATTCATAAACAAGACTGTTTGTCTTTTCAGATAGAACAGGTGAAAAAATCCACACAAGAGATAACCTAAATTTATAAAATTTTAATTATAGTAACGAAAACATTTTCTGTATTCACATCAATAATTATACTTAGACCATATTCAGAGACTTGTTCCTCTACATAATATTTAGCCAACAACTTACCTATGGAAGTTCTTTTGAGGCGTTGAAGCAATAGATGAAGAACTTGTGGTGATTGGAGAATGGGAACATTGTGGTTGGCTACTTGATTCAGTATTTAACCGAGGTAAATTTTCCAAAACGATTCCTAACCATGGTATGTATAAAGATGCAATCCTTGGTAACTGGCCCTGTCATAAAATTACAAAATGGCATAAAATATAAGTTCTTAAGAAATCCTATTGTAAAAATATTTGATTTTTCATTGACCTGTTAAAGCTGCTATATCACTTGTTTTTTTACCTTTTTTATATAAGCCTACTCTCTACTGACATGTTTCAGTGGATCCACCATTATTAAAGTACATAAAATTAAAACTAAACTTTTTAAAATTTATTAAAATTTTTAGATCTTTAATCTTCAGTCATTCGTACAAAACTTTTTAATTAATAATTTAACTTCATTCATTTTCTGTGCAGAGAGCAGTAGCAGTTAATATTATTTCATCATTTTTAATTTTAATCTGTTCATTTCAAATGTCTTGTTTCTGTTTATTTATTTATCTCGCTAGAAAATTGCGATTAGTCATACTAATACAATGCAACTATGAATGAGTGAAGATACATTTGAAAATTTTAATAAGTTTAGTTTCAATTTTATGTTTTCCGATGATGGTGGATCCACTGAAACATGTCAATAAAAAATTTAATATTTTTACAATAGGATTGAATTAGGTTGCAGTATGAATTATAAGATTTATACCTCAGAAATATTAAAAAACCAATTAAATCTACTGCAAAACCTAACCTGCAGGTTAAATCTTTAACAAAACAAACTGAAATAGCAAACACTATGTATAAGCACAATAGGTACAGTGCACTAACAAAAATATACATGTTGCAAATCATACAATTTTTTAGCTCTCTTATCTAAAGCAACGTCATCTACCTAAGAAATTTTTATCCATTAACAAAATTTTGAGTAATATTTTTAAGAACCTTACACATAACACATAATTATATACGAGGGTCATTCGTAAAGTAAGGTCCGAATCGCGGTAACTACCCACACGGCGAGCGAACAGCGCAATGCTAATGCGCGACGACTCCCAGCATGCCTTGTGTATGAAACGACGTTATTTGCAGTAGTAGCTTTGTTGTGTGCTGTTTACTGTGCATCTTTAAGATGTTTAAGACAATTGATCATCCCGCCGACAGCGAAATACGGTCAGTGATTCGTTTTTTGACAGCAAGGAACGTTTGTGCAGTAGATATTCATCGACAAATAAGTGAAGTGTTTAGCCCTAATGCAATGAGTGACAGTAAAGTGCGCAAGTGGGTGAGAGCTTTCAAGGAGGGAGGGGACAAAGTCCATGATGAACCGCGATCTGGCCGACCATCAGTGATCACGGAAGATTTGGTCAAAGCCATTGAAAAAAAGATTTGTGAAAATAGGCGATTCACAATTTCGGCATTCTCGCCAAGCAACTTTCACTTTTTTCGCTACCTGAAGGAGTTTCTCAGCGGTAAGCGCTTCAACTCTGATGACGAGGTGAAAGAAGCTGTTCATGACTGGTTATATTCGCAGGCGGCAGAGTTCTACGACACTGGTGTTCAAAAGCTTGTAGAACGTTATGATAAATGTTAAAAAAAATGGAAACTACGTAGAAAAATAGATTAAGACGTCAGGAATTAAATAAAACAAGGTTTTTGATCTAATCTGTTGTGGTTAATTTTTTATACAAAAACATATAATAATTTATACAAAAAGCGATCGGAATGAAATTAATTATTAAAATTCCTAACAGTCATGTAATATATACAAAAAATTGTTTAAATCCTAAAAATAAAAATAAAATTGGGTAAAATTGTTTACATCCTCTCTTAATTATATTCCTATTCTGTACAAGTTAACATGATTAGACATTTTTCCTTACATTAGTTACTGTGAAACATAAATACCTTTAACAATATAATTATAATAAATTAAATAAATATATAACAACAAACCTTGCTTTGGTATCGATCATCTAACTCATGTTTGGCCAGAAGATCCCGGAGTGCAGCAACAGCTACTCTACGAATCTGAAGAACTTGATGAAGTGATGCACGTACTTCTTGAAGAAAAATTCCAACCAAATAATGTTGGCGACAAAAACTTTCAGATAAATGGTACTGTAAAGTCATATCTGGAACAAATAAAATAAATTGGTTATAATTAAAATTATAAATAATGAAAATAACAAAATAACCATTAAAAATAAAAAATAATCAAGAGCTTCACAAGATTTATTACACGAGTAAATTGTTTTTTCTATACCTAAATACTTTTCATGTTTTTGTTAAGACCTTTGTAGATTTATTTAACATTCATACTTGGCAAGATGTAGAGACATTTCCATTCCTATAGTGCAATACGTATCAAAGTACCATACGCAGAACTATAAACACTTTCACAAACTTCTACTTAGATAAATAGTCCAAATTGTAAACACATTAAATGTAACATGTTAAACAGTCCGCACTCATTAACTCCCAACAAATTTCAGTAACTTTTTTTTTTTTTTATCGCCCTGGAGACTCCAGAAGGAGTATAGGACATGTCAGATATAACACCTGAAATACATATAAGAATCACACAATGTGTCACTACTATCAAGAAAGAAATTCTTGTACGCTATAAAAAGTTTCACCGATCAAGTAATTTTTCAGATTTTTTTTAAAGGAATTCAAATCCTTACAACATTTTAAAAATTGGGGTAATTTATTCATGAATTTTCTCCCTGCAAAAGTAGGTTTTTGTTCAAACAATTTTGTGGAGTGATTAGCCACAAATAAATAAATAAATAATCCAGGAAAAATATTTGATAATTTAAAATATTTTTATTTAGTAAGGAAAAACATTTACCAGTTTGCCCTTTGCTGTGTAATACAGGAAGGTTGAAAGGCACATAGTGTTCATGAGAGCAGATTACTTGAAGAAATACAAATTTTAATTCTTGCAGAGTTCGACTTTCTCCACATGAAGAAAAACTCATCAGATGTCCATTAATTAAACGGAATACAAAACCTCGATCAAGGAATGTAAGGCATTTCTGAAAAAAAAAACAATATAGAAACTGAGAAAATACATTGAAGACAAAATCAAAATATACATTATATTCTTTAAACCACCAGAAATATGGTAAACAGTAAACATTTACCAATAAAAATTAGTAAGTGTAAACACTTACCAATTAGTAACAGTAAACACTTACCAATTATAATTGGTAAGTGTTTACTGTTTACCGTATTACGGGTGGTTTAAAGAATATAATATATTTTGTTTATCAATATAATAGGGCTGTTAAAAATACCTGTATAGGATGTTTGATAAGATAGTGAAGACCAAATATGTGTAGATAAATTTTTTTGCTTATAATAAAATTTTCAGCTGTAAATGTGAATCTCTTGTAAAAAAAACCGTTGGTATCTGTAGCATTAATGAAATTATTCTTCCAGTAAAATTGATACAAAAATAAAGGAGTGTAAATCCCTGTTATGCAATTCCAATCTGTATTTATTTTTATTTATTTATTTATTTATTTTATTTAGTAAAATATAGCTACATTAAAATGACAATTCATGACTATACTAAGCTATGTACAATATTTTAAACTAAATATACTTATACGCAAAAACTCTTCTTCACAAAGAGTTCATTTCTTTTAATTTCACAAAGAGTTTTTCTTTCAGATTTGAAACTCATTTCACAAAGAGTTTTTCTTTCAGATTTGAATTTTAGTGTACAAAATTCACTAAAAAACTTCTATTCCAGCAGAAAATAATTATATAATACAATGAGAAATATGTCATAATCAATTAATAAAAATCGAACATCAGTAAATATGTGAATTCATAATAACTGGCCAACTTAACATATGCAAAAGCAATACTAATTTAAAACAAAAACTGCTTTCTACAAAAACCATGCAAGCCATAATAATAAACCTAAAGCAAAAAATGAATTAGTAAAACTGAAAATATAATGTTAAATGGTATAAGCTGTGCGTAAATTAAAATTACTTTTTAATAAATGAGCTTGACAATTAGAATAATAAGGGAGTTGAAATAATTCTTCATAAAACGATGTATTAAATTTAGAGACCAAGTGTATACAAAATACAGTCACTGAAATAATATAATTCAGGAGTTTCACAGCAGCTAAAATTTATTGAAATCAGGTAACATTAGAAGCAGTGATTCTTTGCTGTACATGTTCAACAACACATTCACAAAAAAATTCTTATAACAAATTTAACTAATTATTTTAGTTTTGGATTTTTGAGTAATTCAGATGAAAGTGGTACACATCATGTGACAAATGTTACAAGATTTTTCAGATTTCAGGAGTAATGCAGGAGAATTAGAATAACTGTAACAGTAATCGAATATTGGAACACAGAGTTTAAGATAGTTAATATCTGAACGAATAGAGCCTATAAGAAAAAAAATCATTTTCACTAACATCAGCCTGCCATCATTCAGTGTAATTCTACCACAGTTCACGTCATCTATCGTGTCAGTGGACCTCCACCTTTTTTTAGAAGATTTTTTTACTGAAATTAGTCTGGGACTAATGAGCAATATTTTTCTTAACTACTAAATTACTAAAACAATATTCTTGAAAGTTAACAGTTTATAATTTTAACTATTGTTTTGTTCCTAATATGTGCACATTTATATAAAGTGCATTACCCTGGATGAATTGTGAAAAATCATACTAATGAAAAAATTCAGGTGCAGTTTATCTGAAAAAAAAACACGAATGTGAAGCTTATTTAAATTACATTTCCTTCAATAATTTAACAAAGAAATGATTGCTCCATACACTCAAATAATTCACAAAAAATACACCCAGAAATATAACATAATATTATAAGCAGTGATTCTTTGCTCCACAAATTCAACAATATAGTGACAATAAGCATTTCAAAAAGAAAATAAATAAAAAAATACTTTGGGACTGTAAGCTCAGTAGACGATTTAGCACATATGCGGTCCTGGGTTCAAATCCCACTCAGGCACGGCATATTTTCATACGTTACAAAAATCATTTAATCCTCCATTGTACAGTAGTTACACCCCAACGTCGTCGCTAATGACCGTTGTAGTTGATGTGACATTAAATAAATTAATTAATAAAAAACAACAATTTGTTTTTTGATTACTCAGTTGCAAACACAGGTTAAATTCTCTAGATATTCTACAATTTTAATTTTGTATCATATTGTATTTTGCAAAAATATAATATATTAAAAAACTGCTCCCTTTAAAGCCTTAACACCACACGGTTTTAATGGCATAAACGACAAAAATCATTCAATAACCAAAACAATACAAAATTACAACAGAATTAAAACTAAAATATACTTCCAAAAACAGACCACTAAATATAATGGCATGCATAATTGATAAAACAGAGAAATCACCTTTAAAAAATTAGCAATGCTTAAGTTGAGTTGTTGTGTTTCATGAAGCATCTCTTTATGTTTCGATGCCAAATATGGAGTCAGTACTTGGAGTAATGCTTCAAGCTGATTCAGGAACTCTTGTGAAAACCTCTCATTTCTTAGCATCTAATTCAAAATGCAAATAATGCAAGCATTATTCAGTGGTTTAATAAACAGCTGTTGTCTTTTGTTTAAGCACAAGCTAATTTCCTGATTATTTAACAACATGCAAAAATGCATAACAAAAAAGTTTTTTCCTAAAAATATGAATTTTAATCAGTTTGCATCTTAAGATTACTTTAAAAGTGAATAATTCAATTCATTGCTTGTTAGTTGTAGTTCCCATTACATACTTGAAATCCCAAATCTATCGTATATAATTTGCAACCACAATATTATATTAATTTCTTACCTTAATTTTATAAGGATACCAAAAATGTTAATATTTTCCTTTAAGATTGATCCAACTGATTTGTATTCTTTCCAGAGATATCCTGGAAACAACGTCCTTTCAGCTGTGATTTCTTGGCAATAAAAATCCTTGGTGGCTAACAACTGTGTAAATTTCATAATACTATAATAGGTTAATAAACTACTGAACTGAAATATTTAAAATGAAATAATTGTAAAACTAACAAAACTCTCATGGCATTCTAAAAAAAATCTTGTTTATAAAACAAACTATGGTTGGACAGTTTTAGTTTAAGGGTAAATTTAAACTTCTTTTGGTTTAGTATACAATATTACTTTAATTTGCATACTAGCAAAAAACCTAACCAACAACATTGGCTTTGATTTTAGCAAATAGCTGTCAACTTTACTTTGGGCAGATTTTTATAAATGTACTAAAATATTCAAAAAATCACTATATTCTCCAGTCATGAACCAAAGTCCCAAAACCCCCTTAATTAAAATTCTTCTACTTGGAAAATTCGTACATATAAATATTTGTAAATGGTTTATCCAGACATCATAATATTATTGGTGACAAGTGTTAACCTGCCAACTCCACTTCCTGAAACTTTACAGAAGAGCTGAAAAACTTAATGAAACATGTACAATTCCTATGGAGATGGCAGACTGTCACAATAAAATGCACCCTAATACTCATTGGTCTTGATAATTTTCGCAGTAGACAGAATTAATTTTCCTTTTTCCAATGACACCAAAATCTAATTTTGGTATCATTGAAAAAAGGCATTAGCAGGTTTCTCTTCACCAACAATATATGACACAAAAGGTACTGTAGGAGAAGCTTCTAGCATCATACAAACTGGATACCAATCTGACCTTCCCAATAATTCATTTTTATTTCATATACTCCTCATCCATTTATACCAACGGCTAATTAGTCTTATTTTTCAACACATCACAGATTAAGCAGATTTTTTTGTTATGGAAACCAAACCATTGTCATCTTAGGCAACTAACATCTCTGAACCTTACAGGACTAGTCTCTTGCTGTCTGAACCTTTCATTTTCAATTAGCTCTAAATGATTTATCCTCCTCTTAACTCCTCTTCTAAGTTTCCTAAGGTCGGACCCAACACAACTCCTCTTTACCTCTCTCTATTGCAGAACCATCTACATTGCTCTCTTAGCATCACATCTTTTTCTCATTTTATTCATAACTGAACCCATCCACGGACCTTTTGGTCTACGTTTTTTTTGCTTTTACGTCCAACTGTTTTGCAATTACTGCCAATGCAGTGAGAAGGATGATAAATGAAGATGAGTGAAGAAAAAATGCCATATCTGACCAGGAATTTAACACAGGATCATGGCGTAGAAGCCAGTCCAGTTATGCTAACCACGACGCCAACGGGCCGGCCTACCCCTTGGTCCTTTTCCATTTCCTAGCACAGCATCCTTCCTCTGTCTTCCTTCCTTCTTTCCATCTGTTCATGTTTCTGCCGTATTGGCAGGAAATATGCATTTACATAACTTTCTTCCTATACGTAGGAACTTCTTGATTCTAAACAAGCTTCTTACACTTTAGATGAATCAGCTTGCTCTCTACATCCTTTTACTAATTAACTTTTGGTAATTTTCTGTCTTATTAGAAAACAGTCCATAAATTAATATGGATTCTACTGCTATGATGCTAACTAATAACTCAAATAATTATAACAGTCTATAAATATCATATATTCTCCAAGTGATTACACCAACTAATCTTAAACTGCCTGAGGATTTCTTTCAAACTTTTGAAAGTATCTACACTTCTGAAATGGTATTCTAAAGTGCAGCGTAGTAAACACATAAACTGCAAAAAGTGCCAGTGTGTGTATGACTAAAATAAATTATTATCAGTGGAGTAATTTACATATTTACTGTTCACTACTAATACTATTTGGCTGTATTAATCAGATATAAATTACACTTTTTTTTACAAAAAAAACACCCAGTATGTATACACAAAGTAAAGGTATTAAGTAGATACAAAAACATTATTCTTGGATTTGCTGCCAAAAAATTGTTCAGGAAATTAATAATTAATTAATTACATGTTTGAATATTAAATACCTTTATCCGACCAGTAGAAAGAAGATGCTGGGCCATACTTTTTACCATTACTTGAAAAAAGAACCCCGAATGAGGCAAAAATTTATTGACTAGAAGAAAATCTGGGTTGTCAGGCCGGAGGAGAGATGGCAAATGTAAGCAGAGTTCTTCATGGACTGTCCTTGAATCATGCGATGCTCCAACAAATACAAACTGAAAATAATGATAATAAAAATAAAATAAATAATATTAAAATTATTTTAATTTTAGCTGTGTAACGGCTTCCTTCTAATCGCACCTAAAGAATTTTTTAAAAACTTGTGGTTGTAGGGAAAAGAATTTTCTACATTGCTTAGCTTACAGCTGTAATCTAAATATATAATAGTGGCTGTATGACATCACCGTAAAGAATGTAAAATACCATCCTTTCATGCTTTCCTGTGATGTGAAAATGGACTCAAGTTGAACATTTTGTAACTTCGTCAAATATTTACGGAAATTTAAATAAAAAATAACATTTATTCCAGTAAACTCTTGTCTACAAAACATGTTTATAAATTTTTTGCTAAACTGAAATTTAAGCTTGTTATAGTAAAAAATCTACAGAACACAAAAATTTTCGCGGATGAAAATTTCGCTTGCCTGAACGCAAAGGATTATGAAGCAATTTTCTTGTAATTATACTCAAAAGGTGCGTATGTATTACATGAATAAAGTGTAATTTTTTCAGTCATCAGTAATGACATTAGATAAAACGGTTGTTTTGAGAGCGCGTTTTGATTTTTGCAATTCTTCTGTTTTATGAGAAACAGTTCGTTTTGTAAGGGTTAAGAGGTTGGGGGGAATAATTTAAATGCTAAACCTTATATAGCATTTCTTTCTGAAATTTATAGAATTTTGTATAAATTTTTACCTTCACATAAGTCTGTAGAGCTTCAGCACAATCTGCTTCATCCACTAGATGAACAATATGAACCAATAAACGAATAATATTGACTCCAACATCTGAACTAGGTGAACGAACCAATAAACTGAATAACTGATTCAATAATGTAGGAAGAAAAGCTATAGCTGAACTGACTTGAACTGCATGAGTGGCCTGAAAAAAAGACAAATTAACTGACTCTAACAACACATAGACAATTATACTTAAAATACTTATAATTAAAATAACACGGAAAATGCTTTCCATAATAGAAGAAATTCTAAAAACAAGACAGAATATATTTTTCATTCAAGTGGAGTATGTTAATTACTCTGAACTTTAATCAGAATCGTCTTTATTTGCAATCTTCACGATTAAACAGTGTCATATTAAAACTAATCAACTACACTGTTACAGTTAAAATTTACAGTTTTGAAATTTACAGTTTTGAAATTAAAATAATTTATGCAATCAACATTATGTTTAGTATTTTGAAAATAGATCAATCTGTCTCTTCTATGCTTTATGTCCGCTACAGTGGATAAATTCTACCCGCATGTAGATTGGCCTATCTTGGAGCCATATTTTCAGTCACTGTGCAAAATGTCATTTTTCAGTTCTTTTATCTTCTGGCATGGTGTTCCACATTTTGGCTCCCATATAGCTTGGTCATGTTTCAGTTGCACTAAGATTATATACAGGAAGACAGGTTGGTCACATGCCACGTATTACAACCATAATTCTGCTGCACACCTGTCCTCAGTCTTTCTGGGTCCTTGATGTAGATGCAGGTCATTGCCTCCAGAATGTACAGGTTTAAATATTGAAATTGATGCCAGGAGCACGTAGAAAAAATACCTGAGGAAAGGATTCCCCTCAAAGTTCAGAAATATTGGCCAACGGGGAGGAGAGATGTTGGGAGGCCACATAAGAGATGGCAATGATTCAATAGTTTTGTCGCTTTTCGAGGATTTTAATTGCAGGTGGGAGCCTTAATTATGAGAAGATGTACAGGTTTATTACAGTGAGGATTTTCAGTTGTCTGTACATTTCTCTGAGCAATTCTCTGAGCTGGAGGTTTCACAAGATTCTTATGGCTCTCTTTTGGAGGATCAAAACCTTTTGCAAGCTCCCGCTTAGGTGACACTTAATTAATTATAGATGGGAGCTTACTTGATTGCTAGCGTAAGGAATTCGGTTGGAGAGGATTGTTTGTGGGATTCATCTCCTCCTATAATCTAGTAGTAGTAATAATACCATTAGTACGCGTTCTAAAAATATTAGTCACAAACCATTTCGAATAACTACTGTAGTATTAGTCCCCCTTATACTTTATCCCGCACTAGCAAACAAGTCAGCTCCAAACTATAGTTAAGACATAAACTGTTTTTAAAAAACTTGATTTCCAGCAAGACTAGGCATATTGGGTTGTTACTAAAGTAACATAATATACATTTTTGTAGAAAGACTTGACAACTATGATATTTCCTATTATAATTACTTATTGCTATTAAAAACAAAGCATCAAAAATGTGCTGATGAATAAAAAAAAAATAAGTAAATGCCAACAAATACCTTTAGTATCTTGCAAGTTTCAGTCTCAGGAGGTAAAACGACTTGTAGCTTTGGTTCATGAAGACGTTCTGCGTGAGCAAATAAATTATGTAAATGTTGATCTTGTGTAAGAACAGTAGACAACAGATGAAAATTGACTGTAAAGATTGGTTTCTGTCCATCAATCCATGTTATTTCTGGTCCAGCATACTGAAATGAGGTTTAAGTTACATTAAGTTAAAATATTTATTTGAAATTATAAATCTTTCACAGTCAATTACGATATAATATGATTAAACAAGAAAATCAAATGCTTATCGACATTAAAAATCTGTTAGAATATGATCAACTTGTCAAAATATTGGGCAGATTTTATCAGAAACTGCCATATATTTTACTGCATAAAAACCCAATTGTTAAATTATATTATATAAATAAATTTTTGAAATGCATCCTGCCAACTATTAATATAAATTACAGTATAAATGAAATTGGTCACCTTACCTTTGATTGCTTTTTAAATTTAAAAAAACTAACACACGTTTTGGTAGTACCACCTTCTTCAGAGTAATATTATTAAAATTAAAAATTGATTTTACGTTGCTCTGAATTTTAATTTTAAAAATATTGCGGTGAAGTCGGTACCACCAAAATGCGCATAAGTTTTTAAACTTAAAAAGCAACCAAAAGTAAGGTGATAAATTCACTTATACTACAATTTATTTTTTGAAATCATAAAATGTAACATCTGTATGTATGTTACATAGTTTTGTTTTTCATTCTGTAATTCTGCTACTTGACCGTACGCTTCTGCCATCTATTAGTTCAGTGTACTACGTGTTGGTGTATTTGTTCTGGCGTTGGATTGGTTGAGGTTACCGGTTACTCTGTTACGTCAGCTGATCGTCTCTCTGCACTCTTGTCTGTCTGTTTTTAGCAGTGGCCATGTTTGGTTGATTTTTTTCTCTCGTAAATTCTTTAAGTTTTTACCGGTACTTTTATGGCTTGATTTAAATTTTCTCCACCCATTTACAATGGTAAGTTTCATTTTATTAACTTAATCTTGTTTTGGTAAATGCGAGGAACTCAATATAGCAGAAAGTAAATACAAAATAACTGGGTGTGGCATTGGCCTACATAATTTACGTTTACTTTTCCTTATCGAATTTTTTTGTAATTTTATATTTTGTTATTACAAATTTAAATTGAATTGTTTTTTTAAGTCAAAAGGATTCTGTAACGTAAAATTTATTTTTGGTTTAAATAACGGGTGATTCAAAAAGAGCGCCGGTTTTTAAACGGCTGGTAAATTTTTGTTTATCGGTTGGCAACATTGTTAGACCTCATTTCTATTTCGGAGAACATTCCGATTGACGATTCAGTTGTAGTTTCTCTTGTTCGCAGTGTAGTACTCTCGCAGTCTGTGTCTAACCATGGAGAAGTTTACTATTGCACAACGAGTGTTAATCGTCAAAACATTTTACCAGAGTGGAGACAGTTATGCGGCTACTGTCAGGCGACTTCGCGGTACTCTAGGACGTAATGAAGCACCGAATGAATCAACAGTTCGCAGGCTCATGAAAAAGTTTTTTGAGACGGGTTCAACAGTCGACCTTAAAAGTTCTGGACGTCGTCGTTCTGGCCGAACTGAGCAGAACGTTGCGTTGGTTCGTGACAGTGTGGCTGTTAGCCCAGCAAAATCAATACGTCGCCGTTCTCAACAATTGGGTTTACAATGTTCTTCTGTACGGAGAATTCTTCGGTACGATCTCCAATATCACCCGTATAAAATTCAGTTGCTGCACGAGAAACAATGTTGTTGCTCCGTGAACGGTTCCAGGATCGCATCATTTCTCGTAATTCCGACCATCAATGGCCACCAAGGTCGTGTGACTTGACGCCTAGTGACTTTCATCTTTGGGGTCATCTGAAGTCATTGGTGTATGCCAATAAACCCCGAAACATCAATGACTTGAAAGAGGAAATTCGACGGGTTATCGGGCAAATGGAAGTCGAAACTTGTCGTGCAGTAATATCCAATTTCATGGACAGAGTTGATGCGTGCCAGCGCAGTAGAGGAGGACACATGCATGACATCATTTTTCATACATGAAATCGGAAGGTAAGATGAACTTGTTGATGTATTTATTTTCAGTTTTTCAATAAAATAAATCTCTTAATTTGATATATCAAAACCGGCGCTCTTTTTGAATCACCCTATACATCGGCTGTAACTGCTAGCATTGTACCTTGTGTAAATTTAACTTTAAATCTTATGTTACCATGAGTTCTGTACGTTTACCAGTTATAGATTAATATTACTGTAATATGTAATTCTTCAAAATTTAATATTGTGTTGTTTCTTTTGATACATTTGTTTATTTTGTTTTATACATTTTTTTTGTAATGAATTTGTCTTAACGCTATTTTGGATTTGTGTCCAATTATAGGGTTCCAGTTGCCGATATATGTAACAAAAATTAGATGAGCTAGTCAAAAGAATACATATGTAATAATGCCAAAATTGATTTTACGATGGAGAGATTGTACCTTTTCCAATTAATATGAGCTGCTTGAGTTTTTCTTGTACATACACGAATACCTGCAATATATGATAGAAGTCTACATTTCTTTTAACATCCAAAAACCTTTGGTTAATCAAGGAAGTAAACCGAGGAGAATGGGGCTAAGTAATCTAGTTTATTGTCTACTTCTTTCTGGTATGTCAACTTCATTATTTATCTACTTTAACATTTATATACTCAAGACCTTGTTGAGCTACACTTGGAAACCATTTCCTGCAAGTTTCAATGCGATTTGAACCTGTATGATCTTCTTGTAACAGACATGATGAACTTAAATTGATTTTTTAATATATATATATATTTTTTTTTTTTTAAATCTTTTGGCTAAAACTTAATAAAATCCTTTTATTTTACAAATCTCATTAATATTCTTTTTTAATAATTTAAATTAATTATCCTTATAGATTGTACTGGACGACCAATACAAATTTCTTTTAATCTTCTTGAGTTAAACATAATGTACAATTTGTTATTCTGTTTTTATTAGAAATTCTTAACCTTTAAGTAAGATTTATTTATTTTTTTGGGCAAAATTTAAAATTATCAAAATGGTTAACTATTAACATTTTTCTTTGGTGTATTGAATATTAATTTTGTATTTTGTAGATTTCTGTTTGTGTAATTCAAAAAAAAAAAAATTTTTTTTTGGATCCAAATTAATGGTAAATTCTTTGAAAACATTTTTGTTTTACATTCTTTTAAACTAATATACTTTCAGCCTTATATAAAAATTTTAAAAGGTTGAAATTTAATGAATTGTAATGTTATGAACGTAACTATAATTATTATGGCTATTATTGTAATTTTGTTTCTTTTGATAATGTTATTGCTATGTAATTTTTTATAACACCGGAATGTGTTATGGTAGTGTTTTATTCAAAATTTAGCTGCTGTTTGTTCATTGTTATTTAACTAAAATTTTCCGTAAAATTAAATTCCTTTTACAGACTAAAATAGTTTGGTTTTATTTATTTTCACAGCAACAACACATTTTATTTACAGGTTTCCGTCAATGTTTTATTTGACGTTCTTGTATCACCTCGGCCAACTAATGTTCTTGTGCATAGGGTATGCCCATGAACAAAGGGGTGATTACAAAAACCACATTTAGTTCTGCAGTGAACAAATAATAACAAATTCTGTAAATATTTAGTAAAATCAAGAAGATGCAAATAATGATGTAAACATATACTTTTATGGATGTACACATTTTACAGACTTTAAGGGAATGAACATTCCCCTTACTAAAGACTGATTTTAAAAATTTAATTTTTTCTTAACCCTTTGATGCACATGGTAATGACACATCGGTACTCAGTTTATAACCAAATATAGTTTTAATTGTCTAAACGGACAGAGCTTCTTCGTAAACTAAAAATAAATGTAAGAAAATGGTGATTACGATAGTATCAAGTTACAAAACTATTGATACTTTAAAATGTAACAATATAAAATAGAATAAAACTCTAAGCTGTTTATTTACATAATTTACTGTGAAATCATATTTTAGTATAGTAGGGTATATTGCGTATATCGCTGTAGTTATCTTCAGTGTTTTGTAATGTCATATTTGTAGATAGAGTTTTTTTTATTGTAGTTGAAGGAATTTTTTATGTAAACACACCAATTTATACCTTTGTAAGATTGACCATTATGTTCAATATCTAAAGAAGAGAAATAATAAAGAAGAGTTTCAAGGTAAACCAAAATTCATTGAAACACATGAGTGAATGGGCAGTTGATTTCTGAATAATATGAGCGGAAAGGGTTCAAATTACTAATAAAAATAAATTTATGAAACACAAACACTTACTCCTCTTCCTAACCCCAGGGGCTGTACAGCAAGATAACCAGATGGTAAATTTGCAGCTACTGGAATGCTTTGATCTTCAACATTTAATCTGTAAAAAGAGAAAAAAATATATACACCAAAATTGATTACAACTAAAAAAAAGTATTTGCTTCAAACAGTCCCAGTAAACAATTACATTTTTCAAAATATTCAAGGTAAATAGAATGTTTATTTCAATTTCTTTATCACAAATTTCAATTTCTCCACTGGAGGGGAAAAATTTTCCCAGTGGCTGGTCTGTGGTGTAGTGGTTAGCACAACTGGCTTCTACACCAGGGTCCCAGGTTCGATTATCAGTCAGGTATGGCATTTTTCATCGCTCGTCTTCATCTATCATCCTTCTCACCCTCTGCATTAGCAGTAATTGTAAAACAGTCGAATGTAAAACAAAAAGAAAAACGGATGGGACATCAAGCATAGAAGAAACAGGTTGAAGTAGATTCTAAATACTAAACATATATTTACATATTACAACAATTCTGGAATTAATTCTGGTTAAAATGTAAATCCAGTGTTAGGTTAAACACTACGTACAGTACAACATCCGGAGTGACAAAAGTAAACCATAGATTAAAATCGTTGTTAAAGTCAATTTAACTTCTGGGAAAATGGCTATAGTTTTGTAGTTGATCTGCTATTTACGTACGATAAGAATGTATATACTGGATGCAACGGAATATGCCTATGAAAGGGGTAAATGTGTGTCAGAGAAAAACCAGTACATAAGCGTAGCGCTTCGCGCTGACCCGCATCCTCGCATCAGTGGGGGGGGGAATTTTGCGATTTCTTCCCTTTAAAATCAAAATTTTGTAAAATCCTTTCTTAGCGCGCGCTTACACAACATAACAAAGCTAACTTCCAAATTTCAAGTCTCCAGCGTCAGTAGTTTCGGCTGTGCGTTGATCTATAAATGAATCACCCAGGATATGGTTGTCCTTTTATATAATAGATATATGTTTATAGAAGAAACAGGTTGAAGTAAATTCTAAATACTAAACAATACAATTTTAATTTCAATACAGTAAATTTTAACTGTAGCAATGTATGTGATCAGTTTTATAAGCTTTAATATGCCACTACATATAATACTGACGGTTGTAAATAAAAATGACTCTGATTTACCTTCCTTTATGTAGGAGTGGAATCCAAGCATAACCAACTGGAGTTTCAGGTCCAGTATCTCGTTTTTTTGAACCTTCAATTGAGATGTGTGTAAAAGTAAAAAGCAAGTGATGGTGAACAGTAAGTTGTATGGGAAGTTTCATCTTTATTTCATCATACCAAGCAGGATTAGTTGTATGATGCAACACAGAACAGGTTGCACTGGAAACTAGCTGGCCAGCTCTACCATATATACACTGTTAACAAAACGAAAATGTCTGAAAATAATCTCAAAAAAATTTTCTAAAAAAATTACATTGACTAGATGACAATCTAAATAAAAGTTCAACTTATTAAACACTGTGGATTGCTTAAATTGAATTTTAAAGACTGAAAAATACCTTTACATCTGGAAAAAAATAGTTATCAGCAGTACCTCTTGCCAAATTCCTAAACAAAGAGGGCCGATCCTATGGTTGACAAGTCTTATGCTATTACTTCCCTCTCAATGCAACCATTTAAACATCTCATGTTAAAAAATTACATCGAGACAATGTTTTGTAACTGAAACTAATTTATTATAATACTTTAACAGATTTAAAACCATATCTATAATAATATTGAGGTGCATATATTACCTTAATTTAACATAAAATGATACACAAAAAAATCTCAAATCTCAATTTTTTTCAATTTGAATAAATAAAAATAGGTTGTACATTTTCATAAAAACTCTTGAGATTTGTGTTGGGGCTGGTAAGCGAACCTAAGAACAAATGGTGTATGGAAAACATGTGCAGTGCTGTGCATACTGTATGTGCGACAATATTGTAGTTAGAATTTTACCAAATAAGACGAGAATAGATGTCCGTATTACATTTTGTTGTACTTTATTTCATCCATTAATAACCAGTTTCATTTGTAATTTACCCACCGGATTGGTCTAGAGGTAAAGTCGTCGCCAAAATCAGCTGTTTAACAGCTGATTTTCGGAGTCGAAGGTTTCTGGTTCAAATCCTAGTAAAGGTAGTTACTTTTATACGGATTTGAGTGCTAGACGGTGGTTACCGGTGTTCTTTGATGGTTGGGGTTCAATTAACCATACTCTCTCAGGAATGGTCGGCCTAGATCTGTACAAGACTACACCTCATTTACAAGTCATACACATCATCCTCATCTCATTGGGTCATGGGGTTGCTTATTGTTCTAAATTCAACAGATTGCAACGTACACACCTTAGGGATATAAAAAAAAAAAAAAAAAAAAAAATTTGTAATTTCTTAAGTGAAATATTTAAAAAAAAGTTTAGTATTATATAATATATATATATATATATATATATATAAGTTGGGCACCTCTTGGTACAAAGAAACTATGGAAGACCTGCAAGAATTGTGAATCACAATGGAAGACATTCACGACTGCAAAATTTGTGGAGAAAAAATTAGAAACCAGGGAACTCAGTTCAGATCACAAGCCAAAAGAAATGGGCGAAAATGGACAGACGAAGAGAAAAAGGTGCAAAGTGAGAGGATGAAAGGTTTTTGGGAAGCTAAAAGGAGGAACAGAGACACCACCAAGAGCTAGATTTTTGTGTTTTTGGCGCTCTCCTTAAGGGGACTATATGTAAATAATAATAATAATAATATATGTATAAGTATTATATATAATATAGTACCTATTTACTTATACAATTTAACTAGTTCCCTTTAATAGACAATAAACAGAAAAGGAACATTAGCTTGGGTGAGTTGGAGCAGAAAAAGTAGAGAGAAGCAAAGGTCCTATGCTCCCCAACTCGACATGTGACAATATTGACTACCTTTTAATCTACTCATTCACTTGTTGCAGAATTTTTACGGAAATGAACTATCTATAGCATGGTGGAAATCATATTCCTTATTTTTAAAACTTATACTTTAGTTTATTTTTTTTCAGTTAATTTATTAATTAAAACCCCTTATCTTGCTACTAATAATACCTTTAAAAATTTGTAATTAATAAATCAATTCATAAATTTTAATAATTACAAATGCTTCTAAAATACTTACAAGTGTGTAAATCAATACAGTAACTGAAAACACAATCGACAAATTACGGTGTTTATTTTTCCAGTAAAAAAATTAATAAGTATTGTGTTACATTTTTACAGTGTTTGTTAAGTAATACCATTTTAATCTGCTAGAAAATAATATTTAGAAAAAAATTATGGGAGTTGGTGTTTTATTGGTGAAGAGTGTTAACCAGCTAACTCCATATTCAGAAACTTTACAAAAGAGCTGAAAAACAGAGTAAAATTTGGGTAGTTCCTATGGAGATGGCAGAAAATATTGTCACAACAAAACTTGTCTTAATACTAATTTGATTTGGTAGTTTTTCTATTAGATAAGAATTGATTTTCCTTTTTCCAATGATACCAAAATCAGATTTTAGCCTAAAAATTGAGTTCCCTGGTTAACACTTCATCAACGATTTGTAATTTGGTGACTCAAGTCAAAGGTGTGTTTGCACCAATTTAATCCACTTAATAATAATTATAAAATTGATGGTTAAGGGGGTAGTCAACCCAGAAAATGAAAATTAAAACTTCTGGCTATAATTTATCATTATTTATTTTAAATGAAAGAGTAATTTACTAGTAACGATCTACCATTTGAACCAAGTCAAAAAATTAATTACAGCCCCTAATATAAGGGTGAGGTTGGAAAAGCGGGCTTTTACGGGGAATCAAATATCTCAAGAACCAAGAAAGATATCAACATGATTCTTATGCTACAAAATACAGAAAATTGCTGTCTATTACCTGTTGTATGCGCTTGTACGTATTTTTTCTTAAAATAATTTAATCAGAGAAAAACCATATTTTCAAAAACATTTATTTTATGTATTCACAAATTATTTTTTAACTAAATCCCTATTGAGGTTTTTGTAATAATCATTCCATAGATAATAGAGCAAGAAATTATGAACATTTGAAAAAAAAACATCATCCAAATATCTCCAATACAAACCAAAAATATTTAATTCCCAAGAATATACGATCATGCAAAAACCACATTTCCGGAAAATTTCAAAGTTGAAGGAATAATTTCACTCACATTGCTAGTGACCTTTATTTTAAACAGATGTTTTTATAACTTTTTGTCAACTTACAAACAAAGTAAACAAAATATGTTGTAATTCAGAAAATTTTAAACTTCAAACAAATGCAAAAAACACTCAAAATTAAAAAAAAAATCATCTTGAGTTGACTACCCCCTTAAATCATTAATATTTTAGGACCTGCTGTAAAACCATTCGTTACGCTGCAGAAAGTTTATTGAATGGCTAGTTTTGTTTATAACTATAGAATTGACCCCCGTTTACATTCTACATTTGAAAATTATGATAGGCAATCATACAAATTGTAACACAAAATGTTGTTCTTTTTTTATCATGAATTTAACTTTACTATTCACGTTTGTTTACTGAAATGAAAATTTAAAATCTAAATGTTAAAAATAAAGATGTTGATTATAAAAAATATATTAAATAAAAATGAGAAACTAAAGTAACATACCAGAAGAGGTTCTGTATTCTCAGCATCACTGTCTTTTAATTGTACTGTACACGCAATATTCCTTGCTCTGGTAAACATTTTCTGAGCATCAAACACTAAACTTTGTGGATATATATAGAGGTGATTGACAAATGCTGTATGAGGTTGAGTTTCTGGAATGAGTTCTGCTACTTCTATTGTTGGCTCACTAGTTGGAGGCAATGGGAAGGGCTTCAGTGGTGCCAACCAACTCGTAAGGCAATCTAAAAAAATTAATAATAAAAAAATAATTGATTTAATTACTGATATCTTACGCTAGTATTGACACAACTATGATAATTCTTACGATACATGTAACCTTAAAAATCTGGTGTGATACACTCACATGACTTTCTCTTGCCAATGCAAATAATGAACAATATAACCTAATATTAGTAATAAAACATTAGAAATAAACAAAAAAGCTAACCTCATAAAACATAACCTTATTTTAATCACAAGTGAAAGATGCAAAATGAAAATCAACCTCAGTTTGGTTAAAAATATGGAAAATCACTCTTTTACGCTAAACTAGGCTCTGTAGAGAAAAATGCTTTAAATAAAAGTTGTAGATCTTTTAATTTCCTATAAATTTTATTATACACACTTTTGTCATAAAATGTATACTAAGGCTGAAATCTTAAAAAAAAAACGATTGTTTTTACACATTTTTGTGAAAAAAACCAGAAAATTGCTAATTACCGCTAAACTAAGAATCATACAAAAAAGTATTTGAAATAAAACTTGTAGGATTTTTAATTCTATAACGTTTATTATATACATTTTTGCACTAAGTACATATTATTAAAGTCGCAACCTTAAAAAAACAATTTTTTCGCGAGAAAACAGCCTCCCCAAGAATTCCAGCAGACGTACCTACCTTATATTGTAGAGCATAAAACATTTTGTAAATTACACGATTTTTAAAAAAAATCATTGAAGCTGCTTTTGAGAAAATCTCAAAAATGTGAAAAATTACACAAATAAACTACTACTTCCGGTTGACCGATTTTGATGAAAATGTTGGTGTCGGGTCCAATAGTAGTATCTAACTTAAGTTTCAAGTTTCAAGTTCATACAATGTTCCGTTCTTGAGATATTCTGTTCACAAATACACAGACCAATCACTAAAAACATGTTTTTTGGGTTCAGGGGGTCTGAAAACGTGTAAATCCGGTGAAAACTCGACATGACAATACGGCAAGAGAAAGTAAAAATTAATAATTTTGTATCCTAATACTGCATTTGAAAGATTCTTACTAACAAGTTACTCTAAAATAATCCTGTTTCTATTTCTTTCAACATGGAATAAATAAATAATTAAACTAATATCTAAATATCTTACTTTCAGGTAATTCAGTAAGAAGCTCAATTTTCAGTTGAATCCAACCTGGGATGACCGGCAATTTACTTAGCTTATCAGGTCTGAAAAACAATAAAAAAATATTAGTTAAATAAACAAGATTGAGAAGTTACAAGAATAAATGAATAACTACTAAAATTTAGTAAGTGGGTGAGTCAATGGTTAACTAACTTAGGCTGTCTCATTTGGTGCAGTATTACATCATTTTTGAGTTTTTTTTTGGAGTTACTTTTGTGTCACTTGCCACAAAAATAATGCTTGTAAATACATTTTTTTTTATATACATAAATGAAGCAGTTTGGCAATGGTCATCGGCCTACTATCATTTTCACAGTAAAAAAATTATGTACTACAGAATCCCACTAATTGTTTAGTACATAGGTTAAATGCTACAATTAGTTTTAATATTTGAAAAGGTGAGTGAATGAAAGTGCTACATTACATTTTTTTAAAACATAGTTTTTATGATTGATGAATATTACATGCATATTTATTTACTTAGGTGACATAGAATGGTCTATTTCAAGAGTTTAAGGAAGTACTTCAGGATCAAGGGGGCATGTACCATATAATTTTGTGTTTTTTTAATTGAATAAAGGGGTAAAGAGGTAAAGATCACCTTGTTCCTCTAGAATAGAAGACATCATCATTTTACACGTTATCAATAACAGTTAACTCTAGTAATAAACATTAAACATCATCAATGAAAGCTGTTATTAAGAATTTCTTTACAAGATTCTCTAGTGAAAACTTTGTCTTGGATTATTAACATAGCCTAATGATCATCCATTCTCTACAGAAACAGAATATCAAGAAGAAAGTTTTAAAAAACTCTAGTAGAAGAATAATGTTGAAAAATTTGAAGAATTTTTAAATTCATGTATAATTTTTCGTGAAGGGACAATAAGTATGTACCGAAATACAATCAATCAGTTTTTTAATACACTCAAAAAAAGTTGGAAGCCTTAGTTTTTTATCGCCTTTTCCTAAGTGCATGAAGATTCACTTAGGTCTTCAATTCTAACTCTACATCATCCAATAATTTTGCTTGTTTATGACTGACTTAATGTTTCATTAAGGGGAGCAGACAATTTTCATTATTCCTATACCTGCAATACTAACTTAGGTAGATTTTGTGTAGGAACCGTTAAAGCTACAAAGCTGAGCTTTGGCACACCTATCTACAGTATCTTTTTACAAATTTGCACCAGAGCTTTTTCATTTATCTTCATCCAATCTAAAATTATTTTTATTCTCAAAAAATGTTTAAATGTAGCCCAAATTTTTTTCATGAAAAAGACACCCAAAAAATAAAAACTCCAAAATTTTTGAAATACCTCTGGAGTAAATACACACCTTAGTACTAAAATGTAGTGTGTGAAATTTCACACTCCTAGGTTCCTAAAATAAGTGTACCTAAAGTCAAAAAATACAGTATGCGGAAAATGCGGATATAGTAAAAGCACAATACCGTAACAGAAACACCTATTGCCAATTGGAATTAACTTCCAAACAAAACACACACCAATATTTGCTCTACGGCTGATTCCTACACGTTCTAAAAATTATCGTTTTTATGTAAACGCGATCTCCGTAATGTTAGAGCAGTAACATAATTATATTCATCTCAATTTACAAGAATGAAAAACGTGAAAAAATATCAAAATAAACACTACGTACCTCATCAACGTAAAAACATAATTTTTCTCAACAGGAAAAGCAACGAATGTCGTGTTATATATCAATTTAAATAGGGGAAAACGACCTATCAATGTATAGTAAAATTGAAAAATCAATATTTTTTATTAAAATCAGTCTGCTGCCCTTAACTATAACTGACACAATGGTTAACAGTGACTACAAAGAGTTTGGATTGTTTAAAGAAGAAATACACGAGGGAATTATCAGATAATACCCAGGGCTTGAATTTGGGGCATTTAGCTGAACTGTTAACTAAGCACTGATTGAACAGCTGATTCATTCCATAACATTTCAAAGGTAATTTACAAAACTTTTAAGTGTAATTATCCACAACTTAGTTTTGTAATCATCTCCTACACGAAGAGCATGTGAGATAAATACACCTATTTTCTAGGTAGGATACATTAAATTTAAACTTATGGGTTTTGTTTTTGTTTAAAAATTTTTCACACTGTTAACACATGCATAACTACAATAGAATCTCTGTATTATTAAATTAATATAACAGGGAATTTACACCTAAATAATCTGTAACTAAAGTTCATTTTAAAATGACCAAAAGAAAGTACCATTAATACCATTAAACTACAAATTCTTACTTGCGATAATCAACCAAAATTTTAAGTAGTTCTTCATCTTTCAATCGACTAGAATCCTGCCTGTATATGGCAGGAAAATCTGAATTCATGTCAGGTTCACTACTGTACAATCGAAATAGGGGTCGAGCTGTCCAAGCAAATGGCATTCTATATTTTCCTAATCTGAAAACAAAATGCATTACTATTATTGCTATGTAATGATATAATCTTACTTACTTTTAACAATATATGTTGTACAAAAAATTTCAATGAAGTTTTAAGTCTATCAAATATAAATCAATAACTTCCTATTCTAAAAAAAGTAATAAAACTAAAGATTATAATTTTTACAGAGAGGACAAAAATGGGTAGAACCAATGGTTAAGAAGAATTAGAACAATAATATAAAATACTGAAAACTATACAAAAATGAAGTTATATCTAGGAAAGCTAAGGGATGCAGAGAACAATACTGCTATAAATTACAATTTACTTCTTAAGTACACCAAGAATTCTAGCAAAAATTTGAATAAAAAACAGTGATAACTTAAATTTTCGTTGGATATTGGTAAAACCACCTAAAATCAAATCAAATTCCTAAAATCAATCCTATTGTAAAAATATTGTAATTAATTTTATTAACTTCCAGTAACTACTACATTATTTGGTTTTACCTCATTATGTGATTTTATCTTTTAACTAACATGTTTCGGTAGATCCACAATCACTGTATATAAATTATAAAAAAAAAAAAATTGAAACTAAATACATTAAAATTTTAAATGTTGTATCTTCAGTCATTTGTATAAAACAAATTTTGTGATCATTCAAATTCAAGTTAAAAAGATAAAAAAATCCTAGGACTTGAGACGTTTTGAATAGTGTAAGAAAAATTCAAGAAAGGAAACTATGGGGAGAGAGTTGATGAAGTTTGTACAAGGATTCGCTTAGCTAAAATATTAAAGTATTAGCTGAGATAAGGAAAAATATCGTTATCACTGCAATTACATAAACTTATCAATCAAATTGCAGATAGCCAAGAGCAAACATTATAATTACAATACATTAAGTACACATTTAACTTTAAAAAAACAAAATAATAATTTACTTTTGTAATACGACTATGAATATTACTGAATAGCACACAGAAATTAATTTCAAAACACGTACAAATATGTGTAATAGAATAATTCAGCGCCCATAACAGGCAGGTGGAGTGTTAAATTATTTGCACTCGATTTGCTTGTTCCAGGGCTACAAAAAAATAGTTCTGTTTCTTATCACGTGGTCAGCCAATTACATGTGAACTATTTAAGAACAGAAGAGGTAGAGGTGTAAAAGACACTACTAGAGTTATCTCCACTGAAGCATTGTACAGCCAGACCCTGTGGTGAATGAAGTTAAGGCGTCATTTGCAGGGTGCAGAGTAGATGCTTTTCGGAGGGCCTGGCATGCTGATAAGCATAGTGTACTTTTGTACTCAGTCAGGAAGGCAAAGGTAAACCACCTCACTCCTCATTTTACTTAGTAAAACTTCTAGAGGTTCAAACCAGCTTTTCGGCTGTCGACGTAAACAACAACAGAATAATATAAGAAAAAACATGATCAGTTTCTTACCTTTGAGCACAAGCTTTCACAGCTTTATGAACTTTTAAACCAAGTCTAGGATCTTTAGTACTACGAGTGTATGGCTCAGCTACTTGAGTTACTGAACCTTGTAATATTTTATCTATTCTCATGACAAGATAAATATCTGCATGTGGCTTGCTAATACTAAACACAGCCTTTAAACAAAAAGAAACAAAATTAAAAATTAATATAAATAAAACTTAAAAGTCACTTTCACATAATGGAAAACTAAACACATCTTAACAACCGTTCTGAAACAGAGTAGATCTATACTGGTGAATGTTTAATTCTAAACACTAAAAAAATATGTTAACCCACCGTGTTGGTCTAGCGGTAAAGTCATCAACAAATCACCTGATTTTCAGAGATGAAGGTTCTGTAGTTCAAATCCTAGTAAAGTTAGTCACTTTTATACGGATTTGAATACTAGACATTGGTTATTCATGTGCTTTGATGGTTGGAGTTCAATTAATCATACTCTCTTAGGAATGATTGACCTGAGTCTGTACAAGACTACACCTCATTGACATGTCATACATCATCCTCATGTCTTTAGGTCATGGAATTGTTAATTGTTCATAATTGCATAATTGAACAGATTCCAATGTACACAAATTAGGGATAAAAAAAAATTAATATGTACATGAGATAATGAAATGAGAAATGAACATTTTCAGAAAAATATTTGGACCCAAGAGAGTAAATGATGAAAAGAAATTAAGACACACAGGTAATTATTTTTTCAAGTGTCCTGTACATTGAATATTCTTCACAGAAGAACACAGAACAAGCATCATGAAGTTTGGATTGTAGTGTTTCATATGGAAACATAGCACAACTGTATTTTTAAAACTGATTTTATTATAATGAAATGAATATACAAATATTAAGCGTGTGAAAGAAAATAAAACAAAATTTATACATTACCTGTTTTGTTTTTGAAATCCAATCTGAAGGCACATTGTCACCCACGACAGACTCTGTAGGTCCTTCTGGGTTAGGTATTAGATCTAATATGGCATTATGGTTTACGTCAACATGAAAATCCTCTGTCAGTTTCTTTCCATCACGAGCATCAAACAACGCTAAAGTAATAAAATATGGTTCCACCTAAAATTAAGAATTAAATATTACTTTCAAATTTAAAAATGTATTAAATGAATTTATGAGTGTTTTCCAGAGAATGAAGCGACAAATGAAAATGCATTATCTGATCAGGTATCAAATCCAGGACCCCTAACACAGTAATCAGTAAAAGAGTAGTATTATTAATGCACTCAATTTATTAAGAAAACTCTTTGTGGTATTTAAAGTGAGCGAGTTATTGAATTTCAGAAATCTGGAATTTTAAAATGTTTGTGAGCTTGGCAAGCATGTCTGGTTTAAATTAGAGTGGGTGTAACATATCAGTTAGTTAGAACACTATCTCTGATACAAAATCAAAATCATTGTTGTTATCACAGAACAGGGAAAAAAATATAAAATATAAAAATAAATTGCCTCTGGCTGGACATTTTAATTGAAAGGGTTAATATATTTTTTCTTCGTGACACAATCCCCCCTTTGATTAGGTACTGTGCTGACAAAGCTTTCAAATTATCGCCACAGGGAAGCAAACAATATTCTGATAAGGCCGGCAGACATTTCTCAGGACTAGAGAGAGGTAGTAACCGCCGTTCTGGTTATTATATAACAGCGCTCCACTGAGACTGATTGTCACTCCACTGTGCTCAACAACTCCGACCAAGGTCAACAGACTGGATTCATGAGAGAAAGAAGGAAGAAGTTTTGGGACTTGACACAGCAATAAACATCTCAGCAGCTGTCACTGCAGCTCTTGCAGGAGCAACAGCCAGATGCTGCCTTCATCGATATCTTCTGAGACCAACTCCTTGGTTTTTGCCTGCCCTTTTCAGGATCATTAGTAATTAAGGTTTTTCCAAGCCACTTAATGTCACCATTCGGTGACATTCTAACACCTAAAAACACTTCTTTTTAATTGCGTACACATTAAGTAAAAATAAAAAAATTAAAACAAAAATAGCATTCTATATTATACATACCTGACAAAGAGTTTCTTTATCTCCATTTATTGGAGCTTGAAGACGAAACCTAATGCTATCACAGTATATTAAAAGCCGTTGCCCAAAATGTTCTCTGTAAGGTTCTATACTACTTTCTAATGTTTGTTGTGAAGATTTTGAATGCTGAAAATAAACAAAATATCAGATTAATACAGTTTCTATTAACAAAAATACTTTTGATTCAGCAGTTCTGTAAACAAACAGACTTAGTAATAGTGATACACAGGCAAGGTTAGCTAAACTGACCAGAATAGCTATTTATTTATTTTTTTAATTACTTTAAATAAGATCATTACAAAACTCTTTTCAATGTAGGAGGTAACAAACAAAAAAATTAAAAGTGTTATGGGGAAATTTTATGGGTTCTAAACTTCAAAAATACATGATTTTTTAAGCAACTGAACTAAGTAAATAAATAAATATAAAATTAAACAAGATGATTGTTAACAGTTTCAAAAAGATATTTCTTTTGTACAAACAATGCACCTAATTACCAATCGTCTTTTCAATATTAATTATTTAAAAAAATGCTACTCTTACAAAGCAAACTTGATGCAAATATTTTTTTTAAATGTAGCATACTGTGTTTAAAAAAGATATTTGAATCAAGTAAAACATTCATAAACACAAGATAACTCGAATATTTACAAAACAGTCACAAAACTAATCTAATATTTTAATGACTTAACGACTAATGACATCATTTCAATTGAATATTAAGTACAATGTAAATGAATACTTACTGGCATGAATGGATATACACAAAACAGCCTTCTGCGGTTGTCACGGCGAGCTAATGCTATTGAATTATCAGTCTCTCGAGCATATTTCATTAATTGTGGATTGACACTTTGTTCTAAACCTTTTAATGTCCCATATATAGGAATGGCTGGGGCTTGTTGAGCCATAGATGCTGAACAATAAAAATAATCATGATTAAGCCACTAACATAAAAAAAACATTTTTAGGTTATTGTCCTGTAAAGAACACAATACGTATCTAAATGACATTTGAATATTTTGTTTTACTACAGTTGAACATCTACAAAGAGATGTGCACAGTTTTGTAACCATCTGCTTTGTAATTTGGTCTTGATGAGAAAATTCTCAGTGCAATCAGTAAATATATATGTTTGGGTTGCTAATCACTGATGTATATAAATATAGTAAAACCACGATTAACCATCATGGATGGATGGGCCGGCTGTCAGATGACCAAGAAAGATGGATTCGATGGAAATTTGAAAATAAAACTTGTAGTATTCCCAATGCAAGTTTTACATTGAATGATCATTATTTGCAAAGTAATAAACACAAAAATAACCTGGAAAATCTATAAAAATTGAAAAATTAAACAAGTTTAAACTTAAAATTCATAGACCTACTTTTGCACATGCAGTTAAAATACACCAATAATTCACAATAATTCTGAATTCCAAAGAAACAGATATGTCATCGAAATGAAAATAAAAATATGTTTTGAAATAAATTTCAAAACATTGCTTATTTTGTAATCAACTATTTATTCATATTTTAAAAAAAGGTGTGATTTATATTTGTTTCCATACTTAAAGTTTTATACTGTTTTCATGGGATACTGTACAATTAAACTGTTAAGTTTGAGGTTTAACACATTTTTGTTTCTGTGTCAAGGTCATGCTACCCTCTCGTCCTTATAATAACAAATTTCTGTTTCATAAATGCTTTCGAAAAATTCCAGGAAGCAGTAAAAGGTCAGTGAAATAATTAAAAATATTGATACATTAAAACTGGCATCAAATTACGAGTGCCTCAAAGACAGTTATGTAACTAGGGCTGCAGGATGCGTTTTAATGATTTCCTTTTGAATGAAAATAAAACTTTAGCTTAATTTACTTTAGAATAAGTGAATAATTACAGACAATACAAAAATAATCAATATGTATGAAACTGTTGATGTAAACAGAAGTAAATTATTAGGTATAAAGAACGAGTAAGCTAAAAATAAACATCTTCAATTTACAGCCCTAAATATTGCTACCTAAACTAGAATTTCATCAAATAAACAGAAAATGGTCTTAAGATACAATCATCAATTAAATTGTATTTAATTAAGTATGACAAAAACATCTCATTTTTGTAGTCAATTATTATAAAGCAACAGAAACAAGAGCTAGCAGAATGTAACACCAAAATTTTAAGTTTAGAACTCAATTCAGAAAGTAAAGTTGCTATAAGAGTTCTACGTAAAAATACAAAACTAAAGTTACTACTGTACTTTAAAAAACAAAGTGAATGTTAAAATTTGTTTATCTTAATGCAAATTAGTAAATATTGTTATTAATATTTCTGAAACACACCTCGTTCAAGAGAAGCAGCGCGTTTTTCTTCCTGTAATTTATTCTGTTGAAGAACTTGTTGTAATTTATTAATCCAGTCTTGTAGTTCAATATCAGAATCAGCAGCAAGACAGTATGATTTATGTCCTGCTATCATATGTAACTCAAAACAAAATCTTCCTCGTTTTACATTCTGTAATAAGACATGTACTGTAAGAGCAGTTTCATGATGGTTTTTAAAATACATTATTAGACAACATAAAAATTATATAAATTAGTAGTTGTTCGTACAGTAAAAAAAAGAGAACTAAGCATTAAAATCATTTTCCTGTATTTGAAAGTATTTTTTAGACTGAAACTGAATATAGTCTGGAGCAACAATTTAAACTAAACTTAACCCTATCAGTACCAACGTCTGGAAAACAGGACGTCGATGTCTTTTACGTAGTGACAACATCCGGTTTACCGGATGTCCGTAAGTTATGCATAAGTGCCAATGTCTGGATAATCGAACATTTAAAAAAAAACTTTTAAACAAAAATTAATGGAATAATGTACTTTGAAACTGCCTCCTTGGTGTAGCGCGGTAGCCTACAAAACTAAAAGTCCCACTTTCAATTCCCGACTAGGGTCTGGAAATTTTAACTTGTTAAAACCACCATTAAGGTATCAAAACCCACAGTAGTTGCTAATGACCAAGCTGTCAATGCGACTTTAAATAAACTAAAAATACTATATTGAATATTTTTACTTTCTCTTGCCTATATGAATATATAGGAAGGAAAGTATTGTTTTCATGTCGATTTTTCGAAATCGAGTTTTCACCGGATCTATACGTTTTCAGACCCCCTGAACCCAAAAAACATGTTTTTAGCGATTGGTCTGTGTGTGTGTGTGTGTCTGTGTGTGAACAGAATATCTCAAGAACGGAACATCGTACGAACTTGAAACTTAAGTTACATACGACTACCGGACCCGACACGAACATTTTCATCAAAATCGGTCAACCGGAAGTAGTAGTTTATTCGTATAATTTTTCACTTTTTTGCGATTTTCTCAAAAACTGGTCGTACGATTTTTTTTAAAATCGCCTGGTTTACTCAATTTTTTTATTCTCTACAAGATAGGGTAGGCGCCATGTTTGCTGAAATTCTGCGTGAGGCTGTTTTTACGTAAAAACATTTTCTTTTTAAGATTGCGGCTTTAATATGCATTTTAGCGCAAAACGTTATATAATAAAAGTTGTAGAGAATGTAAAATTCTACAACTTTTATTTCAAACATTTTTTTGTATAACGCTTAGTTTAGCGGTAATTAGCAATTTTCTGTTTTTTTCTCATGAAAACGTGTGAAAAATCTTTTTTTTTAAGATTTCGGCCTTAGAATGCATTTTACGACAAAAGTGTATAAAATAAAATTTATAGGAAATTAAGAGATCTACAACTTTTATTTTAAGCATTTCTTTGTACAGTGCCTAGTTTAGCGAGAATGAGCGATTTTCCGTATTTTTAAGCTAAACTGAGGTAGATTTTAATTTTGCATATTTCACTAATGTTTTTTGAGGTTAGTTTTTTGTTCATTTCTAATGTTTTAATACTAATGTTAGGTTTATTGTTAATTATTTGCATTGGCAAGAGAAAGTTGTGTGAGTGTTTCACACCAGATTTTTAGTGTTAGAATGATTTCTATTTTATGAACATAATAAAAATTAATTTTTAACAGGAAATTTTCTTTTTCAGTAACATTGAAATTTTTGTCCCAAATGGCAGACACGCCTGTAAGATTTTAAAATGAGAGCTGGCACTTTTTGTACACCCTTATTCAAATTAAACGGCTTTAGATCAAACTTTTAAATATTGTATCGGCACTGAAAGGATTAAAGTTATTCTAACACAATCTTTAATATTTACGTAAATATGGCCAGCATACAGTAAATGAATTAAAAGCTATTCTTAAACATTTCTAAAATGTAGAAAAAAGATAAATACATGCGATTAAACTTGAACTCCATAATACAACAATAATACTAAATTTCAGAGCTGGTTAGATGTTGTTGATATAATAATGTGTACAACCAAACTAAACAGACAATAGGTTCTATTTCCCGCAACACATTCAAATTTGTAACGATCATCGAACCATGGGCGCTAATGGCAAAGTAAAAAAACAAAAAATGTATCTTCCCTGCAATCATAGTTATGTGCAATACACTTATTCCTGTGAATAACTATTCAAGTACTTCTATAAGATTTCATAACCACATTAACGGTTAACTTTTATACATGGTTCGACAGGGAGGTGATATGTATTTGATACGAGTTACACACTGCGAGTAAGGTGAACTAGTACATGCACAATGGTCTATTCGCACTTGTGAAATGCCATTACAGTAACCATGGAGTTGCAGGCGATCAAATAATATGTCTTTTTTAATGGGAATCAATTTCCCAAGGTTTTCAACATCGTTTCAGCAATTGTTTACCATCATACCCAGTCATTTTCCTTCAATTCTTGAATGACTATTATTTTTTATGGATAAGAGCGAGGGTTTAAGTGTAAAATTCAGTGAACCGATCCATCCAACAAGTACAAAGCATGAGCATGTCGCGCTGCTGAATGGTGAGGACTGGTCCCCAACACCTATCAAAGTCTTTCAGTGTTTTCTGATGTTCTAATGAGCACCTCACCAACCTGTTCCAGATCTCACAGTTTTTCTTGCTGTGTAATTATTAAACCACTTTCGTATTGTTGGGCAAGATGGGACACCAAAATCAAAAAATGTTGAATGGTTGGTTGCAACAAAGATGTCGTAAACAAAGCCACGTCCAATTGTTTATGGTTCCATGGCATCTAACATGTGTATATTAACCACTGCCTATACTAACAATAGTAATATTGAACAAAAGTTTCATAGGTTTCAAATAACCTCAAAGCTTAAAATACTTAAAAATTTTAGGAATAAAGAATCACACCATTTGATAAATATAAAATTTTCTTTTAACACTAAAAGTAAAATAATCAAATTTGTGAAAATGGTAAATAATAAGTAAGCTAATGAAACATTTAGAGCAATTTAATTAATCATAATATAATAACAGCTACATCTAAATACTTACTCTAACTACATCTGTACAGAAATCCATTACAATAGTAGCTTTAGCTTCACCCTTTTTTTCATCTTTGTGAAGTTCTAAAATATACGTTCCATCAACTTCTCGCCTATAAAATAAATATCCACATTTAGAGCAATAGTAATTTTCTATTAAAAAAAGTTATAACAAGAATCTTGCATTAATTTATCATGCAAATAAATGAATTATTTACCGTAGATAGCAATAGCGTCGTTTAAACGATTTGGAACCAATATTAACAAACATTCGATCTGTGCCTATTTCTGGACCTTTTAATAAATAACCCTGTTTAGTTATACCATCACTTTTTCCAGCAATTTCCTACAAGAACAAAACATACATATTTTACAAACATATAATCCTTAAACATATTTTAGAATGCGATATAGTGGGTATTTAAAAAACACATATACACACACAGTAACAATTTTAAAATAAGATAACAGTTTTTAAATTAAACCTGAAGGACCTATGAAATAAAACATTTTGAGCTTTAGATACGAGGTACGTTCGTAAAGTGAGTTCCGTTTTGAAATAAACAAAGAACAAGTTCAGTTACAACAATAAAAATTTATTTCATAAAAATCTACAACTCAAACTATTTTTCGACATAACTCCCGTGATTTTCCAGGCATTTGTCATAGCGTGGTACAAGCTTTTGTGTACTCTCTTCATAGAATGCTGCCGCCTGTGTAGTCAACCAAGAGGTAACATGTTCTTTCAGCTCTTCATTGCTGTCAACCGCTGACCGCCAAGGAAAGACTTCAGATGCAGAAACAAATGAAAGTCGCTAAGAGCGAGGTCAGGGCTGTACAGAGGATGGTCGAACAAGACCCAGCCAAAGTCCTGAAGGAGTCTTTTTGTCTCATTCGCAGTGTGTGCCGCTTGTAAAATTCGATCGGTGATTCATTTTCTGAATGCAAGAAACGTTAAACCAATTGACAATAGATATTCATCGAGAAATCTGTGAGGTATACGGGCCAAATTTGATGAGCGATTCAATAGTGAGAAGATGGGTTAGACAGTTCAAAGAAGGGCATGGTACAGTGCACATAAAGATCGAAGTGGATGTCCATCTGTGGTTAGTGATGAACTGATTCGTGCAGTTGATGAGAAAATACCTCTTGATTAACTACACAGGCGGCAGCATTCTATGAAGAGAGTACCCAAAAGCTTGTACCACGCTGTGACACATGCCTGGAAAATCACAGGAGTTATGTCGAAAAATAGTTTAAGAGTTGTAGATTTTTATGAAATAAATTTCATTGTTGTATCTGTACTTGTTCTTTTTTTATTTCAAAACGGAACTAACTTTTTGAACATACCTCGTATTTTAATTTCTTACTAAGAAGTACAACTTATTTACTTACTTACGTAAGTACAACTTGTAAAGGAAACTAATAATTTGTTAAATAAATAAAAGAGAAGAAATTTAGAAACAGAAAAAGTAAACATTTCAATACAAAATTGTAAAGTTATTTACAGCAAACTTATGCGATATTAATTTAAAGATTACTCTTGCATTATCATAAACTCACTTCATCCAGCTGATCTGCATCAGTATCAACTTCATAAACTTCATCCTTAAGCTCATCCGATTTCAGAATTCTAAAAACAATAATTTAAAATTGAATTTTATGAAACAAATAATATATTCAATATTTATAATGATAGAACATACTGACTAGACAAAATCCTATTCTTATAAAAATACTAAACATTTCCCATCTTGTTAGCAGAATGGAATTTTTACAAAAAAATGCTTGATTTAGAAAGAAAATCTATTGGTTCAATGGAACAGAAGTTTTTATGAGAACGAGTAAAACTATCAGAAAAATCAATGCTGAAAATAGTTATGATAACAATTGTAATTATGCACAATCGTGCACTCAGATACACATCTTTGGCTTCAGCGGGTCATCAAATATTATGATATTAATCTGGATAACATTTTTTGAGTAAAGTCATAACACTTTTTCACCCTACATTACAGACAGTTGCAATAAAAGAAAAAACTGTAAAGAAACTACACAATACCATTTAACATTACATACAATAGAAACATGTTTAGGTAAAAATAAACTTACTTTGGTAATTCTAGATATGTTCCCGAGTATGCACTATATTTATAGTGTATAAGTGTCCAATTTGATGTGTAACTTTTAATACATTCCCTAGTAAACAGGCTGCAGTCCTTTGTATCAGTGTTGGGTGGTATACTAGGTGCAACTGTTCGAAACCGCCTCGGAAGAACCACTTGCTGTAAAAAAAGAAATTAAATTAGATTTTTTAAGAAATTAAACTTGCTTAAAAAAGTAAATTTTAAGTAAATAGTAAATAGGTTCATGTATTCACATTTTAAAATTTATTGCATTAACCCTTTTTCTTTAAATTTATTAGGTCATTAGCGACAACATTGGGGTGTAACTTTTGTACAATGGAGGATTTTTTTTTTGTTTTTTTTGTTTAACGTCCGACTGTTCTGCAATCACTGCTAATGCAGATGGTGAAGGATGAATGATTTTTTGTAACGTATGAAAATATGCCGGGCATATGGAGGATGAAATGATTTTTTGTAACATATGAAAATATGCCGTGCCTGAATGGGATTCGAACCCAAGACCGCACGATGTGAAGCGAGCATGTTACCAACTCCCGCATTGGTGTAGTTGGTAACATGCTCGCCTCACATCGTGCGGTCTTGGGTTCAAATCCCATTCAGGCACGGCATATTTTTATACGTTACAAAAAAATCATTTCATCCTTCATCGTCTGCATTAGCAGTAATTGCAGAACAGTCGGACGTTACATGTGACAACATTGGTAACAAACATCAAGAAAAAAAGCAGTTAGTACCAAATTATTTTGTGTTCTAGTATTTCTTTGAATATATTTATTTTTTCCATAGTTATACAGAATAATTAATAAAAAGTGTAAAACTAAGGTTAAAATAAAATAATGGGTGTTGTGAATAATAAGTAGTATGTACTACAAAGTACTAACTATGTAGTAGAAGTGGCAACTAAAATGGAATGGATTACTTAATTTGAGGTGAATAAAAATTAGCTACTGCTATGTAGTAGCTACTTTAAAGTAAGTTTTAGCCAGTAAAGTAGTTACATGATTATAGAATAGTAGTTACTATGATTTTATATAGTAGGTACTACTATATATAATAATAATAATGTAGTATGAGTCCCAGCTCCGTGTAGTTGGAAGGAATGCAGTGTGTTGTTATAGTAGTGGGATAATGAACGAGTCAGTAGTGTTTCACAGTTGATGCATTTGTAGTGGTAGCGTATACTAACTAGACTAAAAAAATATTCTTACCATCCGGCGCATTAATTTAACAAATACCTACCGGGTTATTAACTTGGTCAGATTCCTAATATTTAACTTGCTAATTTATAACAAAATATGTAAATAAATAAATGTAATAAATACAAACAAATATGTTACATACAGAAAGTTTGAAAACGAATGTTTTGTATCAGAGTAATACAACAATCGTTCTCCCAGTATGCGTCAATCATTCATTATACCTCACCCGTACCCTTCACCCCGCAACTACAAGGAGCTTGGAACCGCAAAATACAAACTACATGAATCACTCGGTAAAGTAAATAAGCATATTCTTGCATCTTGGTCATCTTGATACAATTCTGCAGCTGCTAATTCCTGTAATTCCATCTGTTCATAATAATTGAATTTATCATTGTGATGCTTTACAATGTTATGTAACAGCACAGCAGATAATAATTTAGTGCACTTTTTCTAATGAAACTTTCATGGTATTGGCAAGAATTGAACAGCGTTGTTTTAATAGACCAAACACCCTTACAATAAATTACTCTTTCTTTGGCACGTAAAATGTTACATTTCCGTTGCTGTTTAAATGGGGTTAGCAGCCAGGGTGAAATTCCGTAACCGCTGTCCCCAAATTTATGTAGTATAAGTAACTACTACTTTTTATTCACAACATCCAATATCACTAGTATAATACTTTTCACGGTTGATGAGATCTGCTGTTCCATGCGTTTAGATCAATTAGAATGTTTGCCAGTGTTGACAGATTGTACGAATGTTTCAACGTGACAAACATTACGCTTGCATGCGCATAAGAGCCACAGTAGTTCATTCATATTTTCCATATTGTACTGAACACATCGATTATAAAGCGTGTTAACATGTAATACTTTATAATATAATCAGCTGATTGTATGTTCATAGGTTGTAATTATTATTGAAAGACCAAAAAAATGGCTGACGAAATATACAACAGAGCTACGAGAGTAAGTGTTGCCAACGCTGCTGGAAAGTCACTGGCTAGCTATGAAGTGGGTAAGGGACAATGCATACATTCAGAGCTCATCAGCTCTGAAAAATGGTCATGAAACATCTAAGATGTAGAGCGAAAAAGTTGTAAAATTGATACAAGCAGACCAGTGAAATGACGTAAATTCCACAAGTTAATGTAGTGACTACAAGAATGGATAAAACATCTTAAAAAAAAACTATGTACTAATGTTATCTACCAGAATTAATATAAACTAAACCAATACAAGCCATTAAAATAGAATTATGGAACTGTTTTTGCAAATTATAGAAAGTAAAATAAATGTACTTACAGATACATCATCAGATGGGTAAAGTAAGAGTTCTCGTTGAGGGTCATTTTGCAACAATGTTTTATTTTTTAAAATATAATGCTCGTAGTCTAATGGTTCCACATGATGTGGTTTGTGCTGTAAAATAAAACATAAATAATTAATTAACAGAATAATGTCCTGTATGCAATTAAGGCTATAATTGACAGGTGGTACAAAGACACCTGTTCATTCTTTGGTCATCAGTACATGCCAATAAATTTTAAGTCACTTATCATCCATAGTGAAATCTGCTGTAGGCACTGTTTACGTAAATTCCTAATAGTTATTTTCATAAACTGATGTCGATCTATAAAAACGCTTATTGTTAATCTGGAAACTAAACAGTGTGTTGAAAAAACCCTATAATAAAACTATAAAAAGAGTAAATTTTAGAGAAAAAAGATGGTTTATTTAATTAAGTTTGTGAGTTATTTCTACATTAAAATCTTGCTAATTATTTGTTTACTACTCAGTTGGCAAAGCTAGTAAAGGTATTCATGTAAAAAAACCACAAAACTTTTTGTAAGTTGAAAGATTAAAAAATTGTTATTTTTGCAAATTATGGCAACACAGCAGTTTATCAAAGAGCTCGAGCCTTATCACATTAGTTACAATGTAATTAATGTTGCATGTAAACACAACAATCCAAATTCAGTTTCCTAAATTCTCTGCAGAAATTCAATAACATTTCGTTTTCTAAAATCTGTTTACATAATAAGACATTGAATCCAAATTTAACTTATAAAATTCTTAATAACAAATGATTTTGTGAGAACCATACCACATTATTAACTACTTCAAAGTTTTAGAAGATGCTTAAATTTGAGTAAATAGTACATGTTATTATCTTCTAAACCTTAAATTCTTTGCAGTACTGTACAACAGCCCCTTAAGGTTAAATTTAACTACCTCTGTAAGAAATGTAATAAATAAAAAATTCAAAAAATACAAATATAATTAAGTAAGAATGATAATAAAGCAACACAACTACTTTAAATACATGTATAACATTAACCAAATCATAGTGGTAGTACAAAAAGGGTTATGGCTTAGAAACCCACTATTTTACAAACGTTTCATAAATTAAAGAAGGTTGAATAACAATATTTCTACAGAAATTTGTATATACATTGAATTAACTTTACAGTTAGAATACATTTTTGTAAAGAACCTATTAAGGCATACGTGTGGTTTTCCACCTACATGAACTGTGCTTTCTCTAACAACTTGTGAGACAGTCTCCCGTAATTGTGCAGCCATTCCAGGCTTCCCTAAGCCTCTTGAAAACTTTCGTTCACTCATTTTAGCCTTCTTATCTAACGACATCAACTACGAAAACAACCAAAACAAATGTCTGTTTACATTTTCATCGCGGTTTTGAAGGCCAACAAGGACCATTTTTAGACCAATCATACTCAGCTGTGATTGAAGGTCAACAACACTACCAATAGTTAATTTTAATAATTTGTGAAAATAATGTCGTACTTTACGTTACACAATACAGAAAAATTTGTATAGACCATTAGAGTTGTAATGTTTTTATTTGATTCACATTTAGCTTAATTTAACAAAATATTTGTTACTTTAATTTAGTATCTCATAAAAATATTTGTATATAATGTGATTACTTTATCTTACAGTAGTTAGAATGTATAATTTAATTCTCAATTATGCATAATTTATAGAAAAAATTGAATATTTCTTTTCGAAAAGCAAATTTTAGTATTCGTTTTCACCGATATTCCAGCTGTGCGATGCTGTTTTTTTTCAATGTAACAGATGGCCGTGCAGTAAGTGGAGGGTGGTAGGTGGTAGAGAGGGTGTTAAATAGCTGTGCAACATGGAAGATGAATTAGAAGATAGGATATTTTATCAAACGTACATTTCACACATGAAGATTTTATCAAAATTTGCTGTGGGGTTACCCCTAAATTCAGCACACCTTGCACATATATGGCGTTTATTAAGGTTGTATGTCTTGAAACCTGAAGTACTTATATTCAGTGCTTTCTTAGTCGTAATTTTAATTTACATTCAGGCTGTTGATGTTTGGAGCAGAAGTTTGTTAGGTAGATTATATTTTGCTATTGGCAGATCTTCTTCAACAAAAGTTCAAAAATTTCAGTTTTTTGTTAATAATAATGTTGGTGATGTAGATAAATTGAGCTGGGAATTTAAAGAACAGTGGATAGCCGCCTACGCTGTACAAGGCCGCCGACCTCGTATGGAAGATCGTTTCGTCATAAATGAAAATATAAACAATACAGGTGTATCACTCTTCGCTGTTTTTGATGGCCATGGAGGAGAGGCAAGTTGATATTTTCTTATCATTTCACTAATTAATCTTTGTGCTGAATTACTTGCGAGTTGACACCGATTACGTGTTTTGAATATTGGGGTTACCAGGTTCTTTGTTGACAATTGCGCAGTTAATTTATATACGTTTGTTGAACCTTTGTTAAAATAACAAGTCTAGTACGTTTAAATTTATACGTACTAGTAGTACGTTTATAAATTTCGAGTGATTGAATATGCACGGATAGTATGCATCTAACTTTATAGGTTAAGTTAGTGCATTAGATGGAGTTCTGCTCTGATTGATATGAATTCATGATTCACCACGTAATACGGTATCATTTACGATAGCATCTACCTGTGACGGTCTCTTGCTAAATTTTCCACATGTTTAAACCAATATGTGTGAGCAAGATTAGACTAATGGATTAATTACCTCCTTATCTTAACTATTTGCATGTAATTTTGTGTGAATGATAAACTTTCACAAGAGTGGTTGGTTTTATTTGGGCTAACCTAGAATTGCAGTTATTAATATTATGGGTAATAATATTGAAAATCTTGTACAAATCTTTGATTTTGAAAATGCAAATTAATTTCGGTGCTGTTGATGTTACATGTTGACATTTTATTGTGTTTGATGTGTTGACATTATTATTGTTTAATGTGTAAATATTAAAAGCCATTGAAATTATGCTACATAATTTATTTTTATAATATGATGCATTGTTTTCTATGATTTGTACAGATTTTCCAGAGCTAATCTTAACTGACACTAAAGGTTAATAATAATTTTGATAGGTTTTGAGTTTTGATTAGTGAAATTGCTGAAATTTTATCAAGTTATTAATCCGGAAATTACTTGTATATTGATATAATCTTGAAAATTTTACATTTAAAATTACAGCATATATTGTTCTCTTTTGAAACCTATATGGACCTACAGGTCCCAAATTTACGGTTCAACCAAACCCTCTAACTTACAACGAATTCAAGCATTCCAGCCAAAAATATGACGCCTTATAGCAAAAGCACCTCTGTACGTTAGCAACAAAACCTTACATAGTACAGATTTGAAAACACCACTTGTACAAAATTCCATCAAATACCTATACAAACGCTTTCATGGTTTGAGTTAGTATTTATGATGGTCTGTGTTCAGTGGGTGGCAGAAACTCTTATTAGCTACTAATTTTATAACCTATTGTTGTGTTAGTAGGAAGATTTTTTGAGTAAGTGGTCAGAGGTAAAATTTATTATAAATGAGAAAATGAGTAGAATTTTTAAGATGACACCATTAATTGAGAATTTACTTGTTTTCTTTTCAAAATAGAAAAGTAATTTCTATTATCGCTTTTATTTCAGTTTGCTGCTAATTATGCAAGGGATAACTTGATAAACAATCTGAATAACAAAGTCATTGAATTGAAACGATTGATAGGAAGTGGTGGACCTGAAAGAACGTATTCACCTGCAAAACCACCACCTTCACCAAAACCTGAGTTTAAGAAAGGACCAGATAGTACTATAGATACAGTTGAACGGAGAAAGAGTTTTCGTAAAACTGCTTCTCAAACAGATGAACTTGTTAAAAAAGGTGGAAATTCTAGTGGCGTGACAGATCCGATTTTGCTCGAACGGCTTGATTCTTTGAATCGGGGACAAATCACACGAGAAGTTCGACAAAGATCAAGTATATCAGCTCCTTCTGCTCCTGCTCCCGAGCTTTCTTCGTATTTACATCATAATTTAACTATTAATTATGGTCGACTTCTCACTGATGAAGTTTTAGCTGCAGATAGACTTCTGGTAGAAGCAGCAAAGAAAACTATGGATGTTGCAGGTTGGTTAATGCCTAATATAATTTTAATTCCAATAGTTCTATGTAGTTTCCATGTTGTTGTTGTTTAGGTCAACAGCCGAAAGGCTGGTTTGAACCTCTAGAGGTTTTACTAAGTAAAAATGAGGAGTAAGGTAATATACCATTGCCTTCCTCACTGAGTTGAAAGAGTATGCTTATCAGCATGCCAGGCCCTCCGAAAAGCACTCACTTTCCACCCTGCAAATGACACCTTCACTTCATTCACCACAGGGTCTGGCTGCATAGTGAAGTTCATTACTCTCAGAGGAGATAACTCTGACTAGTGTCTTTTACACCTCTACCTCTTCTGTTTTTTAAATAGTTCAGTCATATAAGTGGCTGACTATGTGATAAGAAAAAGAACTATTTTTTTAGCCCTGGAACAAACACATAGAGTGCAATTAAAATAACACTCCACCTGCCCGTTTCGGGCACAGTTTCCATGTAGTCCGTACTTAAGTTACATGTAGTTTCCAAGTCGTATGGGAAGATGTGCGTTAACATTTTTGTAGTGTTAACATGATAGCCAACACATTTATATATAGAGGAACCAATAAAATTAGTAGAAAAATGGGTTATTCATTGTTATAGATACATTACTAATAATTTGACAGTTTACTAAATAGTATTCCAAAATGAAACGAGTGTGGTTTATTATCATACATGACTCATTACCCTCGCGGTACTACTAGGATATTGTCACCTAATTAAATTATTAATTAAAGATGTGTAATGATGTAGAATGGTTGATGTTATAGAAATATACAAGTATATTGATGCTTAAAGTTGGTTCATGTACGAGTACTGTTCCCTTGATAACTTGCTGGGATCAAACATTTTGAATCGCTTTATATCTATTCAGTTAGTTGTAGATTATTACCCTCTGCTTGATCTGCTAGAAGACATTTGCGCACTTGGTGCTGCTGTCTTATACTTTGAAACCTACTGTAATTATATTATAAAAAGTAGGTTGATGGGTGTCAATACTAGGAAATTGTATAATTTTGGTTACTGTGATTAATACAAATCCTAAATTTACAATATTTAAATGATCAGTTTTCTTGTAGGAGTTATTTAACTAACTTGTAATCTATTATGCTTTTCACAGTTGATGAGCTCTGCTGTTCTGCGCGTTTAGACCAATCAGAATGTTTGCCAACGTTCAGATTGTTCAAATGTTTTAACCTGGCAAACATTAAGCACGCATGCGTATGAGAGCCGCAGGAGTTTACTCGTGTCTTGCATCTCGTACTGAACACATCGATTATAGAGCGTATTAAAATGCAATACTTTATATAATATAATCAGCTGGTTGTATGTTTATAGGTTATAATTGTTATTGAAAGATAAAAAAAAATGGCTGATAAATTACATAACAGAGCTATGAGAGCATGTATTGACAACTTTGCTGCCAAGTCATTGGCTAGCTATGAAGTGGGTAGGGGGCAATATTTATGTTTAGAGCTCATCAGCTTTGAAAAATATTATAATATTAATCTTCCTGAGTATTCTATACTTTGGCACAGTCCTACTGTTGAGAATAATATGGTTTTGTTGTAACTTAAATTTTTTCTTTATTTGCATAATACTTTATTTACATTACTCATTCGAGGATTTAGATTGTCAGGCCTCAGCATAAAATTTTAAAAGCTAGAAAAATTGGAATTTATAAAAAAGTTGGAAAATTTTATTTGTTTTTTAATCTGGTTCTTTGGTGTTTTGGAAGAAATAAATGACAAAAATAATTTTTTTCATTGAACTAGGAAAGAAACGTGACAATTTTTCTATTAAGACCTTTTAACAAAAGTTTGTTTTAATAACTTTTTTTCTTAAATGTTTTGTTATTTTATGCTATAAATAATTAAATGTATAAAAAAGGAATATTAGGTTGTTTAATTTAATTATGTCTTCATTAAAGTTTTCTTATGTTTTTGTTAATCCTCAAAGTACACAATCATCATTATTATTATTATCGAGTTTAAAAAAAATGATATACCATTTTTTTACTGCTTTCTTTTTGTTTTTTCTTCAACTTCTTACGAGTACTTTAACGATGTGCACCACTGCATTAGGTAATATCATAAAGGTTCCAGAAATCATTTTGAAGAATCCTTTGTCAAAGTTTGATTCAGACTTTTCTTTCAATAAAGTTTTTTTCTTAAAAAAGACCTTTTAAACAAAGTTTTAGTTTTAATAATTTTTTTTCGTAAATGTTTTGTTATTTTGTTACAAATGGATTCAAACTTAGTCAAAGGAAGATATATTCTTCACAATAGTTTCAAGAACCTTTTTGATATTATCTGATTAAATGGTGCACACCGTGAAAGTACTTTCAAGAAGTTAAAGAAAGCATTAAAAAAAGTAAATAAAAAGTTTTTTAAACTCATTAATATGGATTCTTCTGCTATGATATATTAACTAATCACGTAAATAATTACAAATATTCAATATATTTGTTTATTCTAAGAGAACTTGAGAGAATAATAAAATAAATAAGCTAAGTGATCAATGAACAGTACATTTCAAATAAATTAAGTTATTGTTTCTATTCAGTCAAGATACATAGGTGTGTTACGATCATAAATTTTAATTCAGACTCAGCTGCTTGTACTCATTTGGTTTGTTATTTAAACATGACAGTCTGTTATAACTGAATAACTGTCTGCCATAAATACTTTGTTAACATGTTTTGTTACTGACTTATAATTTAATTATATAAGCAGGCCTAAATGAAATTTATTGCGCTTTTTTGTCTGAACAATAGGAAGAAAACAATGTGAAGTGAATGGTTGTAATGATATACATTTCGTTTTTAAAAATAAATTCATGTGTTAATCTATCAGATTGTGTAATATTGTAAGACTTTTTTTAATTTTTCTATTAAAGTTTGTTTGAACTCCTAATTATTTTTTATATCTGTACTTCAGACTGTTTTACACTTATAGTGAAATGTATTTAGAAAACAGGTCAGTGTTGGTTTTAAGAGTAAACTTAATAAAGAATTTGTTTTAATTCTTCAATTTTTGGGAAAGCAGTTATGTCGTACAAAAACATTCATTTATTGTTCTCCAAATATCAAGTATATGGTAGAAACCAAATTATTCATTACAAAAGTGGGTAATAAATGATGTTTAAAAACAGCAAAAGTTATTTTTTTACTTTTTATTTGGTTTGGACTTTTTTTACCATCAGTATTTTAAGTGATGTCTCCACGTATTTTTAAATAAAAATCTGAAGTTGCTATGATATATGTCTCAGCTTTGATTACTAGTTTCAGTGAGATACGTTTTTCATCTGTCATACTTTATTGCCTGCAGTCAAAATGTGTGAAGGTAAAACAAGCAGGAAGGAAATAACAAAAATATAACATGGTTACCATGAATTTTAAGTAAATCAACCAAACCCCGAAAATAAATTTTTTCCAGTATTTTACCTTTGTTATCATTTTTCTTAGAGGGACTAGTATTTATACTTCTTCGTGTTCATGTAGTAATCAGAAATATTAGTGTGTTGGAGGGAACTACTGAAACTAATTTTTTCAATGTTAATGGATCTCGTCGGGTGAAAGGGAACCGTTTTGTATTCTAGAACCCGGCTGTGGAACCGTAAGTTCGTGGCCACTCGCCTGCGAATGCTCGTCAGGGTAATCCAAAGTGGCCCGGAGACGCCATCGGGAGATCTGGGAGGAGTTGTCTTTTCTATATAAATATTCGAGTTCCCTGGAATCCTACCACATGGAGATATTGAAGTAATAATGAGCATTAAGTTGTTTTCTTGTTTAAAATTTATATTTTTAGTATTAAATAACTAAGTTTAATTGTGTTAACAGGTACTACAGCATTGATAGCTCTACTTGAAGGAAATAGATTGGTGGTAGCTAATGTCGGTGACTCTCGTGGTGTAATGTGTGATAGCAAAGGAAATGCTATACCATTGTCTTTTGATCACAAACCTCAACAGGTATTTATTTAAACTACTAATATTTATGTAAGCACTATATTGATAAAACGTGTATATTTTTCCACTGTCCTATCAGTAATCAGTTATGGAATACTGCGATGGGGGACTTTTCAATCTTATTTTGATCCTGTGGAGGAAGTGCAAAAAATAATTTTGTGAGTAATCAACAAAAGCCATGTGATTCTGAGCAATTTTTCAAGTACTAGGTGTTTATCGACTTCATGCTGGGGAACTAATTGTACAGGTGCACAAAAACACAATGAATTTATCAAAACTAATCCACAATTACAGTGCTAGAAACTAGTACGTGATTTTTTTTATAGAGTGACAAAATCGCTATTTCTAAAACATTTTAATTACCTGGCACCCAAACTGTACTCTTTGCCTCCCTAAAATTATGAAAGTACACGTAAGTTTAAAGTTGAATTACAGAAATGGCTTTTTAACATCAGTAAACAATTGACAAAGGAAATAATTTTACATCCTTAAATCTGTGAGCTCACATCCTGATTTTTTGATTCTGGATGACATAGTGTTTGTTAAAGAGACTAAATTGACCTATCCTAGGACATGGGAAACCAATAGTTTAGTAGTTTACTTTCCTACCTTGTTCATAAATTTAACAGTATAGTTATGTGTGTATTTAATTGTAGAGATTATGTATTTGTGTAATGTAAGGGTACTTATGTAAAAAAGTTTTATATTTTGGGAAATAAATTAATATTAGTATTATTATATTAATTTATTAATGGTTGCAGTAAAGTTGTATTGTCTTTCCTCACCGGTTATAAAATAGAAGTACAGTTATTTCTTTTAGAATTTTTATTCTGTTTAACTTTAAAAATGTTAGAAACGAAGTGATAAGAGAAGAATGCAATGTACAGCCACTTGTAGATGTGATCAAGCAATATAGAAAAAGATGAACAGATCACCTGCTCCGAATGCCACACAACCGTTTGCCACTTCAAGCCTGGATGTCCAAATCAGATGGTAGAAGGGATGTGGGTCGACCGAGGAAGAGGTGGAAACCGGAACAGGCTCAATAGCCTAAACCATGACGGATGATGATGATGATGATGACGACTTTAAAAATGTAAGCTGCTTTGTATTATCACTGAATAGCCAAATCTACCAAGTTGTTGCTGTAACAGCAGTTTATGATTAAAAAAGTACCTTTACAAAAATGGAAGGGCTTTGCCTAATTTGTCTTTCTCGGAAGTTTAGTGAATGTAGTAGATATTTTTTACTAACGAATGTAATATTTTCTCTTTCTAGTAGCAGAATTAAAGTTGTTTTAACAAGCCTGTTCATCTGATTCATAAGGAACTATTAACATATAATTATTTAAAGCTGTTTATTACTTATTTGGTATGAAGCAATGATTTGCTGTAAATGGCACCGTATGTTTTCAGTACATTAGGTATTTTTTAATATTGATTAGTATATAATTAATATAATATAATTAATCATATTTTAAAATTAAAATTATGCTATAATGTGTTTGTAGATGCGAGAACAAAAACGAATCAAAGAAGCAGGAGGTTTTATTACTTTTAACGGTGTCTGGCGAGTAGCAGGCATCCTTGCGACATCACGAGCACTAGGTGATTATCCTTTAAAAGACAAAAAATTGGTTATTGCTGATCCAGATATATTAACATTCGATTTGAAAGACCACAAGCCACAATTTCTTGTGTTGGCATCTGATGGATTGTGGGATACGTTTTCAAATGAGGAAGCTGTTGCGTTTATTAAAGAGCGTCTTGAGGAACCTCACTACGGTGCTAAAAGCATTACGTTACAGTCGTATTATAGAGGTTCATTAGATAATATCACTGTACTTGTTATTAATCTAAGCGATCATAAATGGGATGAAGATGTAAAAAAATAAATTTTTAATTAATTTCGATTAAAATAATCCATCCATATTAAATTAAACCCTCCCTATTGATATGTTACTACACAATTTTATGAAAGTGTGATATTTTAAGATTTAAAATGTTTATTACATTATTGTAGAAAAAAATTAATAATCAAAATATAATGTATTTATTTTATAGACATTATAATGTGTTGTTGTGTGTTTGAAAGTTTTATTGTACTGAATATTTAATCACTGTAATTAAGGAGTTCTTAAAAAGAACGTAATAATAAGTTTTTACTTTCAAATCGATTGCTTTCAGTTTGTTCATTTGATTAAAGTTATATTACTAACAAACTGAAAGCTTTTCAGTTATTTAAAAAATATTATTTTGAAGGTATGGAAATCAATTTAAGAATGATTTATTTGTTGTTGAAAATGAGTTTGTTGCTTTTCAAAACAGAACTTATTTTTACTACAGGCAGTTCTTATTTATGCTATTAGATTCTGCTCTGGTATTTTGGAATCTTTTTACTGAAGTGGTTTGGTGGCTCAGGATATGTCTACAGTCTGTAATGAGTGCTAAGGAATTTCTTTTAATGAATCAAAATATTTCCTGAAAGTATGCGTTGAACAAGTTAAGGTACCAAATATGGAATCAGATTAAAAAATAATCTGAATATTTTGGAGATTGCAATGAACTTGTTGCAAATTTCAATATGAATTGCAGCTATTTTTGAGGTTATTAACTTGTTGTACCTGCACTTATTTCTTGTCTGTCTTGACTTAACGTGATCTGGTTATTTTTTGATTGATTGAACCACAATATTGTATTACTTCATTGTTTTGTGTTAACTCAGAAAAAATTCAGGAGTCTGTATGCGTCATCTTTCTGTGGCAGATGGCTCAACAGGTTTATCATCCATCATAAATGTTTTGAATTAGACCTGGCCTGTTCCAACTTCAAACTTAGTAATCTGCTATTTTTTTAAGAAATTGGGTTGCCTATCTCTTCCAAGTTCATCCAATACCATGTTGTCCAATTGGCTTGAGAATGAACACTTGTTTGTGTATTCACAATGATAAACCATATCATTTTTGCTTATATCTCTGAATGGTTGATATCACCCCTGTAAATTAAATTTATGCCTAATATCTAAATTTCTTTTATGGTCCAGTTATCAATTCCCTGCTAGAGCTCTTAATTATCTCTCCTCAGCGGCCTCTGTTCTTGACATCTGTTGAGTAGTTAAAGTTTAGCAATCAGTACTATATATTAAAACTGGCAAAACCAAGGTGTGGTAAAACTTATTGTGGTATAATTCTACACTTTCCTGAAACAGAGTATTCCTCAAAGTATTTGTAAGCCCTTGATTTTTTAAAATTGCATTTCATTTCTGCATCTCATGATTGTACATAAAAGACATCATATTCAGGTTTGTATGCCTGAAAATTGAGAATTACTTACCACTGAAGTGATAATTGGGCTGTAAATCTTAATAGTTCTACCACTAAGTTTTTTTATTCTAAACTTAACTGATACTCAGTACATTAGTACAAATTATGGAGGGGCTATGAATAATATTCATTTATCATTGTTGAGACAGATAATTAAATATTTTTACCCATGAGGTCAATGACACAATTAAACCTCCAAATTTAAGTTCAAAATAACAATTTTTGAATTAGTTTATGTAAACCTGCCATGCTAAAAATAAAATAAGAACTGTTTGTATATTATTTCAAAATATTTGAAATGCAGTAAATCGTGCGTTTCATAATAATTTTATATGTTTACATTCATTAAAAAATATTTGTAATCTGGTAAATGTAAATAAATATCATTAAACTAATTATTGTCTTAAAATGAGTGTTAAAATATATGATTTGCGTTTATAATATTCTATGCATTGTTGTTTCATTCGCGAGTGTGTGTGTGTGTGTGTGTGTGTCTGTGTTTGTGGATGATAAAATTTATCTTAAATCTTCGTTGTATTGTATACGTATGTAACTTGTGTTAACTCTAAAAAACTTTAATTCAGATTTGCATTATGTTAATTATTTCTTTCTAATTATCTTTCTTTTGTTGAAGTATTAATACTTTCATTAATATTAATATTTACTGTTTTTTTTCTTTTAGAGATAAGAAAAAATTATCTAAGTTAGTTTTGTAATTTGTGAAAGTGAAATGTTCATACTGAAATACAATACTGGAATTGTTATTTTTAAATTTTAAAGAAAGTTGTTAAAAACATCATGATATGAAAAAATTTACTGTGTATATACATGTAGTATTTATTTATTGATATTAATTTATATATTAGCATCATATTTAAACCATTTTGACTGTGATCTTAGCTTTATTTTTTACATACAGTAGTTATTTTATCAAATTACTAAAACATAATGTCTATTTAATAAATTCTCTATTTGTAAATATGTTGTATATTTTATAAAAAAAAATAATCAAATTTATTGTAATTAATAATTATTGTTTTTATTACAAATAATTATTCTGTGTTTATTTAACAAATGCATTTTTTGTTTTATTTTTAAAGTCTTTGGTCAATTTATTTTCAATATAAAGGATTTCTGCATTGAAGCAGATTATCTAAAGTTGTTACTGAAATCCATAAATCCTTTTGCACAAAATCAAGATGGCAGGAATGTATAGGCCCTGTGCATATACATCAGTATTCTTGCTGCATCATGTGTCTTAAGCATGCTATTCCAATGTAAAACATACTAATTCTCTATTTATATTCCAGTTTTACTTTAATTGCTTAAGAGTTTATTGCTTTATAATTTTTATTATGTATAAATACACTAACTCTTCTTATTCATTGCTTTTAGTGATACTTAAAAACATTTTCTTTTTGTTGTACAACATGCTCAACCATTTTTTTAAAGAATAACTGAAAAAAATTCAACTGTTAATTCATATTTTGTATTCATTGTTAACTTTATGAGCCTAATATAAAAAGGAAACATACAAAATTTTGTTGATGCAAACATATGTACAAATAAAATCCAGATGTTGAAATCAGCGATGGTAGCAAATACTACCTTCTTTTTTCAAACATTGCTTTATGGTGAAGTTGGTTGTTTGACTACTAAGATTAAGGTACTAGTTTATAGTTTCCTTTCAAATTTTGATAAATTTATTGCCAGGTTGTGTATGTGACATCCTGTCGGACTCTACCTGAATTGACAGACTGCATTGTCAATTCAGGTCAAATTGAGGCAACATGGATAGTAGTGCCCACCCCGCATTACCCTGTCTATTTTTAAAAATATTAAAAATTCTACCACAACATTGGCCAATCAATATTTCATGGTATTAACATATTTGTACCAAGTTTTATACGCTGAATAAAACAATAGCTTGCCCGTGCCAAACGATCGAGCGGTTACCGAGATAGCAAGGGTTCAGAATATTGTTAATAAATCAAAATTTAAATAATGTACCAATTTAAAATTCTCTACACGCTGTAAGAATGTAATTGTCTGTGTTGTGTTAAAATTTCAAACATTTTGGTCGAATTATTATAGAGTTACATGCCTCTAAACGCATGAAATTTGCTGTGGTAGCAAAAAAACAGGGTCTTTTTGCCTTCCAACCTTGATACGGCAAATTTTAAATGACATTAAAAATATAGGACTATTATGAGTAAACGCAGAATAAAATAAGCTAAATTTTCATGTAAAATATGTTAAAATCCGACTCATAGTTTTGGAGATGCAAGGTTCCAAACTCGGGTGTCTATGATTATGAAACTGATAGTAGTTGCCTAGGTTCTGTTACTTAATATAGAAAGACTAACATAAAACAAAAGCGCTGCTAGGGTCCAACGAATGAAAACAGTACTACAAAAGACTGGTACACATTACTGGCTGTTGACGACAAATTATTATGTTCTACAGCAAAATAATTTCGTGTTTTGACAGAAACGTAATATTATGTCACCGACACTTTTTGTGCTTAATGCTTCTGACATCATAGTTTATCAAAAGGGGTTTAAGGGGTAACCACTATTGTGACTTAATAATTGGGCAATTAATATAACTTATAAATACTTTTTGTTATACATCAGTTCATCTAAAATGACAACTTCTTAAATTATAAATACTTGAGAAACAGTTGAAAATAATGTTATTTTTAATCTGAATTCATTATTTCACAAAGATCAACATGTCTATGAAATTTATATGACTTGTTTAAATCAGTTATTGAAAGTTGTTTTGAACGCTTACGGTTATGTTGTTATTTGATTGTATATTTTGGTACTCTGGTGTCACAATGGATCGTTATATTTATTAGTAAATATTTATTAAAAATATAAAAGAAAACAAACTGATCATTAAAAGAATGCAGTTACACAAATGTAGCTGAGGTTTTGTTGTTTCTCAAGCAAGTGAATAAATTGTAAATATTTTTGTATCGCAACAGCTGCTAAATTGATTTTCTTGTTTTTTATTAAAATAAAATTATAATATAATGAGATATTCAAATAATTTTTCAAAGTAATTAAAACATCTTGGAAAGTTATTAATACAAATAAGGTTTTGGTAAAATACATTTATTACCTATCAATTGGCCTGATTGTTTAACAATTTTCAAGTGATTTTTGAAATTAGTAAATTGTACAGTTAAGAAGTAATGAATCAAATTTATTTTAATTGTACATATATATTTTTTACTTGTCACTACAGTAAAGAATATTAATTGGGTCTGGAAATTTTCATAAGTTAAAACCCATTTTTACTTATCCCACCGTAGTTGCTAATAATGACCGAGCTGTTAATGGAACTTTAAATAAACTAAAAAAATGAAAAATTTATTAAGTATCAGCAACACACCTCTGGTAAAATGGTTTGTTTACTAAAATATAAAGTAAAAGGTCTTGGGTTCTTCATCTTCAGACCCTAGTCTAGAAATTTTGATACTTTATAACTCAAGGTAGTCATTTATGACCAAACTGTTGACACAACTTAAATGAACGTAAAAAGTAACAGAATACAAAGATTGAAATTGTATATGAGTGGTTTTAACAGTAAAGAATTTTAATTGTTTGGTTTTATAGAACAATAGGTGTAGAGGTTAGAACATCAGCCACATTAATTTATCAGTTTTGAAAATACAGCTTCACAAAAAAGATAGTCCATTTTGCACAAGGTATATCATTATTTATAGTGTGTAAGATTCCAGAATTTATTTTGTGAAATTCATCTCTTTAATACACTTAACTTTAAGATGTTTTGAAGTAGATTAGTATAAAAATTGTGGCATTTACTGGGACAAAACTAAATTACTATATTGGAATTTCAGAAATCTAATTCAAATGTTTTCGTACATTAATGTTTTGCAGAACAGTCTAGGTGGAATTGATTCATGTATTAGGTCTGGAAATTATTACATGTTTAACTCACCAATTTTGTAATGTAATCCATAGTATTAATAGTAACCAAAACTTGTGCAACTTTATAAAATAAAGTTGCATAAGTTTAGGATCTTTAGTTCCAATGACTATTTTTGAATGTAAAAATGTATGTTTATCAATTTGCATAAATAATTTGATGAGACTTTATTTATTTCTTGTAAAAATTAGAATATTTGTCAATAAAGCAAAAACACTTGTTTCTATTTTATGAAGTTATAATTTAAAAAATTATACATTGTCCAAGTAACTGAATTTGGCTTTGTTTAATGTAAATAAAACTCCTGGTAATTTTTTAAGTTTCACTTTTTGGAATTGTATACTTGCAATAAATTGTATTAATCCCACATATAATTTATTTTTATGTTATCTGTTGGAATGAGAAAATATGTACTCTTCATTAAAATAAAATTAATGAAATATTTTTCTTTACTTCTGCTGTAGACTTGCAGTTTATTTTGATATAAATTTATTAACAAAGATTATTAGGTTTTTGCTTATTAATTAAAATTATAGATAAAGGTCACACCAGTTCAAGAAGTTTATCTAATTATATAATTCTATATAATGAAATATTTATTGTAACGTTTTGTTGAAACTTTGATTTTGACTATGAATAGTGTTTTATAATATAAAACTTTATAAAATGTCTATTATTTGTTCCTTGTATCATAAATAATGTAATGTTAGTGTTATATATATAATATTAGGGACTCTGCCCCTGCCCTCTTTAGGTCCAATAACCATTTTTTGAATGTAAAAATGTATGTTTATCAATTTACATAAATAATTTGATGAGACTTTATTTATTTCTTATAAAAATTAGATAGAATATTTGCCAATAAAGCAAAAACACTCGTTTCTATTTTATGAAGTTATAATTAAAAAAAAATTATACTTGTCCTTATTTTAAATGAATTACTTTGTATTGTGTAAACATAATAGTGAATCCTAATTGAATCAATCATTTCAGGAAGCCCATAAGTAAAAAAAACTTAACTTTTTGAAAAATTAAAAAACTTGTAATTTATTATGTTTCAATTAAAAAAATATAAATTGTTCAGAGGGCTGTCCCCTTTTAATATAAAATATACTTTTGTCTTTTTAAAGACAAGCCACTTGTTTAAAAAAAAAAAATTTAATTTAGAATTAAGGTGTTTTTGAAATAAATTGGAGTAAAATGTTAACTTACGATATTTTCTGTTAAATACATTGTTCAACCAGAAGAAAATGTACTCTACAGTAGTATTCATTTATTTGTTTCAGTAGTTTACATTATAACTTAAAATAGCTTTCTGCAATAATAAAATTTGAAATTCTTAGCTTTAAGAAAGAAAAATGTTGATTTTCAGAGCTATTCACGTTCTTCATCGTTGTCATACACCTTAAAAAGATTTTTGTATAAAATCTTTGTATGGCCTCTTCCACTAGAAAGTACGAGAACTTAAGCTTCAAAAGAACATCCACTTTCATTTTTTAATAAGAAGGAACACTTTATATCCTTTAGGATAAACCTTTTCTTAGTGTTATATATTACTTAAGGAAAGCCAGACTTATGTGATTTTTGTAGGGATGGTGTGTTAACATTCAATTAGTTCTAAAATGCGCTAAAGAAAAAAATGTAAAATTTTAACTTATGGGCTTTCTGTTGATGATAAATCTGTTATGATTCAATTGTCATCAGTAACATTGAGCTAAATTCTATTGCTGTAATATTTTTAACATACCTAAATTTAATTTTTCTTATATTTACTAGGTATTATCTATCTGTAAGCAATACAGTTTTGTAAATACAGTATTAATCTGCGTTTAAAATAAATATTGACTGGTCTAGAGGTAGTCGCCCCAAGTCAACTGTTAAACAGCTGATTTTTGGAGATTAAGGTTCCTGGTGTAAATCCTTGTAAAGGTTTTGTACGGATTTGAATACTTGACTGTGGTTACAGGTGTACTTTGATGGTTGGGGTTCAATTAACCATACTCTCTCAGGAATGGTCAGCCTGGGTCTGTACAAGACTACACCTCATTTACACGTCATACACATCATCCTCATCTCATGTTCATGGGGTTGCGTATCGTTCTGAATTGAATGGATTGCAACATACACACATTTGTGATTAAAAAAATTTGTTTTTTAGATCTTTTTGTAGTCATAATAATGGTGCTTACAGAATGTGGGTTGTACATTTACATTTCTTTTCAATGTAGTGGAAAGGTGGCTGGTAGATCTAGAAATTATCGTGAACATTTTTATGCTGCATAGTAAATTTGACATTTTCATTAATTCTGTTGATGTTTTAGTAATGAATTTTCTATAAGGTTATGGTCTTATTGTATATGTAACATTTGCTCAAAACATAAATTTTCATTAGTAGTGAATATTTAAATTCTTTTTTTCATAACGTATTGTAGTGAATTTGAAAATTTTTTATTAAATTTATTTATTATTAATATATTTAATAATTCAATTAAAATTAGCTGAAATATTTTTGATATAATTTGATATTAAAATTTTTGATCTAGGAATTAATAAATTGTTCGGATACGTGTTGCTGGTTAATACAATTTTTGAACAATTTATATAAATTTTATACAATAGATTAAAAAAACCATTTTATCTGTAAATATTAATAATCAAGTTTAATATTTTATTACATTATTTTTTTAGTAAATTGTATTAAGAATAATTTTAATATCATAGTTGATTTTACCATAATACGTAACTTATGCACTTTTTCAAAAATTTTTCAAAATTTTTATTGTTATTTAAACCTAATTATTTAATAATATTTTTCTTCCTAACTTTAGTATTAGATGAAATTCGAATTATCAACTTTTCCTAATGTTTCTATGAACACAGTCATTTTTTTAAATTTTATAATAAAATCAGTAGAATTAATAAATTATTATAATATTAATTTAAAATATATTGTTCAAATCGAAAATACAATAGATTAAAATTTTTGCCGGACTGAGATTTTTAATAGAAGTCCGTTTCATATAGTTTTTTTTAGTATACTGTGAATTTAATTTTAGCGATTCATATTAACTTAAAACATTTTTATAATTAAATTTTTGAAAAATATTTATCAACTTTGGGGCTTCATTAATATGAATGTTATTGACATGAAAGATTGGTAGCAATAAAGAAACATTATTCAAATTTTACTTAGCTTTGATTCTGCCATTATGGGTAAAAATTATAAAAATTAAAAAAAAAAATCCTGTATTTGTATATTTTGAATTTTTTACTTAAAAACTTTCAATTTGTATTTAAGATTTTTTTTTACAATTTCTTGTATTAAAATTACGTTATATATAAATATATGTTAATATTTGGTGATTTATTATTGAAAAAAGAAATTGAAATATTTATGTGTATCATTGTAGTGTCTATATTGTTGTTGTTTATTGGCACATTCAGTTAACAACATAGTTTTTAAAAAAAAAAATTATTTCTTTTAGTGATACAATACTCATTACTGTTTAATATATTTCACAATTACAGATTTAGAACCATGAGTTTCTTGATAAGAAGTTAATATTGCTACGTTATATTCTGTACTGTCAAACTTGGATAATTTGAAGTTGAAGGATCAACCTTCCAGAGTACCGACCAGAGAAAACATTTAAATTGTCTAAAAATTCAAATTGGTGTATGCCCGTGAAGAACAAGTATATAAAAATTTTTACTCCACAATCTAAGTTTAAACACAGACTTTATTTTATGAAATACATGTTTGTACTTTTTAAAAAAAGTCATGTATTTTTACTTGTCTGTGTGAAAGCAGTTTTTGAGCCTGTTGATTTATAAAATAATAGAATTTTCTATGTTAGATTGGCCTTCAAAACACCATCAAAGTGTGTGTGTATAGTCCAGCCTCTCTTAGTTTGCTCCTAATGTAAACAAACAATGACATCACTGAGCATGCGCATTATATCAAAATGTGTACATGCTGATTAAAAAGTAACAACAAAAACTTTCAAAAATGTTTAAATACAAAATACTTTTAAAAGTATTTTTCTAAATGAAATTGTTAAGCCTCATATCTAAACACATCATATCTAAACTGATGTTTTTAGTACTTTAAGTACTTATAATTTAAAAAATAGTTAACTTAATAGGAATACGACATCCGTAAAGTCGCAGACTCTAGCGTGCACCCTGTAGGAGGTGGCTTTTGTTTGTTGTCAGTAGGAGCAAACTAAGAACGGCTGAAATTTATGTATTGTAACTTCTGCTACAAGTGGAGGTTATTCCTGGATTTTGTTGTTCCACTCAGCCACGTCTTGATTTACTTTGACAGTCCTCGTACAAGATTAATGGATCAGAAGTTGCCTGTACCTATTTTTCAGTGTGTGTTGTATTGGTTAGTGCAACTGGCTTTTTCACCAGGGGTCCTGGGTTCATTTCCTGGTGCGATCTGGCATATTTTTATCTATCACCCTTTTCATTGTTGGCACTAGCCTGCATTTGCAGAACAGTCTGACTTAATACAATAAAAAATTACCCATTTTTGATAGTAGGCTCAAGGTCAGTTTCTTCCTTTATAATTCCTGCTTTGTAACAACATAGTTATAATTTTTTTCTCTTAGTTACCTTATTCCATACATGCTTATGCATTTGCAAAGCATGAATAATGTCAAGAATTTTTATGCCAAACTCTCCAATGAGGATGTTATCAGCTGGAAAGTTTTACAACATATTTTTACCATCATATTATTATACGAGCAATTATACAGAAATTTGAGTGCCCAAAATAAAATTTAAACTATCCACAATTTTTTAGTGAAAAATTCTAGGGGCAGGGCTAAAGCCTCAAGTTATTCAAAGTTGACTGTAATAAAATAGTAATCTTTACAAATATTCATAAATATTACTTTGAAGGTTCCCTTTATTAAATATCCTTTAAATAGTTGTCTTTAAAAAAAATAACTAAGGAATAAAACCTTAGGCTACTTTTTATTATTTAAGTACAATTTAAATCGATCAAATTATTTTTATTACATCTTAGTTCTTGTAACCATTTCTAGTCTGATATACCAAATATATACTTGTAGTAATTTACCGTTTCTGGAAAACTTAATTTTTAAAATTCAATTGATATAGAGCCCTTTCATTGTGCCAATGAATTAGTATGAATGTGTCTTTGCTCATAAAATTTGTTAACTGGTTTTGTACTGTTATTGATGTATCATCATAAATGTGTGTACGAAAAGCATTTTTATAATTTTTGCTTGTTTATCGCTGATGGTTAACAATACATTTTGTTATTACCTTTCAGTTAAAAATTGTTAAATAAAATACTTCTATTGCACATTTAATTAAAAGAAGTTGTGTATTTATGAAGGATTGTTTTAGTTTTATTTTTATTGCATTTGACTGTGGCTTTATAAAGGGTTGTTAAACATTAATTTGCAATTATTGTCTTTTTTAAATACAGTTTTTGTATTAATAAATATTTGTGATGTTTTTGCTGTAGATTTTTTTTTAAATAAAGACTTTATTTAAAAGATTATTGTTATTTTTATATCTGGCTACTGGCTGAATGGCAGTGGCCTGTGCATTTACTATTCACTGGCGGAGAATAGCTTCCCCCGCTGTTTCTCACTTTGGTCTTTAATGTTGCTTGTGCACATGTGTTCTAATTTCAAAACAAACAGCCTGCAATGCTACAACTTTATTCGACATATAAGTAGCAAGAAAATTTGTCACAAAATTATCCTAATAGATGTAAGTTATAGCATGTAGAAAGAATGTCTGAGAGAAGGATTCCGCTCAATGTTTTGCCATACAGACCGGAGGGAAGGAGAGATATTGGGTGGCCATGCTACAGATAGAAATGGTTCAATAGTTTTGTTGCTGTTGAGAGTCAGAACACGTGGGATCCTAATTCTTGATTGTGACAAGAAGAGAAGTTATAATTTATTTGTTATTCCGATCTGTCGTAACACTAAATTATTTTAAATGGTTGCTGTACTATTGAGTGACATTTTGCTAATTGTATTACATCTTTTCTTTTAGTTATGCTATTAAAAAAAAACAGACCTGTGTAATTCATTCATAACGAAATAATACACGTACTGTTGTGGTACATGTTCGTTATGGTTCTTCTAAAGTGGGATAAGGAGTCCACTATTTATGACTCAGTGTTTTCATGACTGAAGTTTTAAAGTACGTTATGAAAATTTATTACAAGTTCATTTTTTACTTCAAGTGGAAGGTTCTGGTATTGTTTTATAGCTTGGGTCTGGAAAATTAAAATATGCTCAAAATTATGAACAGTAATTATTACTGTTCCTGAACAAGATGTTGATGCAACTTAAAATAAACTAAAAAAAGTCTGCAGTTGAGTAAACTGTTCTATTTAAGAACAATAAGTAACCACATGATCCAATTTTTTTGGTTTAACATCTGACTGTTCTGCAATTACTGCTAATGCAGACGGTGAAGGATGAAATGATTTTTTGTAACATATGGAAATATGCCATGCCTGAATGGGATTCTAACTTAAGACCGCATGATGAGAGGCAAGCACGTTACCAACTACGCCAATGAGTTCAGATCAGTGGCCAATGATCCAATGAGATGAAGGTGAAGTATAAATGAGGTGTATCAGGCTGGTCCTGAGAAAGTATGGTTAATTGAACATCTAAGTACACCAGTAACCGCTGTCTATAATACTTTTCACGGTTGATGAACTCTGCTGTTCCACGCGTTTAGACCAATCTGAATGTTTACCAGCGTTGTCGGATTGTATAAATGACAAACATTATGTGCGCATGTAAAAGCCGCAGTAGTTCACTCATATCTTGTATCTCGTACTGAACACATCGATTATAGAGCACATTAAAGGCCAAGCCAATTACTGTGAGCGCTACGCATGCGCATACTTGACTTCAACCCTGTTTACTCCTCTGACCTACAGTTAGATGTACAGTCAGAGTGCTGTTAAAGATTGACAACACCCATTGTATTTTATAGGCATGTTGTTCATTGTTGATTACATATGCTGCACTATTGCAATATATACAAGACCATACTAATGCGCCGTCGTCGTCTTCATGGATTAGGCTGTGTGTTAGCCTGTTCCGGCGTCCATCTCTTCCTCGGTCTACCAATACATCTTTTACCTGTCGGATTATGGATCAATGCATTTAATGGAAGGCGATCTTGGGACATTCTTAACACATGCTCTGACCACTTTTCTTTGTATGTCCTTATAGTGTTCAACAATGGTTGGGCACTGCATTCATTCCTTATTACTTCATTACGAATGCGATCCTCTCTTGTGCAGCCCTTAACTTGCCTTAGAAATCGCATTTCCGCTGACTGGATTCTTGATTCCTGTTTTCTCGTCAGCACCCATACCTCACTTCCATAAGCCAAAGTTGGTATCGCCATTACTTTATAAAACTTTAGCAATGTGTTTTTCCTGGCTCTATTCTTGAGAGATCGACTTCGCACCACATACCATGTTGAACTTAGTTACTTTTTGATGCACATCATGGTCATAATCATACGTAACATTGCACCCCAAGTATTTAAAATTAGCTACTTGCTCCAAACTCTTGCTTCCAATCACTATTTTAGACCTTGTAGGCCATTTTCCATGGAAAGCCATAATTTTTGATTTGCCTGCAGAAATTTTCATATTAAAATGTTTTCCAATTATGCAGAGCTTATGCACTGCCATTTGCAGCTTGTCCTCGGATTCCTGTATAATCACAGTGTCGTCAGCAAATAATAAATAGTTCATAAAAGTATTGCGGGTAAGAGCGATACCCTTGTCTACTTCATGCTGCCACATAGACATAAGCTCGTTGACATATATATTAAACTAAGCAGGTGAAATTGGACAACCTTGTTTGATTCCTTTATTTGTAGCTATTTCATCTGTCAATTTTCCGGCCCCCACTGCTATTTTTATTGTTGTGTTCCCATATAAAGTTTTTATACTGTCTATCAAATGCAAGGGACATCCATTTCTCAACATTATGCTCCAAAGTAGCTCTTTATCGACATTATCAAATGCCTTCTCCCAGTCTACAAAGGCCATGTGTGTTTCACTATTATACTCTCTGCGTTTTTCTATTATCGTTTTTAAAGTGAACACCGCATCAATACAGGATCTCCCTCTTCTGAAACCCATCTGGTTCTCCTGTAAAAGAGACTCTGTTATTGCCTGTAATCTTCTAGAGAGGCTGAAAGCATATAATTTGTATGTTGTATCCAGAAGACTTATTCCTCTGTAGTTTCCTGGGTTTGATCGATCTCCTTTTTTGAAAATAGAGACCACTTTTGACACCATCCATTCTTGTGGTACTGTATGATTTTTCCAACAAATGTTAAATAAATGCAAGAGCCGTAAGTGCAGCACTAATTCTCCATATTTTAGAAGCTCCATATTCACACCGTTGAGTCCTGCTGCTTTTCGATTTTTAGAGGCTTTAATTGCAACTTGAAGCTCCATCATAGTGAGCTGGTCTACTTGACAAGAGTGGCATTGTGTAGCATCTGTGTGTTTATCTCCGGCTGCGGAATCATACCATAAATTTTTATAGTGTTCTATCCATTCCCGTTCACCTACACAGGTTATATTTGCAAGTTCTCTATTTTCTTTCTGCATCATCTTCATAAACTTGTAGGCCAGTTCCTGTCTGCCATGGATATCTTCCTCAACAGTGGTTATATATCTTTCCCATGATTCCTGATGTGCCCTTCTTATAAGTTGCTTTGCTAAATTTCTGGCTCTGTTATAAGATGTTTTATTCTCTTCAGAAGGATCATTCAAATAGATTTTGTATAATCTCTGTTTTTCTTTCACAACTTTTTCTGTTTGCTCATTCCATATTCTTAAGCCCTTCTTCCTATAATTTTTCTTTCTTGTACCAAGGGCCTCCAAGGCACTTATTTTAATTGCACTGGATATATTTTTCCAATCTATTTCAATATCATCCGAGGTAGGTACAGTCACAAGCCTGTTCCATACTAATGCAGACGCACTTTTTGCCCAGCGCTCTCCTTATGAAAATCAGGCTATAACATGCAATACTTTATAATATAATCAGGTGATCGAATGTTCATAGGTTATAATTGTTATTGAAAGACCATAAAAAAAAACTGCTAACAAAATATGTAACAGAGCTACAAGAGCAAGTGTTGGCGAGTCATTGGCTAGCTATGAAGTGGGTAGGGGGCAATGCGTACGTTCAGAGCTCATCAGCCCTGAAAAACAGTATAGTATTCAAATACATGTGAAAATATTACCTTTACTAGGATTTGAACCAGGAACATTCATCTTTGAAAATCAGCTGTCTTATGGCGGAGACGTTATCACTATACCAACCTGGTTGGTTAAAATGAAAAGTATGTAGGCCAATTTGTTCTAAATGGAGGTTATGTTTGTCCTTAAATACAGAGTTCTATCGAACAGATAAAAATCTTTATACATGGTTGTACAGGACTTTTTTGGGATTCTTCAAAAATTCTGAAAATCAAAATGGTAAAACTGTAACGAGATTTTGTGAAGTAATCAATGAAATAATCTATTTAACATTTCAATGTCACTATTATTTTGGTGGGGACATTGTGAAGTTCAGTTTGGTTTGAAGGGTCGTTATGGTGACGGGAATTGTTTACTTATGTCCATATCTTTTCATATAAACACTAATACAAAATATCACAAAATAATAAGACTCTTAAGTATTAATGCACTTGTGAAAATAGTTGTTCAGAATAACTGAAATTACTGTGTAAACTAATTTGCGTAGGTCATATCTAGTTAACTGTTATTAAAGTTTTTGACTAAATAATTATTTTTAAAGAAACTTTTAATTATTATTAAGAGAGTTGAACCATTATGCAATTGATTACAATATAAAGAAGACTATGATCTACTTTTTTACACTTGTAAAAAGTACACTTTTCTACCTGTTAAAATTTATTCTGCCCATAACAGACAAGTGGAGTGTCAAATTATTTACACTCAATCTGTTCGTTGCAGGGCTAAAATAAATAGTTCTGTTTCTTATCACATGGTCAGTCAATTAAATGACTGAATCATTTAAGAACAGAAGAGGTAGAGGTGTAAAAGACACTAATCAGAGTTATCTCCTCTGAAAGTAATGAATTTCATTGTACAGCCAGACCCTGTGGTGAATGAAGTGAAGTTGTCATTTACAGAGTGGAAAATATGTGCTTTTCAGAGGGCCCGGCATGCTGATAAGCGTACTTTTCCACTCAGTGAGGAAGGCAATGGTAAACCACCTCACTCCTCGTTTTACTTAGTAAAACCTCTAGAGGTTCAAACCAGCCTTTCGGCTGTTGACCTAAACAACACAAACAACACAAAATTTATTATGTGTACCTAGACCAAGTAACTGAAGAAGCACACTAAATAAATTGAATACAAAAAAACTATCAAATGTAATGATTAATTCTATAGATTAGGTCATGACATTAAACTGACCCATATTATCAGACTAGTGTCTGGATTGTGGACTAATAATGACAACAGTCAATACTCAGATACATAAAAAATTACAAAATGTATGAATATGAAATATAAAAAATTAACTTTAAAAATATATTGCACTGAATTTACCTTACCTTTCAGATGAGAACAATGATACTGATTTTAAAAAAAAAACTTACTTTATTATTCATGTGGTTCTGATGAATTTCACTGTACAATAAATACAACCGATTTAAAAAAAAGTAAATAAAAATAAAATTTATGTTATCATAAAAGCAGTTGAATGGCCTTGTTTAGAATACAAATAATTCAGAAAGAAAAGTAGGACAAATATTTTAAACCCAATTTGAAGTATGTGATAAGTTACTTTATCTTAAAACTTTTTTTTTAAGGCTGTTTTATTTTTTACAATTCCTACTAAATCGACAGCATTAATATATGTAACATGACATCAATAATGTTAGTGAATACATTTTTTGAATCTGTTTTTGTTAAGATTCGCTTATTTTGAACAGATAAAATTAATCATATTCTACAGTTTAATAACTATTTTACTTCCAGGAATTGAAATTAGTCCTAAAATTTCATTACATTCCTGAAATATCAAAAAATTTTGATGTCTTGAAAAAAGTATGACCCTGGGAATATATACAGCATTTTGTTGGGTATTTAATGTACCAAATTGTAAAATTTACACCAAACTATTAATACAATGGTTTTTCAATACCTTTTTAACTTAAAGATGATTTTATTAAATAATATAGAACTAGCTGGCCCTTGCAAATAAATCCATGCTGAGAATTCCAAATGACATCATTATCCCTAAAACAGATTTTTTTGTGATGAATTGGAAAATGCTGGTTACCATGTATGGAAGAACAAACATGATTATTGAACTAATCCAAACAATTCACAATTATTACTTTTTTCAGTGTTAAAGTAATTAGAAAGTAAACTGTGCATATATTTTTCTTTATTACAATAATACAGTAATAACAATAGAATAGTAAAATCAGAGGCCGCCTCAGTAGCATAGAACTTAAGTGTGTTACTCTACAACGTGGAGGTTTTGGGTTCAATTCCCGGCTAGGGTCTGTAATTTCACAAGTCAAAACCCACTGTTCTCAATACATAAACAGCTATTGTAGTCACTAATAACCAAGCAGCTGATGCGACTTGAAATAAACTAAAATTTTTTTAAAAATAAGTTCAAGTTTTTGAGTACAGTATTTACTTATAAAAAATTAAAAAAGAACATAAGTAATTTTTCATTAAGTGTGAGTGTCAAATTTGTGATTTCATATGTGAGAATTTTCTGGAACATAACCCACTATGCAAATATTGAGGATCAATGCGGAAAAACCTTAGGTTCCTAACAGTTTTTTTAAAGAGGCCAATTTTTAATGAAACTGTAATTGTGGTAAAAACACGATTTAAAGACAGTAAGTTTCATTAGTAGTAACATAATAAGAACTAAAGGTTGGTCAGATAATTGGATTTTTTCATACGAAGAGTCTGTAAATAAATGGTTCATACATTAAGAGACTGCAAAGAAGAAAAGATTTCTTTAATTTTTTTGCAAAAATAACTGACTTGTGTTAAGAAATTCACCATAAATATTGATATTCTGTATTCCATGAAGGTTGCAAAAATGCCTTAACCACCCTATCATTAACTGCCAAGTTATTTATACCAAGATGTTTTGCCAGTCTACCAATCAGCTGACTGAGCCACTTAAATACAGTCTCATCAATTGAAATGTTGTATGTAGCCAGTCAAATTGTATTAAATGGTAGCCAGTCCAAATGTTGGTTGGGGTAACCAGTAACCCCCCCAAAAAAAAATCAATTTTGTTTTTACATTTTTATATAAATATTTGGTAATTTCTGAGCATTTTGATACCTAATTTATGTTTTTACTCCCAATCGCAATTTATTTACGAATTTTTTAAAATAGTACTGCATGAAAAAAATTGTGCCTTAAAGTTGTTGAGGAAACATTTTGCGTAGTTAGTTGTCTTTTCTTATATCAAAAGGCCATCAAGGAAAATAAAAAATATATAAGCATTCACTGCCTACAGATGTACTATATGTTATCAAACCTGTCTTTTCTGATCTGTCTCGAACTGATTTATGAAAAAGTGCATTCATGGCAACACTCAAAATATAAGCGAGTCATTCAATCATATCATCTGGAGTACAATCCCCAAATCTGTATTTGTTGGCATTGACACCATGACATTAGGTATTCATGATGCCATTTCAACCAATAATGATGGTAATATAAGTAAGGGTGAGGTTATAGAACAATTAGGAATAAACCCAGGAGCAAATATGGTAACAATTTTGAGTAAAATTGATTCATGTCAAATTTGCGAAACGGAAAAAATGTGTGAAGATAAAAAAAAAACTCGCAGAAAGAACATACATGTGAAGAAAAAATTAGAAGATGAAACAGAAAAGGATTCCAACCCAGATTATGGAGCAGGGCTGTTTTAAGCAAGTAACATATGACATACTTGGTACTTAACGTTATTCTTGTATTGACAATAGATTTTCTGATCGATGCAGTTGAAGCACGGCAATCCTTTTTTAGAATTTAGAATTTGTTGCTTAATGGACAAACATGACCCGTTTCTGCTTAGTGAACATCTACTGGTTCTACTGGTACTATTGTTTTCCGTAATATTAAACTTGGTCAGTAACCTTGCATTTGTGCGCGTCATTAATTTGATCTTTTCTCTTATGTCGATGATGTGAGTCAAGTGACATTTTTGATATGATTTATACTATTGATGTAAACATTGATAATTCGTAATGATGACTTATGTGTTATAAATTGGGAAAGTTTATTTCACAAACCTGTCAGACCTACTCATATTAGGTGTACAGGTCCTATTTCAAATAATAAAATGGAAGATAATTTTTAAATGTATTTTGAATAATTTTTAAATAATAGAACATAGATGTAGGATCATTAATCTTCAAGTAGAATATCTGAGTAATTGTCTTTAGGTTGGATAGTAGGGCACTGTCTGGTCTTTATGTCACAAGATTTTATATTCATCAGGTGTACTGTAAATATATGTAAAATACAATAGTTATGTACAGCAATAAAGAATTCAATGAATAATTTAACTTTATGATGAAGTTTAGCGATGCCTCTCCAATTTGTGTTTTGTTTAATTGATACATACAGATCTGCTAAGTCAATTCTGAAGTTTTTAAAGCATGGAATTGGCTTTTAAAATATTTTTTAAAGGGTCATTTCTCACTGGTTATGCAATGAGGTGAAATATCAATCCATGGTTACCATGATTGGTTTAACAATGACAGATATTTTATCTGGTTTTATATAGAGATAATGTTAAAGGTTTACAAGTACAGTTATAAAAATAATTGTTGCATGATTTTATAACTGGTTCAAAAATATGTTATAACTAATTTTTACACACTAAAAAGTCTGAGAACGACTATTACAGCCGTTTATAGAGTAATTTAAAAGAAATATCATAAATTATAAAGCAGTTGTGTAACTTCATATTTATTGAGATGTTAAATACACTTTTTGAAACAACTTGAGAACTTCAACGCAGAATAAGTTTGTAAAATATCAAAATAACACTATGGCTAAAACTATACTGTAGCAGTAAGCTTACAATATGGGGGTTCACTCCTAGAAATACCTAAGGTTCACGAACAAGTGGTGGTAACAGTTCACTGACCACCTACAGTACTAAAGTAAGAGAAGAATGTTACTGTGGAAAGACAAAGCCAGTAAATACAATTTCAGAAAAGTATATGGATACTGTAGACCAAAAACCCATGTGTTTATCCTAAATATTATGTTTACCCCAGAGGTGTAAAAGATACTAGTCAGAGTTATCTACTGTGAAAGTAATAAATTTCATTATACAGCCAGACCCTGTGGTGAATGAAGTGAAGGTGTCATTTGCAGGGTGGAAAGTAGGTGCTTTTCAGAGGACTGGCTTACTGATAAGCATATTTTTCCACTCAGTGAGGAAGGCAAGGTAAACCACCTTACTTCTCGTTTTACTTAGTAAAGCCTCTAGAGGTTCAAACCAGCCTTTCAGGTGATGACTTACATAACATGTTTGCCCAAAATATTTTCGTTTTCTGTTTTACCTGGGGTAGCAGTTTGGATAACCCAAGGTTTGGTTAAACCAGAATCAGAATAAAAAAACTACTTCAGATAATTTGGTTTTAAATTTACATTTATTAGAAAATGTTATACCGCTGAATGATGTTACTATGTAAATAAAATTTACAACTAAATCTATTTTGTACGTATGAGATTGTTTTAAACAAAATAACAGAACTGTATTAATGAAATATGTAACAATAACTGTACAGTATATTGTAAAATGTATTTACAATAAAAATTAATAAAATCGTTTCATTTTAAATCATTCAACTTACACTGTATAATAATTAATTATTTATATTACAGTACTAAGATAATTTTATATGCAAGTATGGTGTATTTTTATAATAAAATGTAACGGTACAAAAAATCATTTACAATGTTGATTAAAACGAGTGATTGTATTATACAAAATATTCAATTAATTGCATGAATAAATTGGAAAAAATAAACAGATACATTTTTTTAAGCATGTTCACTTACGCAACAATAACTGGACACATGATATACAATAATACGAACAAGGCACTGGCTAGAGCAAGAAAAATGAGATCAAACAGATATGATGTACGTGTATGTAAAATACACGCATGAATAAGAAACCAAGGATATGCAAATAAGAATTCAATAAATATTGTATTAAAATTGATTGCACTTAAAAACACCGTAAAAAAATCCGGTATAAATAAAACAAGAAATATTAGCAACAATTGCAAATTATTATATAAAACCTCTATTAACTTATATAATGAATTAAATATTATTTTTTAAATAAACAAAATCATGCTTTCTAACAATGCAGAGCGTTAAAATACAATGTATATAAAATGACAATATTATTTGTTTTAATCGCACAGTTCGCTTAAACTTAATGGTGCTATTTTGTTTTATGTACTTAGTATATACAGATAACGTTTGTCAGTTCAGTTGTACGTCAACCCAACAATTCAAAATCTTCATCTGAATCATCAAACTGCCGATCGCTATAAACTGCAAAAACCAAAACAAAACACTAATCAGTAAGATATGATTTACATTTTTTCGCAAAATAATTTAAGTAACAAAAGAAAATTAATAAAAATAATGTAAGGTTCCAATTATTAGGGTAAATTAGGATAGTAGCTACTATTATCTGTTTCAAAACTATAAAGACTCGAGTATGAGAGCAAATTGTCGGAAATAAAAATAAATAGGGAAGTTAAGTTAATAGCTGTAAATCCTGTTATACTGGGTGTGTGGCGATGTATTGAAATAATAATTGATGTATTGATTAATATTGATTTAATAATTGATTTTTTGTTAATGATGATGATTATAATAATGATGGTAGCAATGATGATTAATAATAATGATGATAATTAACGATGAACTTTAATAACGTTCTTGAAAAAAGTTTCAGTTCATTTTTTTTTTTGATCTTGTATGTATTGTGAATGTAAAGAATGTTTTTTTGGTTACCTAGTTACACATAATTGATTTTAAATTTAGATCAGCTGGACCGTAAATGTTTATAAAATAAAATTGTAAAGAAAAAGAAAACATTTAAAGTATGGCTGGACGTAACAGGGTGATTCATTTAAAAGTAGCCCGCCGCTTGAGTAATTTCATATGCTGTATTGGCAGCACTGATCACGATGTGATCGACTGGCCTTTATAGAACAATTTATATTATTATTTAATTATTATATTATTATAGAGTATAATTTTTTCCAGAAAGATGGTGCAAGATGTCACACGTCTCGCCAGTCCCTATCTCATATCAATCAGGCTTTTCCCATGCGAGTTGTTAGTAAAGATTTGTGGCCTCCTCGTTCACCCGATTTGAGTACGTGCAATTGTTTTCTAAGGGTTATTTAAAAGGAACTGTTTACCAGAGAAACCCCCGCAGTATACATGAGCTAAAGAATAACATCGTGGGAGCCATTCAAGCTATAGACATTTCCGTATTGCTTCGTGTGTGAATTAATAACATTGAACGAGCGCAAAAATGTGTAAGCGTTCAAGGATGCCACTTTCAGCATCTACTGCAAAGGTGAAGTTGAAATTTGTATATAAATTTTAAATAAATATGTAAAATTATGTATTAAGTAATTCTATTTATTCATTTACTATTTTAATCCAACTGAGTGCTGAAGGCCGCTGTTAATTATATGCAGCGGGCTACTTTTAAATGAATCATCCTGTATTATAATAATCGTATCCAGTAAAATACACTTGATGGAGCTAGGTATGAAGTTTGGCAAAGCTGTATGATGTTCGAGCTTCCCTCATTGGTAGAATGAGCTCTGCGTTAAGTTTTTAAGTAAACAAATCCACGTTTAAAAAAAATTTGTAACGTCTACCATCAAATTTTTGTTTTAATAGGTAATTTTCACAATTTGAGTACAGATCAAATGATGAAAATAATGATATAATTTGCAAGTTGTTTGAATTTTGGGTTTCAAAGAAAAAGTTACTTTGGAAGATTAAAGACAGCCTCTTAAAAAATTGAGTTTTCAATTCAGGATTTTTTGTTGCAGATCCTTCTGAAATTTGGTGAGAATCGGACCACCTGTTTAAGTCGTAGCTAGTAATGTTGGAAGTAGAATTTTTAGAGAGTTTATTGATATGAATTTAGAAAAAAAATCAAATATTTAACTGAGCAAAATAAAAATCAATAAAAGAAAATCTCTCAATATAAATAATTAAGCAAATAACCACCAAGAAAAAACAAACTTCGTAAGAAATTCCTTGAGCTATTAGCAACATAAAATAAATATTTGGATGAGTAAATCATAAATTCTTAAACCATTGGAGTTAGTTCTTTTACCTGACCAACCCCTTACAATAATATCTAATTCTTAATTACTCTATTCTTATTATGGCCTGTAAATCATCCAGCTCCCAAGATTAGTGATCCTTCAATCTTTTATTTGGTCTTATTAAGTTCCATATCCTCAGGTTGTGCTCCTCAATCACCTTCAAAATTTGGTCAGCATTCATTCTTCAAATGTGTGCTAACCTCTTCCCTCTGTGATTGTCACTCTTTCTACTACTGAAAAAATTCAGTTGTCTGATGTCTGCATTCTGCTGACAAGTCTGGAATAACCCACCACAGACCTCAAATATTTAATCTTGATAACTAAATCTAGGTCAAATCTGAGGTGCAGCGTTTTGAAAGCATTAAATTACACTTGATGCAAAGTGGAGGCAGCAATAGAATTAAGATATAAAAATATTTGAAAAACATTTGAGTGAAAAACTATTCCATATTAACTGATGACATCAAATGAACTTAAAAGTTGAGTCAGTAAGGCCATCCCCAAATGGGGAAAATAAAAGCAACTAAACTGCATAAGATACTCCCTCTCTGACATTTCTGATCTGATCAATCCAGGCAACCTACATAGAAGAAGAAGTATGTGGTTTGATCATTTTCTTTTGATATAGAAATGTTTAACATGAAAATTGTGGGTACTGTGAAAAAATGTAGTGTTTTATAATATCATGTTCATTCCCATGGTATATTCTAGTAAAGATGTGAAATACAAAGAATTGTATCAGGTGGCATCACCTTAATAATAAGGATCTAAGAGTTTCTTAGTACGTAATAAGAGTATTGATTTAATAAGAGTATAATTACATGAGCATGCAGTAGCTCCTAATGCTTCTTGGGCAGTATCTTCTTGAGGTGACCAGCATTCTTGTCTGTCTTCACATATTTCAAATAATGGTTGTTTTTCTGGTAGAACAAGACACTCCTTTATTTGTTGACAAAGAGCATCGAAATCTGATTCCGTTCTACAAAAAAAGCTCTGTAAAAAACAAAATTCTTTATTTAATTAAACTAATATGCCATTTTTCAAAATGCACACAAAAAAGCGTAACTAGCTGACATGAATAAATACGTAAATATGTGACCATGAAGTAAGTCGACAAAATTGTTTTCAAGTAGCTTCTTCATTAACGTCTGACTGTTCTGCAATTACTGCTAAGGCAGACGGTGAAGGATGAAATTATTTTTTTTGTAACGTATGAAAATATACCGTACCTGAATGGGATTCGAACCCAAGACCGCACGATGAGAGGCGAGCACGTTATCAACTACGCCAATGCGACCGGTTTTTACATTTACACTTCATTTTTAATGTATTAAAGCATTTCTGTTATTTTTATTCATATCGATCCTGTCATAAGGGACAAAATGTGGAATGCTATTTACTTCAATTGAAAAAATTATACATACACTAACACTTTACCTAGGGGATCATTATTATCATACATTAAGGCTTCAGGAACAGTTGTTTTTCTATTTATTTTTCGTCTTACTTCCAAAAGTATAAATTTCTTATTTTTTAAGACAACAGATTGCAGAAACTGTACATAATATTCTGAATATCATATTCACATTGTTAATACCTTTCTACTAATAAATAATAGTTATTACATGTACACATTTTAACATATTTTTTTTATTTTGCAGTTTGGCCAAGTAGACCACGTTACACATAAGGTAGTGTGGTCTATTATTTGTATTTTTTTGTATCATTAGTAGCGTAATGTAATGTTTCTTGTATATGTAATGTAGCGTAATATAATGTGTAATGTAACCTTGTTGTGGAACTAGTTTGTAGTCGTTTTTAATTTTTTATTTAGAATTAAGTATGAATGTTTTATTGTTTACTGTTAGAATATATTTTATTATTTTATGTTGTAAGTTATATTTTTATGTGTTCATGTGTTAATACGTTTTTATGTGTATCTGCCTCCAAAATGGAAATAAATTATCTTATTCTTTAGTTCTTTTCTTTAATTATTTCCTATATCTTTTTGGTTCTTTCTGATTGAGCTGCTCATTTTTTCAGCAGTCCATTTTCTGTAGGTGAGTTTTTCTTTGCATGCACAGAAATTATATCTACATGATGATTCCTTGCTGTATTCATTTTTGGTAAGGCAATCGTCGTCTTCTTGAAAATTAGTTATACTATGATATGAGGTTCAATATTTAATTAAAAATTTCTGTTTTGTCTGGATTGAACCATTATCACTTGTGTCCCGGGAATTTTGGTCTTATTATTATTGTGGTTTCTGAGTTTTCAACTTTAGAGTAGATTTCATTGTTTGGTTTGGTCTGAAGCCATTTTCTCTTATGTGGGAGGGGCTCTGTATATCTTTTTCAGGATTTTCCTTTCGATTTCAAAGGGTTTTTCTATTCAAATTAGACTCTTTGTTTAAAGAAAAAATAATTTATTAAAATAAAAACTGACTGTTCAGTAATAGACTGGTTGATTGTTACACTACAAAGTTAAAAATCCTGGTTTTGATTCCTGATTAGGGTCAGGAAATAATGAAAATCTAAAACACCAAAAAACCAAATGCAATAAATTGTTGATGACTTAAGCAGTTGGTGAAAAACAATTATTATTCAACTATGGCAAAAAAATTGACTTTTTCAAAAATAAATTCACAGTAACCACCTAAGACTAAGATAATCTATAGTACGATAAACACTAATCACAATTTAACAAATAAAATATGAATAAAAACGCACCACAGCTACCGAAGGATCCATGTTTAATATATGTAAACGACTCGCTTGTTGACAGTGATAAGAACAATCAGTTTTCTTTTCATGATCTTCATCTTTATTATTAATGAAACCTATTTGTTGAGTTGTGTGAGGATCCAAAAATATAACATCATTACCTGTAAAAAAGTAAAATAGTATACAACCCAGAACAAACAAATTCCATAATTTAACAAAACCTAAGCAATAAATTTTTAATACACAGAAAAATATGCCATCATTAGGCCAAAGGCTTTTGATTCCATTTTTCGTTATGATCTGAAAAGTTATAGTGCATCAAATTTTTCAACTTCCTTTATGGAATGTACCTGCAAATGACCAATTACATTAACTGTACAATAAAACATCAGTATTGTAATTTTTCTGCAATTGTTGTTCATCATGCACTGATTAAACAAACAGATATTAGCATGTAAATCAGCAACATGAAAATTATTTTTTTTGGATTTTGCTAAACAAACAATATATCATAATATAAATAAATAATAATGTTTTAGCTTTATAACAATTTCAGAAGAGACTGACAATAGAGTAACTTTATCATGAAACAATACATCATTTGCAATGCATTATAAATTGACTAATAAAAGGTGGTAAAATTACAAAAACAATTTGTTTTTGCAATAGTGTTTCACAAATTTCATTCCACAAATGCATAATTTTTAACTAAAATATTTTTTCAACAACTTCCAAGAATACAAAATTTTAACTAAAATATTTTTAACTTTTGTAGCATTCAAACTACAAGCCATATACGGCAAAGAAAAGTTGCTGTCATCAAATATTTCTTGTGGTAAATGTTTTCAGTTATTTCCATTTCAGTATTACTGTTTATGCCCCTGTTTAACTTTTAAATTACATGTTTATGATATTCAACTTATAAACTTATGATACACTGCTAAACTGAGTACAAATAGTATTAATAACTGGTGGCTAAAAATGTACAAACTCTAGTTAAAAGTCATTAAAATGAATGCCTGAAATGTATTAATATAAAAATAATAATTTATTTGTACTATCTGTGCAGTTAATATAATAGTAATATTAAACCAATACACAGCTGGAATGTAATATAGACACTAAATAAACATGACAGAAAGAATACACAGGTGTGTTGGTGCACATGTCTCTATGTGGCTACTGTTGCTGTGACGTCGCTATTAGAAGATCGTTCTTCAAGTTAATGTAACTCGAAGTCATAAAATAAATATTTTGCTATCTCTTGCCTACATGAATACATAGGAAGAAAAGTATTGTTTTCATGTTGATTTTTCGAAATAGAGTTTTCACTGGATCTACACATTTTCTGACCTCTGAACCCAAAAACTTGTTTTTAGTGATTGGTCTGGGTGTGTGTAAACAAAATATCTCAAGAACGGAACGTTGTATGAAGTTGAAACTTACAACTTAAGTTAGGTACTGCTAGAGGACCTGACATAAACATTTTCATCAAAATTGGTCGACTGAAAGTAGTAGTTTACTCGTGTCATTTTTCACTTTTTTGCAATTTTCTCAAAAACAGCTCCTACGATTTTTTTAAAAATTGCCTCATGTACCACATTTTTTATGTTCTAAAAGATAGGGTAGGTGCCATGTCTGCTGAAATTCTTGGGGAGGCTGTGCTCTTGTAGAAAAAAATATTATTTTTAAGATCGCGGCCTTAATATACATTTTAGCGCAAAAATATATATAATAAAAGTTGGACAATTTAAACAAATGCAACTTTTATTACAAACATTTTATAATTCGATTTTATATAATCGATGTGTTCAGTACAAGATGCAAGACAAGAGTGAATTATTGCAGCTCTTATACGCATGCGCGCGTAATGTTTGTCAGGTACAATCTGACAACAATGGCAAACGTTCTGATTAGTTAATCGTGTGGAATCAAGTGGTGATGGCATGACTCCATCTTCTGTGTGTGACATAGTTGAGCAGAGCAGGCTGAATTGAGCAGTGGGACAAGCACACCTATCTAGTCTATCCACTATGCTAAATACAATGTTTAAGAATAAGAAGAAGCAAATGAAATGACCAACACTTACCAACACAACCTATAAAATATAAAGCATGATTTGGTTTGCCGCCAATTACGCCTACAGACTGAGGAAACGTAAAACATGTCTGAAACAATGTAAGTAAAATTGCACATTAAATAGAAATACAAGTAACGAAGTAAACAATATCATTAAAATGAAAAACACAACACAAAACCTGAAGCAAGTGATTTGTTTTTGAACTTCATCTTCGTAGAATAATATTTCAACACAAAAATCATTTAACTATACTAAACAAATTCCTTAGGTAATACAATTTAAAACCAATTTTGAACTCAATTTTAGACTCGTACGATAAAAAAAAGTCTTGAGGGAAAAAGATAAGACTATGGGTAATGTTTGCTTAATGATTTTTAGTCTTCTCAAAAGTAAATCAATGTAAATACAATTTTCTATGAGGAAAGAAGTAACCATGTGTTTTTAACTTACCCTGTATTTAATTGCAGCACTAACAAATGAAAATTGCTGTCTCTTAGAAGAAAATGTTTTTAAGAAAACTAATTTTCAATCAATAAGGTTTTAATTTTCAGTTAAACTAAAGACTACGAAAGAAACATAAGTTGCAAATTCTGTAAACGGGTTTGTCAAAGGATATTTTTGGTGTCAAATTAATTCCATTCTTATTATAATAAAAATAATTGTATGTTTAACTAATTTAAATTATGTAACAAATTAAAAAAAACTATTATAGAGTTGGCTTCCTCACCCAAAACATCCTGCAACAAATATTGCAATTGATGATGTATCATGCCACAAATAATGTTATAAAATTCTTTTGGAAAAAACAAAACCACATTTCACATTCTTGTTATTTATTTTTTCTAAGTAAACTTCCATCATTACCAGTTAACTTTTTTTAAAGATATTAAAAGGTTGTCCAATTAAGGAAAATCTATACTTAAATATCTCAAGCAATCTCAACAAATTTTTGTTATTACAAAGCACTTTACCTAATATTTTAGGGACTATTCTCATATTACATAAGCACATACTTTTAAACCATCTTTCCCAAATCATAAACAAAACAAGCAATTGATTAGAGCCCCTATTTTTGGCTTATGTAAGATTCTTTATTATCCAGAAGCACCTATTGTTTTTAGAATTTATAAATTGATGGTAGACAAAGTTACCCAAGGACTTATAAAATGAATATAGATTTAAAGTACAATGGCAGTCAGAAACTGGGATACATTAATTTCTTTACCAAAATATTACAGCTTGATGTGAGAAGATTCTTGGCTTAATGGTGTTCAGGTGTTGTTTACTAAAAGACAATCCTATCACTTCCAACTCTCTGAAAAAGATAACTTAATAAATATTAACTAGGAGAAAGCAGATTTTGTTTTATCGTAAAAGGTATTAAATCCCTATTACATTTTATGAAATACCTACAAATATTAACCCAACAAGCAGTGGTTTATTACCACTGCTTGTGTAATATATAACTGAGTAATTGTTGATTGTTTTGCTAATTAGAAAGCATGAGATTTAGAAAATACATCAAAGTAAAGTTCTCCTCTTAACTGACATTGTAAATAGCCTGGGGCATTAGCAATGTTCTGACCAGTCCTTCGTTCATAAAAATGAACTTAAAATTAAAAACCCCCACATTCTCAATTCAAGTTAAGTGCTTACATACTACTTGAATAGCCCCTTATGTTTCTGCGTTTTATTTTAAATTTCTTTTTTAGTTGGCACACTAACTATTGTATAACATAAAATTTAAGTTCAAATTTCTTGAACTTCACTCCTAACTTTTTTGTCGCGTTTTGTTTATCAAACCTGTTTACAACCTTTAATTTCTACTGAGTGCTTAAATTGGTAAATATAACCCAACTCAAACAACGTGGCCTCTTATTGGTGGATGCGTAGTAGTCTAGTCTGACCTTGAACAACCGCGGAGCCAGTCAGTACAGTCCACACTCCAATTACAAGCCGATTATCTCAGCAGCAACAATGCTGTTTAGTACATTACTTCAGTGTGAGTAGTTCATATGAGTGTCAAAAATTCTAGTTCGATATCATCTTAAATATTACTTTCATTTCTAGTAAATATTAATATTTATTTCCTGAGTAGTTTAGCTTTTAGTGCTGTGAATAAAATATATTTTCTGATACTTGCTTTAAATTTTCAAACAGACTGTACCGAGCACGCCACAGTATTACCATCTCTTTCTAAATAGCTCTTTCTCACACGGCCAGTGTGCGCATCTCAGAGGCTACGTGGTTTGAGTTGGGTTGTATAATTTCAATTATTCTGATTTTTTAATTTATTTCTTCAAAGCTGTTAATTGCCTTTTCTTACAAAATCAAAACCGAGATTCTGGAATAACAAGATGATGTTCTGTTGTTTTAATTTTTACGTTAGTACAATAATTTATGGAGTTACCAGTACTTAAAAACTTTTAACCCACAAATCCTCACTGCCCGATTATGAGGTACGTCTAATGAAAAATATATCGACAAAATATACTGATGGTCTAATGTTCATCAATTTATAAGAAAAAAACTAACTTGTAAAAACTGTAACTAAGTTACTATTAATAATGCACTACTTTATTACACTTACAAATAATAAATCTTTAAAAAACGTTCTACCAGCTTCTAAACAATCAAAATGAAAAATATCATTAGCTTTCACTGACATGAACTTAATGCTGCTAGAATTCTCTTTCTACTTTTCAACAAGTGGAATAAAAGTATCCATTTACTTGTTTATACTGAAATGTTTCAGTAAATCCATCATCCTCAGAGTAAAGCAGCAAGCACGCTGGATAGGTTCTGTTATGTCACATTTCTATACAGCTCGGAGATGTGACGGAACGGTGTAAAGGTGCACACCAAATGCGTCTCTTTCCGTCTGGTTGTGACTTGTGTTGTCTCTCTTTATTTGAAACTGTAGTGATGGTTGTTTTGTTGTAGTTTTTAAAGTTAATTTTGTTACTTTGCTTTATTGGAATTTCACCATTAACCTTTCTTCCGATGAGGAACTCCTTGTAATAGTGTGTATTGCAGATGAGGAAGAGAGAAAAAACAAAAACAACATTTATGGGTTCATAAAATTAATGCAAAAAGAAATGATCACGGAGAATTTTATCATTATTATCCAGACCTTCTTAAAGATGAGTCAAATTTTTTTAAATACTTCCGGAAGAGTTCACAAAAATTTTTTGTATTGCTTTAAGATTGGCAACCACCCTGAAATAAGTAAACATGCTTTAAGTAATTAACCAAAAAAGTGTAATTATTACTGTTTATTAAAGCACTACTATATTAAGATAGAAGATCAAAATTATAATATTTTTTTTGTAATATTACCAAAGATTTTATTTATTTTAAAAATTACAAAAACATAATTGAAACAGTCAGTAGAATTATTAGACATGGATAAACATGAATAAAATTCAGATATATATTTATTATTTATATAAATATATAATTATTTAAACACTCAATTAATACTTCATCTTCCATATTAAAATGTTACATGAACAACAAACTAATAAAACAACAAATGGTGCTGCACAGAGAAGAAATATGTTGGAATGCTACTGCCGAATAGCTTCTGTCATTCATCAATTTTGTCCTAAACTGTAATGTATCTGTCACCTAACATCTATGAGACATGATGCGTCGTAACGTGTTGTAACCTGTGTGCACCTGTTCATAATAATCTGTAGTAAGCAAAGCTTTCGGTTCAATGCAAGCCGCGATGTGACGTGACGGAACATATCCAGTATGCGCACTGCTTGAGTAGACAATACACATTGAAACTAATTACGTATTAAAATACCTTCTAGATGTTATATTATCTTCAGTCATACATATATAAATACAAGTGAAACAAACATAGACAATAAATAGTTAAAACTTGTTTGGTTTGTATACTCTAATGTTGGCGGGTTCACCATAACACATAAATACAAAAATTGAATGAATAATATTTTAAAGACAATTAAAGTAGCATTAAAGAAATGCAAGTTAGTGAAGGATAAAACAAGATTTTTTTTAAAATTTGAATTTATTAAAAAAAAATTTTCTTCAGCATGTTTGCTAAAATTTTAGCAGTAAGTTTGTTAATAAAAAAACAATATTTTATGATTATAATACGAGTAATTGTAAGGTGTACTGTATTAGGGGAAAATAAATAAACATATTTTTTTGTTTGTTTTACCTCTGACTGTTCTGCAATTTCTGCTAATGCAGATAGTCGATAATGATGATAATGAAAAAATACCAGACCTGACCGGGAATCGAACCCTGGGCCCCTGCATAGAAGCCAGTTGTGCTAACCACTACGCCAACGGGCTGGTGTAAATAAACATAATAAAATAACATCATATTGTTGGTTTCAGCTTAACTTTTAGTTCTTAATAAAAAAAAATATTAAACAAAATAAATTTGATCATATTAAACCAAAGTTGAGAACAATTTAAAAAAAGTTGCTACAATATTTGTATTAAAACTTTTTAAGTGAATTTAATTTTCACTTAATTTTATAATTATGGTCACTTAACAATTTTATAGATTTTGTGGTCACTTCTCAACGTATCTTAAAAATAAAAAAATAAAAATAAACAGAATTTATTACCTTAAGACCTTGTATATAGACAGGATTAATTTCACTAATACCAAGGCGAAGTGGTACAACTAATAACAATGGTCGCCAGTGACTACTATTTGGACGTCTTGTCCTTCCGATTCCTACCCTTGGATCCCTTCCATCATTTACTTGTCTTCCGCTCGTACACAACTGCCCTGTAATAAGTCAGACTGGAAGAGTTCGAATAGAATAATCTAATTTTCTAACATAAGAATATTAATCAAATTCAGATCCCCTTAAAAGTTGTGGTTAGGACAGAGAACACACAGTTCAACCCGTAGTAATTAGAACTACAGAAGTTGACAATGATTTTGAATGTGATTAATTTTAGTAAGTTTTCTCACAACAATTAGCTTTTTCAAACTTTGATTAATTTATAGTATATCTGACACATGAGCTATGTAATCCATGAACATCGGTATACTAGGAAGTAGTAAACAGAAGCAAAGGGGAGTGAAGGCACCCATCTATCTGTATACACCTATCTGTTTTATTTATCTCAATTCACAAGTATTATTATGTTTGAAACGGACTAGTAGTAGAAACTATATTAATAACGAGAACTGTAAATAAAAAAAACATTACTGAAACGTGCAATGTTAATAGAAATTTATTGAAATATATATTTCTAACCACCAGAATACGGTAAAATAAAACACTTACCAATGTTTATAGCACTTTCGTGTATCTTGTATACATCTTCAGTAAATCAAAATTTTTTACGTCAAAATTTAAAAAAAATAAAATAATAGAAATTTATTATAACAATTATAATCTAGTAAAATTATAATAACCAAAAAACATTTTGTAAACAGACTGACTATGTTTTCAAAAATTATAATAGAAAGATTACATTGACTGGTTTATGATACCAAACTGACTACTATCTAAATTCCTCCACACCACTTTGCACTAGAACTGCTGTGCATCTAGAAAGTTGCTATATTCTATTATTCTGAGCTTAGTTACCTATGATTTCACAGTACTGAAGTTTTATTAAAACAGTTGTGTTTTTATAGCTGCGCTACTGATAATTCTTTATTTCTTTAACCCTTTCAAAACGCCTTGCTTTTTTGGTCTATATCTAAAAAAAATTGCAGCTCATGGGTAGAATAAATAGCATTCAGCCACTTTTCCAAAAAAAAATTGAAAAAAAATCATTATAAATCTAAATGCCACACACAGACTGACCCAAAACAACGCAATATCGTTGTACTTATTTTAACATTGATAAATGTTATTGAAATATGCGTTATTGTCTTATTTAACTTCCTTGTCCTAGTGAAATGTAACCGGATTTATCTGGTTAGGAGTTTATTGCTTTTGAAAATATGTTACTAGCGCTTTTCTAGGGTACATTCAGATTAAAATTTTGGTTTATGAACCATCAACCTATATCCATTTTTGAGGAAATACTATTAATTCAAGAGAGTTAATTAATGAAAAACAATTAGTGAATTTTTTCATGTTTTCCAGCGTATATCCAAAACAAAACACTGATTTTTCTATGTTTATTTGAGAACTAAAAATTTTGAAATTATTACTGTCCTGTAAACTAGGTATGAATTCTGTATAAGTTCTGTTTACAACAATAAGAATGACACAGCAAACATATGCAGTAACAATTATTCTAAATGACATGATACCAATGACGGAGAGGAGCACTGCCCCATTGGTGCCTCCCTAAGTATTATGAGTCAAAACCCTGAATTTTTATTAAACTATATTATACCGAGTGGCCCATATGTCAATTTACCCATGAGATGGGACATTTCATTGTGATAAGTTGGTAATAGTGTGATGTTGGCAGCATCACGTACAACATTCATTAGTTGTCTGTAATAGTGGCTTAGTGTGAGATACGTCTCCGTGTAGTTACTATTTTTTTCCTTCGTAATGGTACTTTTTACAAAACTGAACGAGTTTATATGTTTCAGTTGTGGTGGAAGCATCATAAAAATACTGGAGGAATTTAGTGATAAGTATCTAGGTGTTACCTACTCGGCAACATTTACGAAAGTTAAATAAGAAATTTTAAAACACAGGAAGCATATAAAATGCCCCGAAGAGTGGTCATCCACAATTGATTTGCAATTAAAATACCCTACAAAAGGTTGCTAAGCGTTTGTATTTAGTCCTGGTAAATCCACTCATAAGGCACCTTCTGAACTAAGGTTATCACAAACTAGCGTGCAAAGGATGATGGAGTTAAAATTGAAGCCATTTTGTCCATCTTTACTCCAAGTGCTTCATGAGGACGATAGTGACAGGTGGTTGGAATTCTGTGAAACGGTCACTATCCGTACAGAAGCCGATTCAAACTTTTTGCCATCAATTTTATGGTCTGATGAGGCATGTTTCAAATTCAAAACGTGTTAATCGGCATAACTGTGTGTACTGGTCGGATACAAACCCTCACATTGTAATTAAAAACGAGCTTAATTTGCCGAGTTTTATAATACGGGGAGGTATTTCGAGTACTGCACTGATAGGTCCTTATTTTTTTGAGGGAAATGTTAACTCAGAAAATTACTAACAAATGCTGCAGGAAGTAGTATTTCTGGAACTTGAAAAAAATCCTGTTTACAATATCCAAATGCTCATCTGGCAACAAGATGGCACCCCAGCACATTTTGGTATCAAAGTTTGTGAGTTTTAAAATTCCAAAGTTGATGAATGGATTGGTCGTCATGGCACAATCGAATGGCCTGCGTGCTCGCCAGACTTAACGCTATGTGATTTTACACTGTGGGGCATTGTAAAGGAACTAGCGTATTCTTCCACACCACAAAACCTGCACGAACTAAAAAGTTCAATTGAAATTGCATTTGACTATGTAAATGACGATACAATGTTACTGTTGAAAATTTATGAATCAATTTTAAGTCGCTGTATAAAAAATACAGAGTATCATGGTGGGCATTTTGAACACCTGCTATAACATTTTCAAGGTAATATATGTAAAGTTCATATAATAAATTTGTTTTTTTTTGTCAGTAGGTTTCTAATACCATTAACCTTTCTTTCGATTTCCGTAAATATTGGGGTAACTGACATATGGGCCACCGTTAAATTATGAGGCCTCTACTCTTGAATTCTCTTGGGTATCAAGTAAAGATTGTAGGCAGACATAAAATTGCGTCATTCAATGACTAAACATATATTACAAAGGCTCATGTCCACATGTGTTCAATAGCATTTCAGATAAAAGATATTAACAACTCTATAAATAAAGTATTATAGCAAACAATTCCATCAGAGATATGTTTTTGACAGTCATGATACACAATCGTTTATAAATAATGTTACCATGAAAGGAAAAGTTTACTTACGGACTTCATTAGTAACAAGTGTATTGTCTAAAGCTACGTGAATTGCTATAGAACTCCACTCATCATAAACGGAAAGTTTTCTGAAACAATAAGCAATTTTAAAATTAAAAAATTGTACTGTTCAACCCTTATTACACAAACTCATATAATCATAATTTTACAGTTACAATATTGGAAAATATTTGTGATGGGGCAAGTCATAGAAGACTGATACTTCAAACTAGATACAAGTAATGTTCTACGAACAACAAAGTCCACAGTGAAACTATGTAATACACTTTGTTTCAGAAAAATGTTACCCACAACACTTGCATTTTATTTGGGTAGCGAAATAAGCAGATACAATATCACATTGTACTGAGGTGGTCACTACAATCAAAACCACAACTACTTTTCTTCAACCATTTGAATGCCTCTGTTTGAGAATGAAATTTAAAGAATCTATTATGCACTTACAACATATCACCACCACTTCTTCATGTTTATGAAAGTTATGCAGAGTTCATTGACTTTTGAGTTTTTAAAAATAGTAAGACCGTTTTGTCGTAAGACACATTTTTCTGTTCCAAGCCTTTTTAAACATGAACACCACTGCTTCTAAAGGGTAAGTAAAACTGCATTCCTTCCAGAGACATACAATCATAATGGAACAGTATGACACACTTCACTCCAAAAATATCAATCTCATTAAACTCATTTTGTCATCAATTCTGATAAATTTGAGTTCAAAGAATAAAAATCTCTCTTCGATTGGTCGTATTAATTGCACATCAGGTATTGTGCGGTTCCAAGCTCCGTGTAGTTGCAGGGTGAAGGGTACGGGTGAGGTATATTGAATGAGTGACGCATGCCCGGAGAACGATTGTTGTATTACTCTGATACAAAACATTCGTTTTCAAACTTTCTGTATTTAACATAATTGTTTGTATTTATTACATTTATTTATTTACATATTTTGATACAAACTGGTAAGTTAAATACTATGAATCTGACTAAGTTATTAATCCGGTAGGTTTTTGTTAAATTAATGCGCTGATGATAAGAATATTTTTTTAGTCTAGTTAGTACATGCTACCACTACAAATTGCAGCAGCTGTGAAACACTACTAACACTCATTCATTCTCCCACTACTATAACAACGCACTGAATTCCTTCCAACTACATGGAGCTGGGACTCAAGCAATACTTTTTTCAGTTTATCAGGAACAAAAAAATCCTGTTTGAACCCAGGAGTAAGAAGATACACTTCTATTTTTTTATTAATTACATTTTTAAGTGATGACCACAGAGTATAGCTATTTGAACATAACATGCAGCTGATCTAAATTTATTATAAGAAGTATTCATTCTATTTTATACAAGGAATTTGTATAATAAATATCACTAACCTTCTTTTTAAACTTCATCAACTTTTATCGTTACTTACACGTGTTTCGGTGCATCCACCATCATCAGAGTAAATAACACAATTGAAACTAAAAACTTTTTTATTTATTTAAAATCTACAGATGATACATCTTCAGTCATTTATATAAAAATCATTTTATGCAAATGACTGAAGACGTATCATCTTCTATAAAATCTACAGATGATACATCTTCAGTCATTTATATAAAAATCATTTTATACAAATGACTGAAGACGTATCATCTTCTATAAATTTTAAATAAATAAAAAAGTTTTTAGTTTCATTGTGTTATTTACTCTGATGATGGTGGATCCACCGAAACACGTGTAAGTAATGATAAAAGTTGACGCAGTTTAAAAAGAAGATTAGTGAAATTTATTATATAAAATAGAATTAATTTCAAACTGCAGGATACATTATAAAGATTTATTTTTGAATGAAGATATAAGTATTCACTTTCAAAATAAAATAATACAAAGACTCACCTCAAAACCTGAGCTACTGTATTTGGACCAAACCATTCTCCAACTTCTTTCCCTTCTGATGCACCGGTAAGTGCAATTTGATGGATGGAGTAAGGAGCGGATCTTCTGTCCTCAAACATTCTAAGTATTCTTAAGTAAGTGCGGTCTTTTATTTGAGGTGACCAAACCCAATCACGACCTAAACACAGAGAAAAACAAGATGTTTATTATTTACCTACATTGTTAATGGGTGAATTATATTAATTCATGTAACAAGCAAACTCTTAGGTTACTGTACGAGGGGGTACCCAAAAGAAACCGGAATTATTTTTTAAAACTATTTATTTTTAATTTTTTTACAAAAGAACCTTATCCCCTTCAAAATACTCTCCATTACAACTAATACATTTGTCCCACCGGTGCTTCCACTGTTCAAAACATTTTTTGTACTCCTCTTCAGTGATGGCTGCCAGCTCATCCGTCGTTTTTTTCTTGACATCATCAACGTTGTTAAATCGGAGACCTTTCATGCCTCTTTTCATGCGTGGGAACAAGAAAAAATCACACGGAGCCAGATCAGGTGAGTACGGTGCGTGTGGTAGCAAAACCATGTCGTTTTTCGCCAAAAACTGGGTAACCGAGATTGCCGTGTGTGCAGGCGCGTTGTCGTGGTGGAAAAACCAGTCCCCTGTCTGCCACAAATTAGGTCTTTTACGACGAATGCTGTTTCGTAGTCTTCTTAACACTTCAAGATAAAAAGCTTGATTTACGTTCCTTTTGAGTGTCTGTCAGAACCCGAGGCACAAACTTGGCAGCGACTCTTTTCATTGTCAAGTCTTCTGTTAAAATGCGTTGGACTGAGCTCCAAGATAACCCACTAACCTGTGATATTTGGTCAATGGTCTGTCGTCGGTCTGTTCGTACAATTTCTTTCACTTTCACAACATTTTCGTCTGTTCGGGAAGTCGACGGTCGTCCAGAACGAGGTTTGTTCTCAATCGACATGTCGCCATTTTTAAAGCGCAAAAACCACTCGTACACTTGGGTTTTTCCAATAGTGTCGTCTTTGTAAGCTGTGTTCAACATTACAACTGTTTCCGCGGCGTTTTTACCGAGCAAGAAGCAAAATTTCACAGCCGCACGTTGTTCATTAAAACTTGCCATCATGAAAAACGACACGAGCACAAAACAGCACTAGCGAGAACAATCACTGCACGAGAACAGAACAAGCTAGATCAATGAACAAAAAGGCATTGAACTGGCAATGAGTAGCGCTACAAGCAGCCTAGTGGCGGGAATTTGTACTGCACAAGCTCCGCCCACAGCAGAGCTATTCCGGATACTTTTGGGTACCCCCTCGTACTTTCACGTGACACAAACTTGTAAGTCCTTTTCATTTTTTTTAAAAATACATGTTTATACCTACAAGTGCATTTTTATAAATAAAAAAAATCAGAAATTAAAATGTACTTTTGTAACCAAGTACACTTTACACTGCAACTGATATAATTAAAAAAAAGCTTAACCACCTTAGAAGTAGTAGTAGCTACAATTCACACTTTTACATCATTAATTTTAAACCTAAATAATTCCATAGAAAAAAAATCAGACAACTAATTACGGACTAAAGGGCTTTCATAATGATCAAAAACAGAACACCGGGTGGACAGAAGAAAGGAGAAAAACCTACAGAGAGCAAACACTGAGAATATGGGCTGTAAAAAGAGTTATGAGATACGTCTGTCACCTCATGTGGCCTAATATTGGTCCTATTAGAAAAAAAATATCCACTGAAAAAATTATGTACCTTTTTCATTTATCCAATCGTCAACCATAGACATACTTGAGAGAAGATTACTGACAATAAAAAAACTGTTCAACATTTTTTTAGAAACGACTAAAATTTTTAAATTCAATAATGTTTTTATTTGAATTGCAACAAAGTGAGTGATTATATTAGATATCTGAATCCTAAGGATGTGAGTGGTGCTCATTCGGGCATACTGATAAGCATACTTTTCCATTCTGTGAGGAAGGCATGGTAAACTACCTCACTTCTCATTTTACTTAGTAAAGCCTCTGTAGGTTCAAACCAGCCTTTCAGCTGATGGCCTAAAAACAACAACTTTGAAATAACATTTTCATGAAACAGAGCAATGAATTTGTTAAATCAACCACTCACATGATGTATTGATAATACAAATCCTATAAAATACGTCTTTATTTTAATTTTTAACTACTTCTTGGTGAATGTTCACATCATTCAATATAATGACGGATATTTTAAATTCAACTATAGTGCTCAAAATTAAATGGTTTATGAAACTGAATTCAGATATGCAGTAATGATTTTTTCAATCTCAGCTTAAAAAAAAGTAATACAAAGAATAAATTATTATTATTTTTGAAAATGCCTTGTATATCATAATAATGACATCATTATTGTAAATACAGGGTACAATCCGCACGACATACAATAAAAATTATAATATAAAATTAGTGTTTATTTAGAAGGGTTTCTTAATTGTTCTTACTAACAAAAACATTTATGTATATTAATAAATAAGATAAGATAAAATCATTCCATTTTTAATATATGATTGTTCATTTACACAGGAAATTACAAACACTTTACCAGATCATCCCACGGAGTTTACATTTCATAATCTAATCTCAGTAAATGCAGTTAAAGCTTATTACTTAAAAATACCCTATTAACACCAACCTAATTGCTGACAAATATTTACAATATTTATAATGTTACTAACAGTACAATATTTCACACAATAGTTTTGTGAAGTCGTTCCAGTTTAGATACATATTAATATAAATTAAAACAACATTATTCAAAATAATTACATAACCTATCTAGTTTTATTTTAATCCCTAATACTTGTACGTTGCGATCAGTTCAATTTAACACTTTCATTGCGGAGCACAGTTTATACTGTGGTGGGGGTTCTACTCGCCCTGCGGACTACAGTATATACTGTGCTTGTATTCTTTTTTTTGTCATCTGCTATAACTAACCGTAAGGGTCGGAAGGTTCACATTATATCTCCCGTATGTTAAGAAAGTATTTTTATAGTATTTTTTGTAGCTTTGCGCGTTTGCCGTTTCCTGATGTGACTCTTCAGTCATTTTCTGTAAATTTTTGAAAATTGTTCTACAAATTTTGAGGTAAGTGTAATTTTTTAATATAATATTTTTTCAAGTTTAAATTTTATAGTATAGAAATACATTTAACAGTTTATACTTGTTTATAAGCATAATATCATTTACATTTTAATTTTTCTCGCTAGTTTTCTCAATGGATTACATAATAACTTGTTTGAAATAGCGATTTTTTCTTTAAAATTCATTTTTATTGCAGTTTTTTAATTTAGCCAAAACAAAGTGGTGAGAATTAGAAATTAGTCGTATAAAATAGCATAGTAACTAAAGTTACAGAAAATAAAGTAAAACTTTGTTTTAAATATAGTCGTACAGACAGATATTTTTGTTTTCTATAAGCTCTGAATTATTACAATATATTGATAATTAGGCAGAATTTGAGACAATAATTAACTTTTATTGTAGTTAATTAACCAGTACAAAAATAAAATATGAGCGTTATAAAAAATTTATACAAAAACTGTTAAAAAATAACATTTATACCGTTTCGTAATGTAAACTGTTTGCTGGTGTTTTCCAAAAAGTTAAAGAAATGTACATTGAGTATATCAAACATTCATTATAATTATATGCTTGAGTCATTTTATTGGCTGATCATGTGAAAAGAAAAAAGAATTATACTTTAGCCCTGTAACTAGCTGATAAGAGTGTAATTAATTTATTATTCCACCTGTAAATTATGGGTAATACATTATTTAACTATAAAGAAACACACATTTATACTGAAATTTTATTGAAGGTAGGTTATTCTTTTATTGATATTTGAAAATCTAAATATGATGTTAGTTTACAACTAAAAATTATAATAAATTTCAACTTTTTTATTTTCAGATACATAATTTTTCTGCAGATTTGTTAACAAAATTGACAATGGAACAAAAAAGAAGAAAAACCGACCACCCAGATCAATACTTTTATTCAAACCTAACATCGGAAAGATTGTTAAATATTTTTGAAGAATTGGGAGAAAGTAGCGAAGAAGATGACAACAATGGTGAAGAAGAGCTGCCGACGTTGCACAAACAAGCATCGGAGGAATGTTTGAACTCACCGCAATCGGCAGGTAGTAGTCCAATATTAACACCTTTCAAAAATGTGTCACACCCGGTAATTCCCATCATTGAAAGTACCAGCAGTCAAGAACAATCTGATTTACTGTCCTACCCTTTTCAACTGTCACCGATTCAGACTGCGTCGGCTCACCCTTTACCTGCCATTCCCAGCACATCTTCCGCGATTACACCTCTTACATCTTTACCTGATTTTAGCGCACCTAGTACATCTGCATTCCAACAACCAATTATGGTCATTGACCCTCCCATCGTTCACCCCCTTCAACCCATATCTCAGCAAACTGTGCCTACCTGTAGTAGCGAAATGACTTGGACTGACACACCCCCAGCAAATAGAGAACGATTACCCTTTGTCGGTCCAAGTGGTTTGCTAAAAATACCCGAAGGTAATACACCTATGGATTACTTTTATTTACTTTTCAATGACCATTTTTTTGACTTAGTAATTCGGGAAACAAATGCTCATGCCGAGCATCTTTTCATTACTAAGGATTTAGGCCCTAGATCCCGAATATCAGACTGGAGAGACGTCAATAAAGAGGAGTTGAAAATATTTCTGGCACTTTTATTCCACATGGGGGTAATATCTCTCAACAGAATAACTGACTACTGGAACACAAATGAAAAGTTTGCTTTAAAATATTTTCCGTCCCGAATGTCCAGAGATAGGTTTTCAAATATTCTTGCAGCTTTTCATTACTCACCTAGTAATAATGCACCTACCAATGATGTAATTGAAAAAATTAGACCATTATTATGTCATTTTCATGATACAATGAACCAAATTCATAGTCCCAAGCAGAACTTATCTCTGGACGAGTCTATGGCTCCATGGAGAGGTAGGATATCAATCCGTCAGTACAACAAAATGAAAAAACATAAGTACGGCATAAAGTTATACATGTTAACCGAGCCGGACGGATTGATACACAGATTTTTAATATATGCAGGAGCTAAAGACCCCGAACTTGCTGGCCAGGGTCATGCAAAAAAAGTTGTGCATAAACTTTTGCAAAATCTCCTACCTGGTCATTCAATATTTATGGATAATTACTACAATAGTGCTAGTCTTTCCCGGGAACTTCTTGTTCAAGAAAAAGCGTACTGTACAGGTACACTAAGGAAAGATAGAAAAGATAACCCGAAGGAAATTGTGCAGAAAAAATTACGGAAAGGCGAACTGGTACAAAAGTGGTCGCCTGAAGGCATTAACGTTTCGAAGTGGAAGGATAAGCGAGATATTTTAATGGTATCAAGTGAGTTTTCTGGTGACATCATTGAAACCACTTCTCGTCGATTCGGTACAATTTCTAAACCCGAATGTATTGTACAATACAATAAATACATGGGTGGAATCGATCGAGTTGACCAGTGCTTATCCTACTACTCTTCGGAATGAAAGAGCCTAAAATGGTATAAAAAGTTAGGCTTTCACATTTTAGAAATGATGCTGCTGAATGCCTTCTTTTTATTTGAAAGGTACAGTGGAAGCAGAATGGATTTGTACTCGTTTCGTCTTTCCGTAATTGACGAATTAGGTAAAGATGTACAAATTCCTCAAAAAAAAAAAAAACAAACGTCCACCTTCCCTAATAACAATAGATCACCACTTCCCAAAATAATACCAGCAAGAAGGCCCCTTGAAGAGGCGTAAACAAAAAAATTGCCGTGTGTGTACATCAAAAAAAATCAGGAAAGTAGTCAGCACCTACTGTGAAGATTGTGATGGACAACCGGCATTATGTTTGACAAACTGTTTCCAGCAGTTTCACCGAACTCAAGAAAATTAGTAAATATGAATATCATTAGTTTTTAAACATTTGCAATTTTTAACAATATCATTACTTTAATTAATTTTTGTTAGTTTGTTTTTTAAATAATTTTATAGTTTTTTACGTGTAGGCTATATTATATTTTATAGTAAGTTAACTCAATTTTGCCGTGTTTTATTAGTTTTAGCCGTGTTTTAATGTCTTAGTTTTATGTGTGTATATATACTGTATTTTATAAATAATTATGTTTTGCCATGTTTTGTTGGTTTTTGCTGCTCTAGTTTTTTAAATTATATTTTATAGTTTTTATAGTTTATATTTTATAGTTTTTTACGTGTATATTATATTTTATAGTAAGTTAACTCAATTTTGCCGTGTTTTATTAGTTTTAGCCGTATTTTAATGTTTTAGTTTTATGTGTGTATATATTTTATAAATAATTATGTTTTGCCATGTTTTTTTAGTTTTTGCTGCTCTAGTTTTTTAAATTATATTTTTAAAAGTTTTATAATTTGTATTTTGCATTGTTTTTCAATATAGAAAACGTCAGAACACATTTCAATTGTATTTTTATTCTCTCCTAATAATATCTAAGTTTATCGTTATATAAAAAAATTTTACGACATTATTTTTACTATTTTAGAATTTTTTCATATGAATTATATAAAAATAAATACGTAGGCTACGTAATATAAAACAGTGCTGAAGAAAACTATAGTAGGCGAACAAGAACGCTAGAATAGTAGGTCATACTAACCCGCCAAACACCAATCCTATCCCGCTGACGGAACACAGTATATACTGTGGTCATTTTTTCTGTCTAAAAACTTCAAATTTTTGGTGAGTTATTGCATTTTTCAAACAAGTATTGTCTGTACACTTAATAAAATACCTAAACGAATATAACTATGAAATAAAAAAAAACCGTATTTGAGGTTGTTCGGCAAAAACACACCCGCAATGAATGTGTTAAGAACAATAAACAACCCCATGAACCAATGAGATGAGAATGATGTGTAAATAAGATATAACCTTGAACAAACTCAGGCCAACCATTCCTGAGAGTGCAGTTATTGAACCCCAACCATCAAAGTACATCAGTAACTACTATCTAGTATCCAAATTCGTATTAGCATAAAAAAACCTTTATTTGGATTTGAACCAGGAACCTTTGTCTCTGAAAATCTAGTATCTAGTAAATATGGACTATAATCTGAACGATTATCCATAAAACATTGTTTTTTTTTAAAATAAAACCATAAATAATTTATAATTAAAAGATATTTGGGAGTATTTATCTCTTTAAATTTGTATTTATTTACTATACTATTTTTCAACGTTGATGAGTTCTGAATATACACATTGCCCCCTACCCACTTCATAGCTAGCCAATGACTTGTTAGCAATGTTGCCAATACTTGCTCCATAGCTCTGTCACATATTTTTTGGTCGTTCAATAGGTAACAATTATAACCTATGAACATACAACCAGCTGATTGTATTATAAAGTATTGCATGTTAATGGGCTCTATAATCGATGTGTTCAATAGGAGATGCAAGACACAAGAGAACTACTGTGGCTCTTATATGCTTGCATGTGTAATGTCAGGCTGATACATATGTACAATTAGAAAACGCTGGCAAACGTTCTGATTGGTCTAAATGCATGGAACAGCAGAGTTCATAAACAGTGAAAAGCATTATAACAATACTATTCAGAGCTAGATTTTTATAAAAAAATTTTAGTTAACTTTATTCATACATTTACTATTGCTAGTGAGATGAGATGATTTACTATTGCTAATGAGATGATTGCTAGTGGATGATGCCAGGTGACAAGGGAAGATACCAAATAGATTACATAATGGTTAGACAAAGATTCAGAAACCAGATTATGAACTGTAAAGCCTATCCAGGTGCAGACATAGGGAGTGATCATAACTTAGTAGTAATGGATAGCAGGCTTAAACTTAAAAAACTGAAGAAGGGACAGGGAAATGCTAGGTGGGATGTAGACAAACTAAGAGAACAAGACAACCAGGTAGGTTTCCAGGAGAGTATTCAAAAAGGGATAGAAGAAAGAGGTAATGACACAGGAAATGTAGAGGAGGAGTGGATAAACTTCAAGGAGGTGGTAGTGAAAGCAGCGGAAGAATGGTTAGGACATACTAAAAGAAGAGGTAGGAAACCGTGGATTACTAATGATATTTTAGAACTGATGGATGAGCGAAGAAAATATAAAAACGCAAAGGACGAGAGAGGTAAAAGGCAATATTGCTACTTGAGAAATACCATAAACAAAAGGTGTAAGAAAGCGAAGGAAGAGTGGATCAGAGCGAAATGTACGGACATTGAAAGTAAAATGGCAGTTGGTAAAGTGGACGCAGCTTATAGAAAAATAAGGGAAAACTTTGGAGAACGAAAGATGAAAGCTGTTAATTTACAAAGCGCAGGTGGTAAACCATTGTTGAATGGCCAAGAGAGAGCTGAAAGATGGAAGGAATACGTAAATCAACTCTACATGGGAAAAGAATTAGAATATGATGCGATAGAACAAGAAACTGATGTTGAAGAAGATCAAAAAGGGGACCCTATACTACGAGAAGAATTCGATCGGGCACTCAAGGATATGAATATGAATAAGACACCAGGAATAGATAACATACCATCGGAATTATTATTACGATGTGGCAAAGTTGCTCAAAACAAATTATACAAACTTGTGTGCAGAATGTATGAGAGTGGAGAGGTACCATCGGACTTTAAAAAAAATATTATGATTCCAATACCAAAAAAGTCAGGAGCGGAGAAGTGTGAACATTACAGAACCATCAGCCTAACATGCCATGCATCTAAGATACTGACAAGAATTATATACAGGAGAATAGAACACCGAGTAGAAGAAGTATTGGACGATGACCAATTTGGATTTAGAAGGAGAATGGGAACTCGAGATGCAATATTGGCTCTGAGACTGATTATTGAGAAAAGGATACAGAAAAATAAAACTACTTTTATGGCATTTGTAGATTTAGAGAAAGCATTTGACAATCTGGACTGGAGTAAAATGTTTAAAACTTTGAAAAGGCTAGGAATTAAATACAAAGAAAGGAAAGTTATCTACAGTCTGTATAAGAATCAAACGGCTGTTTTGAGAATCGAGGGGTACGAAAAAGAGGCTGCTGTAAGAAAAGGTGTACGACAAGATTGTTCTTTGTCACCACTACTTTTTAACTTGTATATAGAAGAGGCTATAAATGAAGTGAAGGAGAAATTTGACGTAGGAATAAAAATTCAAGGAGAAACAATAAAAATGTTGAGATTCGCCGATGATATAGTAGTATTAGCCGAGGCAAAGAATGAACTAGAGGATGCCTTAAATGGAATGGATGAGATCTTGAGGAAGGATTACTTCATGAAAATTAATAAGAACAAAACGAAAGTGTTGTGCAGCAGCAAGAGTGGTTTAGAAGAGATGGGAAATTTAAAAGTAGGCAACGAAAACATACAGGAAGTTGGGGAATTCTGCTATCTAGGGAGTAAAATAACAAAGGATGGTAGAAGCACGAGTGATATCAAGAGTAGAATTGCTCAAGCTAGAAAAGCCTTTAAAATGAAAACCAGCTTACTGACTACAAACATTGATTTACATATTAGGAAAAATTTCTTAAAACATTATGTTTGGAGTGTAGCATTATACGGAAGTGAAACATGGGTGATAGGGGCTGTAGAACGGAAGAGGATAGAAGCATTTGAAATGTGGTGTTATAGGAAAATGTTAAAGATTAGGTGGGTGGACAAAATAAGTAATTTAGAGGTTCTTAGGCGAGTGGATGAAAAAAGAAGTATATGGAAGCATCTTACCAAAAGAAGGGATAGGCTAGTGGGGCATATCCTAAGACATCCAGGTATTAGGCTATCAATAATGGAGGGTAACATTGAGGGAGTAAATTGTAGAGGGAGGCAAAGATTAGAATATATAAAGCAAATTACAAAAGATGTAAGGTGTTACAGGTATGTAGATATGAAACGACTTGCGCAAGATAGAACAGGTTGGAGAACTGCATCAAACCAGTCGAGAGACTGATGACAAAAAAAAAAGAAAGTGAGATGAGGTTAAGCCTGAGACAGGCAATATTTAAAACACTGTCAGGAAAAAATTAAAAGGGATAAGGTTCATCACAAAAAGAAGCAGAAATGATCTTAAACGCAAAACAATTCAACAGGTTCGTGGGAACACTGACAGTGTTTTTACACACAATAACTGAAGATACAATTTTTTCTTGTTTTATTTCCGTTATGCACATTAAGACTAATATAGACTGTGGAAGATGACTGTTGAAAATCAGTTATCAAAAAATGCTAGACCTGACTGATAATCAAAACTGAAACCCCTGGCATGAAGCCAGTTGCACTGACCACTACACCAATGGGCTGGTCAAAGAAGATACAGCTATGGTTAAAAATAATTACTAAGGGTTGTTCAGTCCTCAATGATCATTGCAGAAAATGAGTAAAACTTTTACTTCAACCCATTCACAAGCTGCAAGCTCTTTTAATTTATCAAAAGTAAACAACTTAAAGTAACACAAATAAAATAATAATAATAAGGCTGGTCTGTTGGCATAGTGGTTAGCACCACTGGATTCTATGCCAGGGTCCTGGGTTCAATTACCGGTCACGACTAGCATTTTTTCGACACTCATCTTCATTTATTATCCTTCTCATCATCAGCATTAGCAGTAATTGCAAAACAGTTGGCCAAAAACAACACAATGAAGAACCTGACAACAGTAATGATACCAGTTTAATAATTTTATTGAATTAAAAACTGGTTCAGCAAATGAGTATATTGTGCGGGTCCAAGCTCCGTATAGTTGCCGGGTGAAGGGTAAAGGTGAGGTATAATGAATGAGTGACGTATGCTGGGAGAACGATTGTTGTATTACTCTGATACAAAATATTTGTTTTCAAACTTTCGGTATTTAACATATTTGTTTGTATTTATTACATTTATTTATTTATATATTTTGATATAAATTAGTAAGTTAAATATTATAAATCCAACCAAAGTTAATAACCCGGTAGATATTTGTTAAATTAATGCAATGGATGATAAGAATATTTTTTTAGAGTAGTTAGTACACACTACCACTACAAATGCATCAGCTGTGAAATACTACTAACTCATTCATTATCTAACTACTATAACAACGCACTGCATTCCTTCCAACTACATGGAGCTGGGACTTAAACAATGCTTGAGCAGTTATAATAATAGCAAATGAGTAAATTTGAGCACTTATAATACTTATAAGCACTTATAATAATATTTTTGAATTGAAATATATATTTACTAACCACCAGAATACGGTAACATAAAACACTTACCAATGTTTATAGCGCTTTCGTGTATCTTGTACACATCTTCAGTAAATTAAAATTTATTACAAGTCACAATTTAAAACTTCCTGCTCCTACCATGGTAGATAAGGAATCATTCCTTATCTACCATGGTAGGAGCAGGAAGTTTTAAATTGTGACTTGTAATAAATTTTAATTTACTGAAGATGTGTACAAGATACACGAAAGCGCTATAAACATGGGTAAGTGTTTTATGTTACCGTATTCTGGTGGTTAGTAAATATATATTTCAATTTTAAATAATACGGCTGTTTAAAAATCCTACATAGGATGTTTAATAAAATAATAATATTTTTATGTCAATAATCAAAACAAAATTTTACCTAAATGTAGAAATAGAAGCGCCTGAGCTAGAAGCATTTGACCACAGCGTAACATGCAGCCCCATCCTTTATCTGATGTTAATCCAGTGTCACCGATTGGTACGAAACTTTTTCTGTACGAAAACCATAATCTTGAACGAATATCTCTTCTAATTTGTTCCAAGTCTACACAAAACAAAAAGTCATGTTAATTAGATTTAATGATGCAAATGAATGTTACCGTACTGAAATTAACATAACTATATATAAAAGTTTATAATTTTAGTAAAGTGTAGATAGTGGGTCACAAGAATGCCTTTTGCGTATGGATAAGCTGTGAGGAAGGGAAGAGAAATCTGACAGTGCTGCCAACCTCAACAATGAGACACTATATTTTACTACCGTGCAATTGCACTATTTGTTAACCACATGTTGCCTTTCATAATATACAGTAAGATCTTGACTTCACACAAGGGATGCGTTCTACAAAATCATCGCGTAACTTGGATTGTTTGGTTTAACCTTGAAACATTTGCTAATTGTCTGTACCATTCAAATTCGCTCATTGTCCGTAGTGTTCATTGCCCAGTCGCTCCTTTTATGTTCTTACTATCTGCATAAGCAGATATTGCAAGACTGTCAGACGTAAAACAAAAAAAAATTATGTTCTTTGTTTTTCCACCTGTTTCGTAAATTTTAACGACATCTAACTTTTCCTTTAAAGTATCACTCTTCGTTTTTATAACCTTTATTCAAACTCATACTGTACGCAAAGTAACAACAAAACCAAGAAAATAAAAGACCTGGAAATTGTAGCATAATTAAAATCATGATTAAATCTATGCAATCTTATACGATCGATATTTTTAACGCACTAAACAGTACTAATGTTTAGAACAAAAGCAAATCAAGATAAAATAAAAATCCAGTGTAAAAATGAGGAGGGCAACTAAGATACCGTTTTCGAGAGGGAATTACCAAACCAGTGGTCATAAATGTAAATATCCGTAAGAAAAGAATAAATACTGTACAAGAATCGGGCTAATATATTATGTTCAACAAAATTGCGCTAACGTGAATTCGTGTAAATTGAGCACTTACTGTACTTTGTTGTGACTGACACTTTTTACACTTAAACTCCATTTCCTTTAAAATTTTTCTTAATGTACAAAGTTTCCAACAACAATTTAGCCTTTCTTTCAATACCGGTAATAACGTTTCATAAGTCGCATCACTTTCTTATTGATATAACCATTTCCGTTTTTTACCAGGTGTCAAAAAAATCTGGTGTGAAACACTCACACAACTTTCTCTTGCCAATGCAAATAATTTACAATATAATTTAACATTAGTAATAAAATATTAGAAATAAACAAAAAACTAACCTCAATAAACATAACCTTATTTTAATCATGAGTGAAACACTCAAAATGAAAATCAACCTCAGTCTGGCTTAAAAATACGGAAAATCACTATTTCACGCTAAACTAGGCTCTGTAGAGAAAAATACGTTAAATAAAAGTTGTAGATCTTTAAATTTCCTATAAATTTGGTTATATACACTTTTGTCGTAAAATGCATACTACGGCCAAAATCTTTAAAAAATCGATTTTTCACACGTTTTCGTGAGAAAAAATCAGAAAATCGCTAATTACTGCTAAACTAAGCGTCATACAAAAAAATGTTTGAAACAGAAGTTGTAGGTTTTTAAATTCTCTACAACTTTTATTATATAAGTTTTTGCGCTAAAATTTATATTAAAGCCGTAATCTTAAAAAAACAACGTTTTTACGTGAAAACAGCCTCACCAAGAATTTCAGCAAACATGGCGCCTATCCTATCTTGTAGAGAATAAAAAATTGAGTAAAATAGGCGATTTTAAAAAAAATCGTACAACCAGTTTTTGAGAAAATCGCAAAAAACTGAAAAATTATACGAATAAACTACTACTTCCGGTTGACCAATTTTGATGAAAATGTTCGTGTCGCGTCCGGTAGTGGTATGTAACTTAAGTTTCAAGTTTCAAGTTCGTACGACGTTCCTGAGTTCTTGAGATATTCTGTTCACACACAGACCAATCGCTAAAAACTTGTTTTTTGGGTTCAGGGGTCTGAAAACGTATAGATCCGGTGAAAACTCGATTTCGAAAAATCGACATGAAAACAATACTTTCCTTCCTATATTCATATAGGCAAGAGAAAGTAAAAACTGTTGATTTTATTACATTGCAAATTAGATTTCGTTCAGCTCTGTGAACAGTTCGACCGCGTTTTGGAGAAACCGACATTTCCGTTTACGGTAACAAACAGTTATATTCGTACAGTTAACATACAAAAGGTTCTGTGATATACTGTATGTCCACTAAGTATAGTTTACGTTATTGTGGTGAAGAACTGATACAAAACAGGTAAAGGTGCACATCAGGTAAAGCATCAGTGCACATGTGCACTGATGCTTTCCCCCCTTTACCCCTTGTTAAAACCAAAAGCAAACTCGATACTCAAAAAACTATAGTAAGTTGCACTATCAACTGCACCATTGAAACAACTTAGGAGATGCTTAAAACTGACTTGTTGCTTAGAACTGGTAACTTTAGATACATAAAATAAGATGCTGCATCTATCATTTACTAAAATACTGTATTTATTTTTAACTGTAAAGAAAATTGTACAAGGAACCACAATTATATTTACTGTGGTCCAGAAAAACAAGCTGTTCAGAGAAGCAGTTACTTATGGAGGTTTAATAGTATAACTCAACATGTCATGTTATCAAAACTGATAACAAACTATAAACAATAAATATCTTACTAACCATGAACAGCACTATATTTCTTTCCCAATATCCAAACAGGATCCTTTGTATGTGGAATATCTTCTGGTTCAAGGTGTCCTGATTCTTGGGTAAGATAAGCTTCAAACATCATATCCATGTTTAATCTGTTTAGCCCCTTACTGCTACGGCGTTTAAGGAGCCTTTTGAAATCCATACATCACTTTAAATTATCACCTATAAAATAAAAAAAACTATTAGTAATAATTATGAATCAATTGATGTTAATTACTTAAAAAGACCACAAAACAAGAAGGTCTAATTACTTAAATAGTTACCAAAATAATGAAAAAACTATTTCCAATGAGTTTCAAATATTTATCAAATATTTAAGAACACTAAAAATTCTAGAGTCCCAAAAATTATGTGAATTTTAAGAAAAATAAGGTACACTATTGCGGAAAAATGCCAAGTTGCTTCTTAGATATCTACATCTAAATAACTTTCAAATAAACACAACCTAGAAAGTAAAACAACAGGCTTTATTACAAAATATTTTGAAGCCTCAGAATTGTGACATCGTGGACGTCATAGATTTGTGGTTTCTATCTTTTTGTATATTAACTAGGTATCCAACAGCCTACAACTACAAGAAAACTACAATAATACTGTCATGCAGTAGAAAACCAGTCTGTATCGCAATAACTATAACATGTATAGTTCAGCCGCTCTAAGTTTGCTCCTACTGTCAACAAACCAAAACCAGCTACTACAGGGTGCACGCTAGAGTCCGTGACTTTATGGATGTCGTATTCCTATTAAGATAACTATTTTTTAAATTATAAGTACTTAAAGTACTAAAAACATCAGTCGTGATATGATGTAGGCCTAACAATTTCATTTATAAAAATACTTTTAAAAGTATTTTGTATTAAAATACTTTTGAAAGTATTTTGTTGTTACTTTTTAATCAGCGTGTACACATTTTTACATAATGCGCATGCTCAGTGACGTCATTATTTGTTTACATTAGGAGCAAACTTAGAGAGGCTGGACTGTAGCATGTTTCATATAATCATTTCCAGCTGCCGTGAATTTACTTTCTTTCGGGAAAAGCTTTTATTAGCTAAGAAAAAGTTTACCACATGCACTGCTGACATTTCAATCGCAATTCACTACTAGCATTGTAAATGACTGGTCAATATATACATTTAAATAATCATAAAAAACTGCTATTTGTAAATCATGTAAGGAACACACATTTCATCAAGTATCTCATTAAAATCTGTAGCTAAACTGATCATAACAGTACCATATTGTTCAGTGTAAAAAATTTAAAGTAAATCTATCTACTGTGGGTAATCTTGGAAGACCAAAATACAACATTTAAAATTATAAATTTAAGAGTCTGTCAGTAGCAATAATTTAATAAATTGAATCAGTACTGAACAGTTGAAAAAGTGGTATAAGCTAATAGTTCAATTGAAATAACATAGTATGAATAATAAACTGATTCTACGCCCACCCTGAATTTCAAATTATAAACATTTGCCAAAAAGTGTAAAAATAACACACAATCAATTGTGGATGAGGCCTACCTATTTTAAAAACAATGTAGGCAATCCAAGTGTTAGACCTTAGTATATGGGTTTACATAATCAACAATCTTTGCTACCCTAAAAATTCTGTTTTGAACTTAATTTAATTAAAAAGAAATTATTGAGAACAAAATGATCTCGTATTGATTCTTACAATACTGAAATGTCCAGGTCTGCAGTATCTTACCTTTTACAGAATTAGTTTCCGAATTTTTAATACAGAATTGAATAAGAAAAATACGTTAAACAACATAGTACTTACAGTTAATCCATTTACCAAAATAACAAGGAGAATATTCACGTCGCTCAACTACGTTATCAGGAAAAGAAAGGTTCTGAACAGTGAAAGGTTAATTCTTATTGAAAAAAATAACAAAAGGAACTTTAGTAAAGTTTAATAATAAATGAATGTCACTGTAATGTTAATATCTTTACGAATATATTACTTTAAAATATTAAACTACACACAAAATTAATTACGAAAAAGTAAATAAATACAAAATCATTGTGATCAAACACAACATAATGATTACCACAAAGGATAACCTATTAAGCTATCGAAGATATCGCACTTTTTAAAAAAGAATTGCGTATTTACAATGACATTAATAAAATTAGTACTCACATGAAGAGAAAAATTCCTAAAATTAAGAAAAAACGTATTGGAAAGGTCTAATTTACTATCAAGAAACTTGCAGTATTATTGCACAAAACATATGATTTCACCAATTCATTTCTTAAAATTTTAATTCTGGGATATCGCGCAGTGTTCACGATTAACGTCAGATTCAGAATGAGTGTACGTCATATTTTAATTGTACAACTTTAAAATAAGATCATAAAAGAAAAATAATTGGAATAAACTGGTATAAATTAAGGTAATTTGTAATTCCCTACATAGGTCAACTTCTACATCAAATCGAAAATATTACGGTCTAATTGTATGACTATAAGTTAGGTAAGGTTATAAATTTTTGATACTTTGAGGCTGTACTAAAATGTTATTTTGCATTTCATTAACATATTTACTAACGTAAACATAAGGACAATCATCATTAAAATACTTTTAATGAAATATTTTTTGCATATAGTATACAATAAATATTATTATTGTAGTGGTATATTACAAATGTTTAGGAGGGAGATTTAAATGGATGTATCGGTTTTCCATAACTTAAACCAAAACGTAAGATTCTTAGATTTAGATTACGAATTTTCATTTTGAAATTTCTAGTAGCGCTTTTTAATCATAATTTTAGTTAAAATTTAACCATAATACTGAAGTACATCTAAAATAAATTAGAGGCCGACAACGTTTTTACAAGTGACAATTGCATTGAATTTAAAAGATATTTAAAACAACTCCTGGAGTAAAAGGACATTTCACCAGTAATATAACAAACTTTCCAGAATTTCTGTTGTAGAAAACCAGGGTAAGTTTACTTGTTTACTTGTCAGTAGTGTAGTTCTTATTGGCAGCTAAGAAAAGAGTTTATTTGGATTTTATACATCATTAGTGATGACAGTTGATTATGTCAGATTATATATGTTTTTCTTGTAAACATTATGTGGTGCTACTAATATTAATTACTGATGTATACTATAGTATGCGGCCTAGCGCATTATGTTTAGTGAAGTTTGTATTTGTTGATGTAGTAGCACTATCCATGAACACTTATTGCATACTTTTACAATAAAAGGATAATTTAAAGAAAAAAAAGATAAAATAAGGACAATAAAAAGGATAATTTAAAATAAAAAGATAATAACACAATACTTTACAATTGTGAGGACAACAAAGTATTGGTATAAATGCACCTCGCCTGTTTTGTTTTATTTTTTCTTCCATGACACTCCCATATCGATCAGATGGAGGAGCATTTTGCACTGTGTTGAGTAGGTTGCGCTGCCTCAAGAAAGCCACAGCTCTTTCTTCATTAGCAGTTACATTTCTATAAAAATCTTTTAACAACACTTACATTTAGTTAACACGTTACCTTAATGTAAATTTTTATTTTTTTTGGTTGTACGTCTGACTGTTTTGCAATTGCTACAATGCAGACGGTGAGAAGGATGATAGATGCAGATGAGTGATGAAAAAATGCCAGATCTGGCCGGGAATTGAACCCAGGATCCCGGCGTAGAAGCCATTTTGTGCTAACCACTACGCCAACGAGCCGACCTTAATGTAAAATGTGTGAATCTTTATGCGCAAAAAGTCCTAGTGGACAGTGCTACCACACCAATAAATACAAACTTCACTAAACATAATGTGGTAGGTTGCATACTATTGTAGCACCCATTATATACATTTTTTTTTCCATCCAGGAGACTCCAAAAGGGAGTCAATAACATGTCAAGAAACTACATGTAGCATACCGTGGAAAATTTCTAGATCCAGGAATCAAACCAAGACCTCTACCTATCTTGGACATTAGTGAATAAGCCTTCAAGACCTTCCTTGATTTTTATTCAAAGTGCTTGAATAAGTTCTAAAATTACTTCATTCAGCTGGCATTCAGTCAGGCCTTATTATTATCATTTTCATTATACTTATCTTTCACCTATAACATCAAAACATTTAATTTTATAAATAGTTTGAAAAAGCATCATAAACATTAAAATATTATTTCTCAGTCTTTCGTATCCATAAATGTACGTTTTGAAAATTAAAAGAAAAATTTTGAGTTTTTTAAAATATTTTTTTTATATCCAATTAAGTTAGCTGAAGAGCGCCCGCTCAGCTTTGTTAATACTGAACTTTGAAGAGTAACTAACAACAGGCATCCTGTAGAACCAGAATGTAATGCATTTAATGTTGTCATCTCTGAATATTGTACGTATAACCAATGATAGGCATCCCATAGTACATAGAAGTAATGTTGGTTATCTAAATAAATTGCACCTTCAAAGTTCAGTGCAGACAATAAACACTGTGTTTATGTATTTTATGCTGCCTACTGAATGTTTTCCGTTGAAGTTTAATACAGAAAACCAACATTATTTAAGTGTAGTGATGTATGTCCACTCAATGTGGTGGGGTGTATAAAATTCTCATTTCGGTACTGAAATTTTCAGGGTAAAGTTGCAAAAAGGAAAAATTTTTTCTTTAAGAATTTAAATTATTCAAATTTTTATTTTAATTTCTTTTTAAGAAAAACCATAAGAATTATTTTATTGTGCACTTTAAAGAAAAATGTAGATAATGTCAAGTGCAGTAACTTGTGAACTGTTTATGTGGTATACAGATATCCTTTAATTTCAAGTTTAATATAAAAAAAATATCAGTTACTGCTGCATTTGATGTTACAAGAATTTAGCCATTTATTAGACTAACAAACACTGCCTCAATGTTGAGGCAGTGAATATGCACTTCATATTTCACAGATATTATACTTTATACTTATTGTATAGATTACAAATAAGTATACTTGACTCCGTCTATTTACTAGTTAGATTACAATACATTTGGCCACCATCGATACAACATTTTGTAAGTTAATTAAAAGTATTGATAAAACTTGCAATGATTCCTTATTTAAGATCGAGAGAATATGAAAAACATTCCATCAGAATTTGGGTTATATGGAGCTCAAGGTCCTATGTTAATAACTGAAGAATGTCTTTCTTTTTACTTTCTCTTGCCTATATGAATGTATAGGAAGAAAAGTATTTTTTTCATGTCAATTTTTTGAAATTGAGTTTTCATTGGTTCACACGTTTTCAGACCCCCCTGAACCCAAAAAACATGTTTTTAGCGATTGGTCTGTGTGTGTGAATAGAATGTCTCAAGAACTAAACATTGTACGAACTTGAAACTTAAGTTAAGTACCACTAGAGGACCCGACACGAACATTTTCATCAAAATCAGTGAACCGGAAGTTGTAGTTTTTTTGTGTAATTTTTCACTTTGTGATTTGCTCAAAAACGGCTCCTACGATTTTTTTAAAAATCTCTTTTACTACATTTTTTATGTTCTACAAGATAGGGTAGGCGCTACGTCTGCTGAAATTTTTGGGAAGGCTGTTTTCTCGTAAAAAAATTGTTTTTTTGAGAATGTGACTTTAATATACACTTAAGCGCAAAAATGTATATAACAAGAAATGTTGAGAATTTAAAATCCCACAACTTTTATTTCAAACATGTTTTTTATAACGCTTAGTTTATCGGTAATTAGCGATTTTCTGTTTTTTTCTCATGAAATCGTGTAAAAAAATCGATTTTTTAAAAGATTTCAGCCTTAGTATACATTTAACAACAAAAGTGTATTAATAAAATTTATAGGAAATTTAAAGATCTACAATTTTTATATAAAGAATTTTTCTCTACAGAGCCTAGGTTAGCATGAAAGAGTGATTTCCCCTATTTTAAGCCAAAGTGTTGATTTTCATTTTGCGTCTTTCACTCTCATGATTAAAATAAGGTTATGTTTTTGAGGTTAGTTTTTTGTTTATTTCTAATGTTTATTACTAATGTTAGGTTACATTCTCAATTATTTGCATTGGAAAGAGAAAGTTGTGTGAGTGTTTCACACCAGATTTTTTTGTTTACAGTCCTAAAATTTTAAATGTACATAGTTATTTAAACAAAGAAAAACAACTCTTTCAGATCTGGTTGAAAGCATGAACCAGAACTTAACCTAGCGTCCTCTAACAATGAGGACGAGTATTATTTTTTCAAAGTAGAGGTATAGCCTATTGGTATTAATGACCCAGATGATGGTTTTGATTCTCAAAAATATTGTGTTACAAAAAATTTAACTAGGATGTGAATTTCCAAAGATAATTAATTTGTACCGTTATTTTACGTATAACAAAATTGTAAACACAGTGAATCCTTGTCCAATTTTTTTGAAACCTTGAGCTCTTTGAGTCTGAATTTTGGCTGATGATTCAAAATTGTAAATGCAATTCATACTTGAACAAAAACCATACAGTAATTAATTACTCATATTAAAAAATACTTCTGTTTTGTAAATAAATCTTTATAATGCATTCTGCAGTTTATATCCAATCCTATTTAAAAATAATGAATTTTTCACTGACCAGTTACAGCTATTGTATCAATTGTTTTTTAACTTTTTCTATACAACTCTACTTTCTAATGCCATGTTTCGGTGGATCTACAATCATCACAGTAGCCTAAATGAAATTGAAATTAAACTTTTTAATGTTTCAATTTCATGTACTCTAATAATGATGGATACACTGAAACATGTCAGTAGAAAGTAAAATTATAAAAAAGGTAAAAACAAGTAAAATAGCAGCTGTGACATGTCAGTGAAATATTAAGTATTTTTACAAAAGGACTTCTGTTTTAATTTGAACTTATGTAATAATATAATATCATTCATGTTAGTACTAGTGAGAAACATCAGTTATGTAGACAAAACTTAAAATATTTAACTGTTTGTAATAACTTTGTTAAGTTATGATATTATTTTCAAGGCCATTAATTTCATTTGACATTTATTTCATCTCGAATCATTTGTGCAAACAAGAATGTATTAGTGTTGTTCGTTACAGTTAACTGAATTGTGTATCTGTTGATCTTAACAGTGTTATGCAACTGAATCTGAACTCTTAAAGTATACAAAATGACCTTTTGTTTTGCTGAACAATTATTACATTTATAATTGTATTTATTTCAATACTTACATTATAATTGTTATACTTATGTATAAAAAGTACCCAATGTGGAGGAGTAGGTTACACATTTTTTATGACCTATATTTGTTTTCCAGGTTTTGGTTAAAGATACTGTAATAAAATAGTATTACTTATCAATAAAAAAATAAGTTAAAAATAAGTAAAAATAATGAATACAATAACTTATTGGTTCCTCTTTGTTATTTTGGTTATTCTTGGTTACCTCATGGCTTGGGTCCTGCCTAATATTCCTTCAATGTAGAAGGGATCAATACAAAAAAAGTTATACAAACCCGACTCCGTCTGCAACTGAATAAATGATTCCCTAATGGAGACTTTGTGTTCATGCAGGATGGCGCTCCTTCCCACAAAGCCACATCAGTTGTAAATTTTCTTAGAGAAAACAACTTGAAAATCCATCCTTGGCCAGTGATCAATGTGATCGATATGGGAGTGTCATGGAAGAAAAAATAAAACAAAACAGACAAGGTGCATTTATACAGATACTTTGTTGCCCTCGCAATTGTAAATTATCGTGTTATTATCTTTTTCTTTTAAATTATCCTTTTTATTGTCCTTATTGTATCTTTTTTTCTTTAAATTATCCTTTTATTGTAAAAGTATGCAAAAAAGTTAGTGGACAGTACTATTACATCAACAAATACAAACTTCACTAAACATAACGCGCTAGGCCGCATACTATAGTATGCGTTACATACTATAGTATACATCAGTAATTAATATTAGTAGCACCACTTAATGTTTACAAAAAAAACTTATATGCTCTGACATAATCAACTGTCATCACTAATGATGTATAAAATCCAAAAAAACTCTTTCCTTAGCTGCAAATAATCCCTGGCCAGGTAACAGCCCTGGTGCAAATCCTGTAGAGAATCTTTGGGCAATCATTAAGAAAAAAACTCAAGAAGAAGACAATCTCACTACAAAGACTGATCTCGTAGCTGCAGTTATCAAAATATGGCTTAGGAATGAAGAAATTCATAGAAATCGTGAATCACTCATAACAAGTATGCCAAACCGTTTAAAAATGATTATAAATAACAAAGGGTATCACACTAAATATTAAAAGTTGTTACATGTCAATAAAGATGTTTTGTAGAAAATATGTGCTATTGTTTTGATTTGTTTTCATGATTCTAATAATTTCCTCTGTAGATGTATTACTTAATTGTTGTTTGAAAATTATTTTTATTAATTGAATTTACAGTAGAGCCTTGGAACATACAAACCAACAAAGACTACAGGCAGTTTTGATCATATATTTGTTTGAATTTTCAAACTACATTATAATAGTGATATATTGGTTACACCTAATACTAAGAGAAGAGAGGAAATGAAAAAAATTATACTGTATACTGTATTGTACTGAACTGTATTGTAAGTATACTGTATAATTACAGTTTATTGACATATTACACTATGGAAATAAAAGTGGACTTTGAATCACAAGATAAAAATGAATACTGTGAGTACTGAAAATCACTAATTAACAGTAAAGTAAACTAATCTTATAGTGTTTCAGAATTCACTTGAAAATGTCACTATTTTAAGTTGAATCAGCTCAGAAGTTCTCGTTTTTGAAGCTAGGATTCTTAATCCTTTTCACGAGAAGAAACTGTGTCTGGGTACTTTCTGATTATTATTTAAACCATGACATGACAATGTCTGGGGCAGTAAATGCTTCAGCGTGTGCAGGACTGGCTTAGTTGTCCTCTTCTGTGTCACTCCCATCTTCATATTTATTTTAGTTTCAAAAGTCTTGAGTAAAAACTAAGTTTACAGTATAATGTATAGTGTAAGACGGTTGAGTTTTTGACAGTTTGGATTATTGATGGTCGGATTTTAGACATTCTATTACTGCCTTTTTTAATTTCTACAAATAATTTATACTGGTGTGATGTAGTGAGAGATGGAAGTTATTTTACTAAATGACTTATTCTTTTAAATGATTCTTTGATAAAAATGGTAAACTCTTTGACTATTCATGGTTTCTTAGAAATTTAAAAATAGTGGTAACATGGATAATATTTTTTATGTGTTTGTTGTAAGGAACCTATATAGTTCATTCCACTTGTCTTTGGACTCCAGTATTTGCTGGATGTGTAATAGTAGTCAGAGAAAATGCTTAGTGTGGGCCAAATGGCAAGAGAAAAATTTCATCAAATCAAAATTATATACAATTATTATAATTTTTATGAAAAAAGGTACTGAAATACACACATGAAGTAGCCTATTATTGTCCCAGAGGCAAATATAGACATAAATGTTGATATAACATGATTTATCACTAAAGACAAAACACTGTTTATCCATAAACCAGCGGTGCAGCTACCCTGCATCCAGCAAGTCGGGGCGAATGGGCCCCTCAATAGTACATCCATTGTGTAGTAGCAGTGTTTCGTGAGAGCCCATGCCAGTTACTCATCAAGCGTGACCAGGGAAGTCTGGTCGACATGAGTTCTAAAGGAGCTGGGGTGCCCTTTAGGGGTTGGCTTCCTGTATCCACCTAATTGGTGTCGGACTATTAATGGCAGTAATGTCGCTAAGGGTAGGAACAATCTCGTCTTTTTGTGCACCCATGCCCCTTTATCATATTCACCAGTGGGCCATTCCATTTTTCTGCTGAAATCAGGGTTTGGTGTTTGTTTTTAGTGTGGACATCTAATATAAACCACTTTTCACATTAGCCTTATTCTTCTAACCATACACTCATATGATGTTTATACCAGTTCCAAAGTTACTTGGAATAGGAAATAGATCTGTGTAAAACACTGCGTATTGTTAATTCTACGAGAAAAAGTTCTTTTTACAGCTGTTTCTGAAATATTTTCACTTTATGGTAAAATAAAACATTGCCATTCTTGATATAATTAAACATCTTTAAAAATTCATTGCAGAAATTGTCAAAAATTGATCATATAAAATTAAAGATTCATCTCTTTAGTGTGTAGAATATCCAATTGGGATAACACGAGATTTGATTATAACTCATAGTTCTGCATTTATATGGAAAAGAACTTTTATCCTTTACTTTATTTGAATTTCTTTGGCATTCACATTATTCTTTGTGTAATTTTCATTGCCATAATGAAATGTAAGGTATTGTGGGATGACTTTATGAATATATTTCAAAGATACAGTAGGTGAATTAATATTTTCAAGGATTTTGTTTTTAAAGGCGTAGCTGAGTTTTAAAGATAACACCAATTCACAAATTGGATCAATACTATTACTGTATTATCATTTGCGTTACTACTATCTGTTAGGGGTACCCTTTCATCATATTCACAAAAACAAAGACGTTCATTCACTCTTTTCAAAAATAAATCCTTGTAATGCATCCTGCAGTTTGAAATCTATTTTATATAATGAATTTATATAATAATTTCACTAACCTTCTTTTTAAACTGCGTTAACTTTTAATTTTACTTACACTTACATGTGTTTTGGTGGATCCACCATCACCAGAGTAAATAAAATAATTGAAACTAAAAAAATTTTTTCTCACTAATTTAAAATCTATAGAAGATGATACATCTTCAGTCATTTGTATAAAACTTTTATACAAATTTATCTATAGAAGATGTATCATCTTCTATAGATTTTATACAAGTAAGAGTAAATAAAATAATTGAAACTAAAAAAATTTTTTCTCACTAATTTAAAATCTATAGAAGATGATACATCTTCAGTCATTTGTATAAAACTTTTATACAAATTTATCTATAGAAGATGTATCATCTTCTATAGATTTTAAATAAGTGAGAAAAAAAATTTTTTAGTTTCAATTATTTTATTTACTCTGATGATTGTGGATCCACCGAAACATGTCTAAGTAAAAATAAAAATAAAAGTTGACGCAGTTTAAAAAGAAGGTTAGTGAAATTATTATATAAATTCATTATATAAAATAGAATTTCACTGTTTTTTAACATTTTTATTTTGTTTTTCAGATTGACTAAAGTGAACCAATTATCTGGCATTGTATTGTCTAGCAACCTGTGTTGTCTGGCTCGACACAACATAGAAAACATTTCTAGGGTGTCAGGGAAAAACAGTACTAGTCATAAAATTGTCCAGAGTGAGATTATTCAGTATTCTAAAATTTTAAATTTTTCTATTCACTATTTTAAAGAGAAGAGGTTTATTCTACTGCACCCGAAATCATTTGGAGCAATCAGAGCTGGTAAAACCTTCTGCAGGAAAAGTTGGTCAGATTTTGTGGTGTGCCTTCCATGTTCCTTGGTTAGGTTAAGCATGTGGTCTACTGAACTGAAAAAGAGAGCTCTCAACTGGAGGCTTACAATTGTAGTTCTAAAATCGGATGGACTAATGTGATCCACCTTTATTACTTTGAAGTAACTTAAGGATGCATGATGCCTCATTAACAGAACTATCTCCAGGCGGGAATCCACCATTGCTTAACATTGCGCATACAGGTTGTCGGATTCTGATGTTTGTACCAACATACACAAAGGAATCAGAGCCTACTGGAAGCCTTAAAAACGATATAATGAGAATGAACACTGGATGGCCTACAGTGAAAGAATGTTAAGAGAGTCGGCTGCAAAAAGCGATTCCAGAAAAATCTAAAGTTCCTTTACAAGGCCAAAAATGGTTGTAATCGAAAAATAAAATAAAGATTTTTGTATCAAAACCGAACATTTTTGTGATTTAAAAATATTTAATCATTTAAAAAAAATAAAGTGAATAAACAAAAAAGGTTTTTTATTCTCCTGAAAAATTCAATTATTTGACTTTTACTCTTTTTACCAAGCATCCTAGAATTAAAGTAAACAAAATCCATGATATTTGAGTGCTTGCAGTAAACACTGCTCAAGTGTAATGCAGAAATTATGATTTGGTAAAATACAATTATTTTACTGAGAATCTTTTCATCATTTTAGTTATTTTAGTAAATTACTTAACAGGAAACTTAGACATCTGTGTTTAAATGAACACCTTGTAATTTCAGACTAAATAGAAACTAAGCAGTTAGTATGTGGACCTACACTGCAAATATTGATTGACTGAATAAACATTAAAGGATACAGAGCCCAACAATCAGTATTTTACACTTTTTCAGATTAAGGGGCTTTTATCCTGCATATATTACTGAAGCTCTTTAGCATAAATGATTTGACTCACATGAGAGGCAGGAATAATTTTAAATAGGCTCACTAGGCAAAAAGTTTGAGCAAACAAAAATAGCAAAAAATTAAAAAGGGGTATGAAAAATTTAAATCTATGGAATTTTATGTGGGTTCCTAGATAAATATGGTAATAGAGTAAAGTTGTGAGATAACCCCAGTAGCCATTTAGTTCTGCAGCCCCTTGATCATTTCTTGTGGTTAATGGTAGCCAGTACAGGACATATTAGGCCTGCAGGTGATAGATAATGAAAAATCTCTTTGATAGAGGATTACGGGGAAATCCTTTCTAAACCAAAATCTGGCTAGTCAAAAACTGAATTTGTGGATTGTGGGGAGTCACTACATCATGGAGTGCTCATAGTGTTGTTGATGTCAAAATCTGGCATGACAAGGAGGTAATATTTTAATAATTTTGAGAAATTACAGGTTCAAAATTTGTGTTATTAAAAATCTTTGAAGAACAAGTCTTGTGCATTTACCAACCAAAATCATTTCAAGGAATTTTTAAACGTAACGTGTGTATACAATTTGAACTGTTGACTTATGTATAGATTCCATTAATGCAATTATCAGCCAAGTTAGGAAAGCTTCAAAAATTAACATCAGTATTAAATTAATTATAAACAAACTATAATAACATCAGGTCGAACAGAGCTCGAAATGATTTTTTATCAGTTTTACCAAAATTCATAAATTTGTTCGTAGAGGCTCAAAATAAACATTTAGCACTATTTATGGAGTTTTAGAAAGTCAAACTATTATATTTGTGCAAATGAATTTTGATTTTAGTTATGACTGAATTTACTGAAGTCCATAGATGGAAATGATAAGGAGCAAGTTGAAAGTTGTTTTTTTTTTTAATGAAAAAGACTAAAATCACAAAATTTGTTTATGTTTATTTATAAAAGTAATTATTACAATAAATAAATACAATATTATACACAGACCTAAAATTACTTTATGTATTTTTTTCTTTAAATTCTTTTCATTTTGTTTATTGATTCTGTATAAATGTCATTTTGTCAGTTGTTGCAGTAACTCATTTTTTCAAATTTATATAAAGTATGTACTACTTCTTAAGTATTTATGTTTGGTTTTTTAGTATCTTCTATAATAGTCTTTAGGAAATATAAAGCACATTACTAACTAAAACTGTATAATTGGCAGTTCTTTTGTAAAGAAAATAATTATATTACAATATTTTGATTTTCAAATTAGAAATACGTAAAAATCACATATTAATATTATTAAAAAATGCTTTGGTTTTAGAGGCGAATGCCACGATTTGTAGATGCTACATAGTTGAGCAGTTCTTCACTGTCCTCGCAGATAAATGGTTTTTCATGATAACAAGCAACATCATGCCATGCGATACCATCATTGTATACATTGTTAAGAACACTTAAGCATGATTCATTTGTTCCGTTGATATCGAATTCAGCATTATCAGGTTGACGTATTTTCTTGTGTCCTGTCTGTGACCATGGGTTGTATCCCCATCCAGATGGAATTTGAGTTGTTGGTGCCATTTTTATTCTGTTTGCAGACCAGAACCAACCATATACGCTCTTTGGTTCTAAATCTCTTCTGTTTTCGCAACCTTTGAAGTCACATAATCTGCCACTTGTCCATATATAGGGAACATCATCTGAAAACACAAAAAAACCATTAGAAATTTATTCACTTACTATTTTTAGTACATTATTATAAAGTCGTATCAATTGGTTATCAAAAATTACTAAGGGGTATGGTACAGAATAGGTCAGTTTTAACAAGTAGTAATTCCAGATCCTAGCTGGGAATCAAACCTGTAACATTCCGCTTATTAGTGTGGAGTGCAATCTAATGCTCTAACCATTGAGCCATGGAGGCGGCCACTCAGTTTTTATTAATAAAATTTTTGTTTAAAACCGTACATTGTTTATAATGACGAAATTTTTGGATTCTGTACATATCTTCTGACTTTTATTGGCTTGAATTTGAGTGATGACCCCTAGTGGTATATTTGTAACTAGTGGTCAGCTGATCACCATACCAAATTGTTTGCCTACCTGATGTTACTTAACCTCGTTTTGGTAGTTGAATATCTTTTTCTATACGGTGACTGAATAGCCTGGCTGATGCCTATTTTATTCTTGAAACTAATCGTCAACTGTATTTTTATTAAATATCAATGAAACTGGAAAATGCATTCCGTAACATTAGTAAATATTGGGGGTGTAGTCATGCAAGTTAAAACTTGTTCCTTAAGAATCAACAATAAAGATGAGCATAGAAAAGAGCAGGATGGTAAAGGGAAAGAGAAAGATAAAAAAAGGGAAACAGAAAGAGATGAAAAATACAAAAGTAAATAAATCTAACTTATATAAAAACTTAAAAATTGAAAGCTTGTAAAGTTTTATAAAATGTTTTGTTTAGCTCTTCTTAACAGCTACTTGAGTAGTTCATCTCCCGGGGGAAACAAATATTTTTATTTTTCCATCTAAAGTGGAAAATAAGGAAATCCTGAATAAAAAATAAGTTTTGAAGCAGATGTTATGATTTATAACTTTAGTTTGAAACACATTCAATCCACTGCATTATAATTTTAAAAAATATTTTTTTCTCTTATAAACCTAATATTTAGTAGCTAATTCTTACATTAAACATGTAAAATTGTTTTTTCATGTGATTAGACCATTTTAGACTATTAAACATTTTTGGAAACTCTTTTTGCTGACTACACTCTCAGTATTCTTTCACTGGAACCTTTTCTCCTTTCTTCTGTCTATCTGTTCTGCTTTTGTTTTTCATGAAAACCCATGAAGTCAGTAATCAGTCTGATGAAGTTCAATTTATAATGTTTTCTTGGTTCATTCAAATTTTTTTCATTATTATAGATTGTAAAAAAATTTTAAATACGTTACTGAAGATGTGTACAAGATACACGAAAACGCTCTAAACATTGGTAAGTGTTACCATATGCTGGTGGTTAGATATATATATTTAAATTTTAAATAATACTGCTGTTGATAAAATTAAAGTAAAATAACTCCATTTGATTCATGATAGGACAATTATGAAAACTGATACATTTTCTTCAGTACTTCATTAAAATTATAGTAAAATAATTTTTTTTGAACTGTTAATTTTTTAACCATCACTCTATTGGATTGTTGAGTTTTAATGAGGTAAATCCTTAAGCCTACATAGGATGTTTGATAAAAAGAAATATATATTTAAATAAGAAAAATGAAATACATTACTTTGTTGGATAAGCCTGAAAACAAGGTTATTTTCTTCTTGTGTCTCCATTGAAACAAGATCCATACAGAATTCTCTGCATATATTTCTTGCATCTAACCAATCAACTTTTGTGTTTCTGAACTGTGGTAAATGTCCACTGAAGAAATAATTATGTCCACGGTAGAAGAATTCTTTTGGTCCTGAAAATCAGAATAAAAATTCATTATTACAAGTTATACAGAATTATCTACCTTACAAAGCTATTAACATTTCCCAAAATAAATTGAGAAATAACCTACTCAAACTTAGAAAAACCAATTTTAATTGGCCACTTTAGCTGTTCATTTAGTACCGTACTTGACGACTAAGTTAAAAGCTCTGGGTTTAAATTTTGGAATAACTCAAAATATAAACAATTTTATAAAAATTTCATTAAACAAATATACTCACTAATCACCTTAAAACTCCATTCACCAATAATAAATAAAGAATTTGAAATTTTTCTTACTTAAAAAATACAGATAGATTTATTTGATTATTTAAAAATAATTTAAAAGTATCTCTAGGACATGGCTTTTAGTCATACTTGGGTAGATCAATTTCCTCTACCTCGTACGTTCTAAATTGTTGTAAATGAATTTATAGATGTGGAAAGAATGTGTATGGAGATAATTGTAAAAAATATGGAGATTATATTACACTTTTGTCCAAGTCATGGAAATAATGTTCTGATTACACATTTACTTATGTACTACACTGACATTAATTCCATTCCCTTCATTTTATCGAATATGCAATTTTCACACCTCAGCAGTAATCCATAATTGCATAACAACGCCTGATAAACATCATGTATAGTAAAATTAATACTTTAGAAAAAGTAAATTGTAACGGTTTAATATTTATTTCATGATATTCTGCAGAGTAATTAATGTAAAAATACATGTTGGTGAAAGGTGTTAATCTGCTAACTCCATTTCTAAAACATTACAGGAGAGCTAAAAAACTGAATGAAATGCGTATATTGCCAATGGAGATAGGCCTACCAGTAAAGATTGTCTCAACAAATCGCGTAGTAATACTCAATGGAGCTAGTAGTTTTTCTAGTAGATAGATTTAAATATTTTTCTTTTTCCAACGATACTAAAATCATATTCTGGCCTAACAAGAGTTCGTTGGTTATTTACACTCTTCACCAACGAAGTACAATTTGTCGTATATATATTTTTTGACCCATATTTTATTGAAAATTTAGTGTCTGTGTCTATTTCGTTATAATTACAATATTATAACGATTTCTAAATATGACGCTAAAGGTTCCAAAACTTTAATTAATTGCTGGAACTTTCAGTTATCACTATAGTCCTACATTTTTGGCCTCTGGCCAAGAATATCCCTTGGCTAGAGGCGTTTTAAACGTCTGTGCTGAGTACCCGGTATCGCCCTAGTGTATGTTTTGAATCAGAGGGTTATCATGTAATTCAAATTTGTCGTGCATCGTCTTGTGTAGTTGATCGTCATTTACGTAATTATGGGATTTGTAAGTCTATGTGCAACATTAAGTTTGTGACGTAAAAGGGGTATTGCGTTATCGCTTAGAATCTTGTTTTTTAATCGTTGAAATAAGTTTCGTGTGTGAAGATTCAGCAGATCTCCAAAGTAATACTCCATATGTCCAGACTGGTCTAATGATTGTCTTGTAGATGTTGATTTATGTGACATGTTTAATTTAGAACGTCTATTGAGTAAGCGTTTTAATTGATAGAAACGTGTTTTGAGTTTGTGGCACATTTGAATTAATGAGCAAATAAACTTATAGGAGCTAATTTTTTAAAACTTCGAAAATAATCTTAGAAATGTTTGATTAGAATTTAAACGGGCTAATGGCCTTAGCAGTTGATGCCATAAAACTAAACCAGCAAATTTTAACCCACTTTGAGACATAGTTGTAGCTAGACTACCAAACGGAGGGTCTGGAATTTTTAACGTGTTAATATCCACAGATATTGTTCTCTAACCCACTGTAGTACGTATTTACAAAGATTGTTATGGTTAAAATAATATATTTTTTTAGTAGAGGTTTATTTTAAAACTACCCATAAGACAATAAATAATAAAATGTAATAGCATTATTTTGATAATAGAATGTAAAGTCATAAGACAAATAACAGACATGATAATCGTACGAAGAAATCTTCGTTAGCGAATATAATAACGTTTAAAATAGCGCTGAATTAAAAACCAATACAATAAGCCCTTAATTCCATGTATTTTTGTAAGTGTAATGTTGGTCTACAGAAGTGTTACGTCATAAAATATAAATGAATCAGGCGAAGCCTCTTCTCTTATGTTTTGAAAGTACTTGGTAGTAACACTACTACATAATTTGTTGCAATACAGAAAGTAAACAACAAAGGTACTTCATTTGATTTCAGAAGCCTCCTAAACAATGCTATAAAAACAATGTGATAATTTATTTGCGTGTTTTAATAAGTATGAAAGAAAGTTTCTGGGTTGCTTACTCACAATGATTTACACGTGCAGTCGATGGATAAACAAGCTTATTGTTATTCAGATATAATACTAGTTTTATATTTCTCATAAAAGGAATTGTGTGTAATAATTTTACTGTTACTGAATATACTTAATAATATTTGTTGTGATAATACATAGTTAAAAGTACACCTATAAATTGAATATCCGTAATATTTTCAGTTTATTGTAATCAGATTAAAAATCTAAAGAAAATATATCTAAAGAGTCATGAAAAATAAATATTTGAAGCAGGTGAATGCCCAAGCTGAAATTAAGTCCTTGGGCTCTGCGTGAGTAGATATAGACGGAAGTTGCGTCAGCTCTGATACTATAAAGTTACTTCATTGAAACCGTGAGATCTATAATCGTGACTTAAAACTACAGCAACTTGCATCACAAGACAAACATTGCTCTAGATTTAGAGTATTGTCTCACGTGGGTGTTTGATTAAAATCTTATTTCCATTTCACAGCATCTTTCAATTACTATTTCTTTTATATAGGTATCTTAGATGTATCAACAGAATTGCGATATTCTATTTTATTTTCTACCTTCGTTTTATTGGTTTTTATTCAAATGAAATACTCTATTTGTTAAACATTATTCGGTTTAACACCAAACTTATAAATGGTTTTTTAACCTACAAATGTCATAAACACTTTAACATATTTCAACCATTCATTATATTTACAAAACTGTTGAATAATTTTTTTGTTATCAATTAATTATTAAAAAGTAATACCGATCTTAAGAACAGATTGAAGTGTATTTAAAAATGTATTACTTGCCGGTAAAGATAATCGTATAGCTTGAATGCACTTAAGAGGAAGACTGAAAGACCAACCCGTTAAAACGAAATGAATTATGGAAGACAATAGTTACTTAAATTATAAATGTAACGATTGCAGTAATCGATGTAACGATTGTTTAATACTTAAATCGTGGTACTCCTATTTTAAAAAGTTTACCAACTTGTTTATCTGGAGGAGTTTATAGTATAAAGTCACACCAATAGCTTAGTAATTAGCGACTCCGGTGGGTTATGGAAATTGAACAGTCAGTTTATTCCAGACCATCGCCGGGAATCAAACCCGGTACCTTTTGTAGGCCCACGCTAACCACTGTGCAAAGGTGATGGCCCCAACATCCGTATTTCTTCAATTTTTAGTTATTTTCGTTTTAAATGAGCTATTTTAAATCCCAAATTGGTGATAAAATACTGTAAACTGAAAAATATCATCCAAAATATATTATTAATATTATAAATTTTTGATACAATTAATTAATATAATTTTGCAGAGTTGTCATATTATCATTTTTTAAATCTTTATAATTTTATTTACTGATGCAAATAGTATCCTTGATTAAAAATTTTAAAATACTTTATATTTTAGAGTTATGAGTTTAAAACATTACTGTAATTTAAATAATATTATTAAAAGAAGAAAGATTCTAAATATTTAGTTTCAACATAAGTTTCTATAAATTTAACATTATCTACAATCTGTAACGAATACGTTTATTGTAATTTAAATATTCTTGCATACTTATGTAATTAATTAATTATATTAATTGTTTGTATTTTAATACTCCAATAATTTTATTTTATTACGTAATTATACCATGTAATTACCAATAATTACAGGTAAGAAAAATACTAGGGATATTATGTTGAATTTAACCTACATAACAGTATGAGAATTATTACTGAAAACAAAGAACAATTTTGTGAAATTGTATAAAGACGATTGCTGAACATAAATTAGGCCAATTATTTACCTCACGTGTTTTCATACAAAACATTTTATAAACTGATTCTTATAAAATATACTTAGCAGCATAATCCACTATTAATTACATTGTTTTGATACATTTAGTAATATTTTTGCAGTAATTAAGTTATTGTTATTTAATTAGATAATAATGTGGCCTAATTGTTTATGCATCCTACAAGCGTGTAGTTCACAAAATGTTGTTTTTGAAAAAGTATTATTATTTAAAGGTTTGATAGCTGAACGCATTACGGCTCGTTGTTTCTGGAAAACAATAACAATTATTACTAGCCGGTCTTGATGCTCTATAATAATTAAATCGTTTAATCTTTCCAAATCACGAATTTCAAAAGTTTTATGACGTTGGTTATACTGATTACCTGGAGATGTAGGTACGGATAATTTATAGATTAATTAATCCCATATGTTCTCTGGTAAATTGCAATTAATTAATGTATTTAAAACGCAAAATCTGGTCCAATGCATCTTAAATGGCGATTCTGTTTGTCCTTAAAATACAGAGTTCTACCTAACGGATTATCAGTAACTACAATGGGTTATATAATACCTACAATATCGGTGTGGTTTTTAACGCTTTATAATTTTTCAGAATTAGAGTCGGACCTGTTGTCACTTTGAATTCTAAAACATCATCCGCCTGCGCTACTGAGGTGAACTGAAAATTTTGTTTACCATAATAAAAAAAAACTATTAAAAATTAGAAAAGCCGGCCGCATTGGTGTAGTTGGTAACGTCTCTCATCATGCGGTCGTGGGTTCGTATTCCACTCAGGCCCGGCATATTTTCATACGTTACAGAAAAAAATAATTTCATCCTCCATTGTACAAAGTTATACCCCAACGTCGTTGCTAATGACCGTTGCAGTTGATGCGACATTAAATAAATAAATAAATTAGAAAATACAACATATAGGCTAGGAGGTCCTATAAATTAATTATTAGGGTTTTTTAATGACAACTTACAGTTTTTTGTATAATTGTAGTAATCATAGAAAATTAGTAAATTATTTCGGGGAAATCAGGGCTTCTGGAAAATTAAAGTAGGTTGATTTAATTGTGTAAGTTATTATGTAGTATTATGTGTAAGGAAGTCAGTGAATTGATTTAAAAATTTGTACATTACGTATGAACCCACATTGTCCTGAGCCAACTAAGGCCTATTGCTGAACACCAAAACACAACAAGACATTAAAGCAACGTTGTAGTACGCATGTAATGAGGAGATAATGCGTACTGGTTTAGCAATGGACAATATTAAATATAAATATTTTTCAAAATAAAATCTGTTGGATACAAACATATCTTTGTAAGGAAAACTCGTTCATTTTCAAATCTGATAAATGCAACTAGTTTGCAAAGCCTAAAAAGAAATAATTGAAGGCTTTAACGAAAAATTTAACCTAATAGATAAATATTTTTTAAATAATTTACATGATAATTACATAAACATTTGGGTGAGGGACTAATTTAATTCTGAATGACCGTATTTTTTTTTTTTTTTTTTTTTTTTTTTTTAAGTGATTGCTGTATGTATGAAATATTCAACAACGTGTAGCCTGGTTATCACTTATTTGAAATTATATTTCTCGAAGGTTTTTATGAAGTATATTAAAAATTACAAGACTTAATGTGGAGATGGGTGCGAGAAAACTTAATCAATTACGTTCGAAATTTGTATGAGCGAAAATTTCATTAGTGAATAACAAAGAGATTACTATATCCTATTTAATTTTTAAGCTTTTATTTGTTATCGGAAACTGTGCACTATTGGCAATTATTCAATTTGACAGCTGATTTTGTTCTAATTTTAGCTTTGAGTAGAAGTGAATTCGAACGGGATCACGAGTGGATTTGTCGTATGTGTCCGTCAGTTGGTCATCATGCAAAGTTGTTCGCCCAACTGATGTTGCCTAACAATCAATAGCAACTTTCTATCGGCTATCTAACTGGGTTGGCCCGACATTCCCAAAGGTTTAAAACAAAATCGTTAGGTACGAGTAATTGTAATTATCACGAGTTTCAATTTGTTTCATGTTTTTTCGCTTTATTTTATTAGCTATATCTATAAGTGTGCAGCTTTGCACAACCAATAAATATATTCTTAGCTTATTTTATTTCACTTCACCACTTTTAAGAACACCATTCGTTAGCAGGACCTTCATGTTTAAATGCCATTGATAAAATTGATTGTTGTTCGAAAATTATATATTGTTTGCATTCCTAATGTGTGTACGTAGAAATCAGTTCAATTTTAAACTATAAGAAACTCCATGACTCATTGAGATGAGGTTGATATAGATGTGTAAATGAGGTGTAGTCTTGTACAGACTCAAGCCGACCATTCCTGAGAGTATGGTTAATTGAAACGAACCATCAAAGTACACCGGCAACCATTATCTAGCATTTTGGAGTAGTGACAGAGAGTAACTTAAAGTCAAGCCAGGCCTTTCAATTAAAATTTTAAGACTTGCTTCTGGCGCTCCTTTTTATGTAAGAAATAAAACCCTCCATGACGATTTCAAAATCCCGACAGTAAAGGAACTAACGATGTCCTTCTTTAGTAAATTTCACGAACGACTAGATGACCATCCAAACCAACTCCCATCGTTTAGGTACGAGCCCAACTGTGCGACGTCTAAAGTGAAAATTGAAAAGAGACCTCTTTGTCTGAATAACGGACAACACCTGTAAATGTAAAAGGAGAATGTACCATTTCGTAATACTGCTTCTTAAAGTAAAATTTCCCACTGCCATTTGAATATAATTACTCGTATACGGAAATTGTGCAGCTCAATGTACAGTACCGTAATAAAAATTAATGACAAAAAAATCCATACAAAAGGGTTGGTCTAGACGTAAAGTCGCCACCAAAATCAGCTGTTTAACAGCAGATTTTCGGAGACGAAGGTTCCTGGTTCAAATCCTAGTAAATGTAGTTACTTTTATACAGATCTGAATACTAGGCAGTGGTTACCGGTGTACTTTGATGGCTGGGGTTTAATTAACCATACTCTCTCAGGAATTGTCGGCCTGGGTCTGTACAAGACTACAACTCATTTACACGTCATACACATCATCCTCATCTCATTGGGTCATTGGCTGTTAAACAGCTGACTCGCAGCAACGACTTTACTGCTAGATTTCACCGCGTTGGCGATGTTGGTAACGTGCTCGCCTCTCATCACGCGGTCTTGGGTTCGAATCCCACTCGGGCATGGCATTTTTTCATACGTTACAAAAAATTCATTTCATCCTTCACCGTCTGCATTTGCAGCAATTTGCACAACAGTCGGACGTTAAACCAAAAAAAAAAAAAAAAACAAATCTGCTAGATCAACCCGGTGGCTTAATTTTCGTTCCATTTATGTAAGGAAAGTTATATTATGTATGCAGTGATATGTTTCATCTTAATAGAATAAAACGAAGTGACCTTACCACTAAAGAATGCAATTCCTTTTGATTTTAAAATGAATGTTTCCAATATTTTCTTCGAGTGAAAAAGTTTTGTTTCAATGAAAATTTAATTTATCTGGGTTAACTCAAAAAAAAATAACTGTCGTAACCAGTCATCTGCTTTTATTCACATTGATTTCATCTAAAAAGTATTTTACGTAATGGAAAAAGATTAATGAATTTTGAATAGCAATAAGTAGTCTATAGCGATGAAAAGATAGACCATCTCCGAAATTTATGAAAGACAAGAAAGAGAATGGAAGATATCCAAATCTAAAAAAATAGGTAGATTAATTAAATCATAATTTTTATGATAAATTTTTAAAATAAATAATTAATAATCATAATTGAACTAATATAAACAAAAACAAAATATAATAATCGTCACGAAATAAGAAATTTGTTCATCATGATTACGACGCAAAAAAGTAACGTTACGTAATTTTTAAAGCAGAATCGAAAGCAAAGTGTTACGATTTTATTTTAAAAGTAAAGAAAGATTAGATTAACGAACAATAAAATTTAAATTAATAACCTTTTACCAATTATGAAATAAATGAAAATATCATTAATTATAATAATTTTACTGTACGAATTGCTATAGAATAATTCAATAAGATTTAATAATATATAATTTATTTATTTACTTTATCGCACTTATTGAGTAGATACTAATCTTGTACATTATAAATATTATAATATATCGTAGTATAATATTAATACGACCGTTAAGTTCTAATATCGTACTGGGTGTAAAAGAAATATGTTCTCAATTTTAAAACGTTTCAGTATTGGGAAATAAAATTGAGGGAATATTTCTAATACAAAATTACATATTTTTTTGACCAAGTTCAAAATTGTTTGTGATTACCGAGTGAATCAACCGGTAGAAATTAATTTCAAGATGTTAATTTACAACAATTTGACGAGTACCTTGATAAGAACTGAAAACCAGCCATGAATACCCAGTGCTGGTTGTTTATGTCTAATATTTAAAATTTTGTGCCATTTGCGTTCATTTAAAAAAAATCTGAAAAATTATTGATTGATGAAAATGTTTAATGTACAAGAATTCCTCAGGTCTTTTCTGTTATCCACCCAAAGTATAATTTATCATATTTTGTGGATATTTCGTACGTGATCTTACAGTATTTTTAATGATAAAAACAGAAAAAATATTTAAAAAAATCCTACAACAATATTCTTTAAGTTAAGGTTAAATATAGGTAGGGTAAATGCATTGTATTTACATATAACATGTAAAATTTATTATAAGTACATAAATTTATAATTTATTAGTAAGTTATTTATATAGGTAGTAAGTTACATATAAATTTATTATACGAACATATAAATCCTACACCAATAAATATAGGTGGGTAAATTAATGTCATTAAATTAATTTAACATCGTTAAATTAAATATTATTAAATAATTTAATAACTTTCAATAATTAATTAGACGTAACGTTTAATAGTTTAATGTATTTTCAACACCATATTTACGCTATATTTAACGTTAACTTGAAAAATATTGATGTAGGTTTTTAAAAAATATTTTTTCCGTTTTTATCGTTAAAAATATTGTAAATTACCTACATCGAAATATCCACAAAACGTGAAAAATTATGTTGGGGGTGGGGAACAGCCCTTTTTTAAATAACCTTTTTTTAAAAGAAATAAATCAAAATACTACAATAAACATCAAAACGAATGCTGAAAAAATTGTGTTTTATTGGGTAAATATTAAAAGATGACAGCCCTTTTAAATAACCTTTTTTTTTAAAAAAAGGTTAGGCCGCATTGGCGTAGTTGGTAACGTGCTCGCCTCTCATCATGCGGTCTTGGATTCAAATTACACTCAGGCATAGCATTTTAATACGTTACAAAAAAATCATTTCATCATTCAGTTACAACCCAACGTCGTCGCTAATGACCACAGTAGTTGATGCGACGTTAAAGAAACAAAGAAAAAAAGATGGCAGACTTATTATAGTAAGTCAGTACTTATAAGCATTTCTAGTAATTAGTTAATGTGTAGTTTAAGTATAAGTAGCCCTATATTCAGGTAATATGTATTTATTCAAAAACAAATTCCTTGATTTTTGATGAATTATTATGCTAAACCATTGAAAAGTTGTAGCATAATTCTTTTGTTGCATCCTATATATTCTACGTAATTGTCATGTTATTTTACTGGGCGTTCATTCCGGCAGTTACTGTTACTTATAATGTTTGTATGGGGCATTAATAATTTAATATTGTTAAAAGTGTTTGTACTTTCGCTAATATATTTTAATACTGTCAATAATTAGTTAATGAATTGTTACTATTAGAAAGAGGATTTATTTTATTTTGAATTGGTTTCTAAATTATTTTTCAAAGATTGAAATCTATTCACTAATAAATTTATCGTTCGATATGCATGTGAAATAAGCTAACAAAACATTAATCAAAAAAATGATTCAACATTTCTCTGATTGTATTCATGTTTGTTTCATTTTTACTTTCACTTTTTCACGTACAGGTTTCATTATTTCGTTGAAAATGTTGGTCAAAACTTTTGGTGAATTTTTATTGGATTAATTAATTTAAAATTTGGCCGGCCCATTGGTGTAGTGGTTAACTCAACTGGGTTCTATGGTAAGGATTCCGGGTTTGATTCACAATTAGGTCAAACAATTTTTTATCTGTATATCATCTCACATCAATACCGACGCACAAGACATGTGTTGGCATCATCGTTGCTTAAAAATAAGTTAAATTCTGAGATGGCTTTATTAAATGAATAAAACAAAACTGTCTGTTACGTATGACAAAAATTATTAACAGCCAGTTTTTTATAGTATGGATGTACCCTTTAGTTTCCTGAATTAATAAATCTAGTCGCTCTTTATAGTATTAAGATATGGTACAACCCGGGACCGTTAGTTGAATGGACAACGACTTAATCAACGGAGCTATCGTGACGGTTAATGTATTACTTGTATAGATTTCTATTGTATTTTTTAATACTGCTTGAGTGTTTCATAAAACACTATGTTTGGAGTGTAGCGTTATACGGGAGTGAAACGTAGGTGATAGGGGTTGTAGAAAGGAAGATAGAAGCTTTTGAAATGTGGTGTTTTAGGAAAATGTTAAAGATTAGGTGGGTGGATAATAGAAGAGTTTTGGAGGTTCTTAGAAGAGTGTATGAAAAAAGAAGTATATGGAAACATCTTACCAGAAGAAGAGATAGGCTAGTAGGGCATATCTTAAGACATCCAGATATTGCTCTATCAGTAATGGAGGGTAATATTAAGGGAATGAATTATAGGGGGAGGCAAAGGTAAGAATATATAAAAAAGTACCTACAAAAGATGTAGGGTGTTACAGGTATGTAGAAATGAAATGACTTGCGCAAGATAGAACAGTTTGGAGAACTGCATCAAACCAGTCGAGAGACTGATGACAAAAAAGTGTCTTAATGTTAAAATCTATTTGATTTCAAAAGTTTTAGTAGAATAAGTTTTTTTTTAAATTTAAAGCTGCATCAATATCTTGGTCGTTAGTCTGGGTTAAGGAGCAGTGGGTTTGAACGAGTAGTAATTTACCAGACCCTAGCTGGGAATCTAATCTGAGACCTTCGCTTTGCAGCGAAGCATGCTAATAACTGGGCCACGAGAAATATGGTTAACTATTATCTTTTGTAAATTCAAACTGTGTGTCTAAATATTTTTGTACTGAATTAATTATTAGTTAAAAATGTAAATATAAAAAGACACTCCTTTTAAATATTAGGTACAGTAATTTGTAATTTTAATTACATGTTTCAGGGGCATGTATTGATTACGTTTTAAAACACTGTTTGGAACATTTAAAAGAAATTTCGCTCGACCTTGTTGGTATTAATTAAGTAACGAAAATAACTTTTTTATCCAACAATTGTATGTTGTTTGTTAAAGAGAAAGTTAATTTAGTTCGATCTCAAATTGTGTCAGTATATGTTTACGGGGTTGCATTGTAAATTATGTAATTGTTATGATGGCATTTGTTAATGTAGAGCAAATACGGTTTTCTTTGAAAAATAAAGTGCTGGTAATTTTCACTGACCGTATGACCGAATAATATAAACCGTTATTGTAATGAACACAATATTTTAAAAGTGAAAATATTTAAAAACAATTTTACGTGCATTTGACCATATTTAACAAAGTTGCATTACTAAAAAAATAATAATCGTTAGATTATCATCACGATTAATCCGTAAGACTATAATTTATAGCCTCTGGGAACTTGCTGAAATGTGACTGAAAATAAATTTAAATTTTTAATTGAGACTTACCAGAGGAATGAACATAGCATAAATTTATAAAAACGAATAAATTTATGAACATATTTTACAACGTTAACTATTAAACCTACCATTAAATCATTTATTTATTCAAAAGAAATAGGTATCATTAAATATTTGGGTGAAGAAATGAGTAAAATATCTAATAACAAAACACGATTATCTAAACTGCAATCGCTGTAAATCTTGGAAAATTTGAATTGGCACAAGCAGCTTCGGTGTTTATCTACTCCACTCTTCCCCCCTCGCCATGCAACGACGGTACAGTCACAAAAGTATACAATCGCTACTGTAATGTGCGACTCACGCTCGGTCACTGTTTTGTTTTCACTTTGTTATTAATAATCTATCGGACGTAATGATGTGACTAATTTGTTTTCATATATGAGTTTTTGTTCCTTATATTCAGACCAATTTGTTTAGTTAGTTGCTTGTGTCTGTAGAGTATAGTTTAGTGAGTTTTTGCAGTTTATAATTTAAATTTTTATTGGGACAAATTAAATATATATTTTAAAATGAAATAATTATTTGTATGTTTGTACATTGAAATAAGGTTGTAGGTATTTGCGTACATTAAAATTTGTACACCTTGTTGAAAGAATAGGTTATGGATATACTTTAAGCGGAACTGTGGATACATGTACAGCAAGAGTTGTGCCAGTTCGAATTGTCCACATATACTATGAAACAATTTTTTACCCACTCTTTTATATAGTCTACTTATGGTGACGTAGCCTAACCGTTAAAAAAATCAATGATTTTGTAATCTCAACTTTTTTAATTAGCCTTTCTGTTTGACGGGCTCCCATTTTTTTTTTGTATTTTGAACCTTTCCGTACAGAAATAACGGAAATAAGGATATTTTCCTTACACATCCTCAACTATTATTTTTTTGACAGTGATAATATATGACAGAAGACAGTGATGACAGGTTCAATAAAAAAATTAAGTTTTGGAACCATTTATCTAATTTATTAATTTGTTTAAATTTTTGTATTGAATTCTAAATATAGTTCGCTATCCAATAAAAATGGCACAAAAAAGGATCCTATGTTTAAAAAAAAGGAAATTACAACAAAAATCAGTCTTAGTGATGTAATTGATATACAAATAGTAGTCACATGAAGAAATCGACTTCAAGTTTTGGTAAAATTTGTAAAACACTGAAATGTGAGAATACTGATGCGAAACAATACTTCCGCCTGGATTTTTAGCAATGCAATCAGAATTGAAGTACCATGATTTAATTCAGGAAGAACGAATCATTGTGTTTAACAATGATTACTTCGGAACAGATAATTGGATTTAAAAAAAAATCTGTGGTGAAACACTCATACGTCTTTCTGTTGATAATGAAAATAAAACAACATAATAAAAAAAAGTTTTAATCATGAATAAACAATGTAAAACGAAGAACATAATCTAATTTTTAGCATGAGTGAACATTAGAATAAATTTCTGTAGGACTTACAAACGGAAAAATCTTAAACTACGCTCTATAGAAAATAATTTTTAAAATAGTAGTTGTAGTGTTTTTTAAAATTTTTTATAACTTTAATTATATACACTTTTGTCTTTAAATGCATATTAAGGCCACAATCGTAAGAAATCCAATTTTTTACCGATTTTGATGAGAAAAATACAGAAAACCACTAATTGACGCTAAACTAAGCGTTGCAGAAATAAATGTTTAAAATAAAAGTTAAAGGTTTTTTAATTTCTTACGACATTGATTTTATACACTTTTGCCTTAAAATTCATAGTAAGGCCGTAATTTTAAAAAAAACATTTTTACCACGAGAGCACAGCTCCCAGGATTTTTAGCAGCTACGGTGCTTACTCTATCTCATAGAACATAAAAAATAAAGTATATTTGGTGATTTAAAAAAAATAGTAGCAGCTGTTTATAAGAAACTAAAAAAAAGTGAAAAATTGCACAAATAAACTACTACTTCTGGTCGACCAATTTTGATGAAAATGTTCGTGTCGGATCCACTTGTGGTACCAAGTTTCAACTTACGTTTATTCTAAACTACTACTTCCGGTCGACCAGTTTTGATGAAAATGTTCGTGTCGGATCTACTTGTGGGTACCAAGTTTCAACTTACGTTTATTCGTAATGCCGTTCTTGACATATATATTTTGTTCGCACATAGACTTATGGCTAAAAACATGACTTTTGGGTTCAGTGGGCCTGAAAACATATATTTCCGGTGAAAACTCGATTTTGAAAAATCGATATGAAAACAATATTTCCATCCCTATACTACAGGGCAAGAGAAGGTAAAAAATAAAAAACAATAACAAGAGTAATTTGAATTAATTGTATACATAACTAATTAAAATTTTTCGAAAAAATTTCGCAGATTTTTAATATTTCTTGTAACCTTTTATAAAAATTTATATATTAGGTAAGCAGAAAGTAAAATCTTTAGATACAATTTTTTAAATATCTACATTAAATTCCTGCCCATAACAGACAGGTAGAGAGTCAAATTATTTACTCTCAATCTATTCATTGCTGGGCTAAAATAAATAGTTCTGTTTCTTATCATATGGTCAGCCAATTAAATGACTGAATCATTTAAGAACAGAAGAGGTAGAGGTGTAAAAGACACTAATCAGAGTTATCTCCTCTGAAAGTAATGGATTTCATTATACAGCCAGACCCTGTGGTGAATGAAGTGAAGGTGTCATTTGCAGAGTGGAAAATATGTGCTTTTTAGCGGGCCCGGCATGCTGATAAGCGTACTTTTCTATTCAGTGAGGAAGGCAATGTTAAACCACCTCACTCCTTGTTTTACTTAGTAAAACCTCTAGAGGTTCAAACCAGCTTTTCGGCTGATGACCTAAACAACACACAACATTAAATTCATCATTAATATTAAGCAAATAATATCTCTTTTATGATTACGTATAAGTTTAAGCTTTCTCAAAATAAAATCAATATCGCTGTTAGTCTTTCTGTAAATAAAGTTTGATTTTTTTATCGGTGAGTAAACTAAGCTGATATAATATTTAATTAGACATGTAGGTATGAGGATTACATAATGTCAAAGTTATAAGGTAAAGATTGTGTATATTGGACGTGGTATTTAATATTTGTAAGAAAATTTTATGTTATTAAACAGTAAATTTTGTTATATTAAATACTACATTTAATCTCAAAAATAAAATAACACTTTAATAGACTAGTATTTAGAAAATAAAAGTTCTATGATGATTTAATACGTAAATGGATGTGGCGAAGTAAATCTGTATGGTAGTTTTTTCTGCTGATCGTGACCACAATGAGCCAGGCCTTTGACCCAGTTCTTCTCTCTCATTACTCGGTAACAACTAGCAAACAAACATCGTTTCTCTTCCTTGAAGAAAAACATTGTTACGTATTTTACTATTATATTTAAAAGATTTTTATTTAAATAAATACTTCGTTTATATATTTCAACATATTTATATAATGTTGAACATTTAAATAGATAAATTACTAATTTTAAATATGAGTAATTCTACAAGAGCATCTTTTATTATCTGTCACGAAAAGAACGCTTGAGTTTTTATATGAACAAACTTACGTTTTTGTTTTAAAGTAAGTGGATTTTAAAGATATTTTCATAATTTTTAAACTCATGTTGCTTAATCCTATTATAAATCATACTCTTGTGTGGTTATTGATTTCTTTTTATGGTATTAATATTCAAAAATTCGAAATCATATAAGTTAAACTCCGAGGTAATGAAATAATTTGCCCATAACAGGCAGGTGAATTTTTAAATTTTTTGTACTCGATCTAATAGTTCCAGGGCTACAAAAAATAGTTCTGTTTCTTATCACATGGTCAGCCTGAAGCATTGAAGAACAAAAGAGGTAGAGGTATAAAAGACACTATTCAGAGTTATCTCCACTGAGAGTAATGAATTTCATTGTTATACAGCTAGACCCTGTGATGAATGAAGTGAAGGTGTCATTTGCAGGGTGGAAAGTAGATGCTTTTCCGAGAGCCTGGTGTGCTGATATATTTTCCATCAGTAAGGAAGGCAATGGTAAACCACCTCACTTTCGTTTTACTTAGTAAAGCCTCTACAGGTTTAAACCAGTCTTTAGGTTGATGACCTAAATAACAACAATGAAATAATAATTTATTTTATGGCTGGTTATTATGGCTAATACAGTCGGTGAAGGGTGAAGGGTCCTGTGAAAGGACCTGACCGGAAATGGAACCCGGAGCCCCTGGCATGTAAACCATTTGCTTAGAACACTGGTTCAACGAGTCACATGGAAGTGAAACATAGGTGTTGGGAAAGATGGATGAAATAATATTAAAATAGATGGATGGCATAATGAAGAATTAATAACATAGTAACATTAATTACTAAAGTAAAAAATAATAAATTATGAAATATCTTTTAAAAATTAATAAAATTCAAAAGAATTCATTGCAATAGTGAACAAAAGGAAAGCTACAAGTATCGGAGAGATTATGAGATCCAATGGTTTCATTGTAAATATTCTTGATAGTAACATGGTGCGTAAGAGAAGATAGAGAAGATGAAGAACCAGTTGTTTGTTTTACATCCGACTACGAGTATTTTGCAGATAAATTTTAATGGAGACGATGAAAGATAATAGATGAAAATGGGCTATAAAATGTGCCAGACCTGACTAGGAATCGAACCCAGGACCCCGGCGTAGAAGCCAGTGCTGAACACTATACCATTGGCCGATCAGAACGTAGAAGGGTTAATGGAATTCACTAAGTACGTAGTCGTGAAAATAATGGTTACTAAAAATAACTTATGGTTGTAGCGACAATAGTTTTGAAAATTAGAAACCGAGACGCTAAAAATGGTGGCAAGCGAAAAGTAGCGTGTAAACAGTTTTCTTAACTTTCCAATTTCGTTCCTATCCTTAAAATCATATGTGTTGTTAAGTTCCAAAGAATCTAGCCCTTAACGTAATTTGTGTGACCAAGTTTTTGTTTACTTGAATAAACCATGACTTAAAGTCTATTAAAACTTTAGAAACTTGTTTCACTAATAACGAAATTTCCAAACAAAATTTATTGTTGAGAGGATAGAATAGTAAAAACTACTACATTCCGACCACCACACCCGTTTATTATCAGTGTAGAAGTATGTTTATAAGTTGTTACCGCAAATTTTTTCTTCTGGATTGTGGTGAAAGAGTATCGATTCATTTAAGAGAAGTGTAAATAAACTCATGATATTATTCGAAAAGTGGTAAAAAATTGTATAATTTTAATATATATTACTTTCTCTTGCCCTACATGAATATATAGGAAAGTTATTGCTTTCATGTCGATTTTACGAAAATGAGTTTCACTGGAAATATAAGTTTTAGCCCCATGAACCCAAAAAATAACATGTTTTTTGCGATTGGTCTGTGTGTGAACAAAATATCTAAAGAACGGAATAGCGCACGAGCTTGAAACTTGGAAGTTAAGTTGGGTACTACAAGGTACTACAAGTTAGTAAGGTAACACGAACATTTTTATTAAAATCGGTCAACTGGAAGTAGTAATTTATTCGTGTGATTTTACACTTTTTTGCGATTTTCTCAAAAATGGCTCCTACGATTTTTTAAAAATCACCTTATTTACTAAATGTTTTTGCTTTATAAGGTGGGGTAAGTGCAATGACTACTGAAATTCGTGGGGCTGTCCTCTCGTGATAAAAAATAGTTTTTATATGATTATGGTCTTAATATAAGCTTTAGGGCAAAAGTGCATATAATCAATGTCGTAAAAATTAAAAACCTACAACTTTTATTTCAAGAATTTATTTCTACAAAGTTTAGCTAGATTACCTAGTAGGTAAGCGTCAATTAGTGATTTTCCGTATTTTGTAATTTGAAGTTCAACAGTAGTTAATTTTCAATTAGCGTCATTTTCTCATGATAAAATTAGGTTATGTTTTTCATTTTACATTGTTTATTCATAATTTTTTGTTGTGTATTTTATTATTTAGATTAATAAAATTGGCGAAAAGAGGTTGTGAGTGCTTCACGCCAGATTTAAATAAATTTTAATCATCTATTCTCAAATATTCGTAGCTAAATACAATCACCCGTTCTTTCTGAATCTAAACTACGGTAATCAATTCTGATTGCATTACTATATATATAATCCATGCGGAAGAATAGTTTCTCAACACTATTCTCACATTTTAATGTTTTCACATTAAAAGTTTTCCTACATATGTAAATTATTACACTTCATTTTATTTGTCTATTCTTCAAACTAATATTTTCATTTTATTTTACGAAATAAGGAACCAACCTTTGTTTATTGTTGTTGTTTTGTTTTTTTTATCTAAATTGAAAGTTACAAAGACGAGCACACAATTTTTTTTAGAAAGGTGTTCTTGGAATTTACCTATTTTTTTGGAAAGAATGTTAGATTATCGTCATTGTGGCTCGCTTCTCTTTATAACGCTTAAATAATTTGATTAATAATTTCTGTTCCTTAAAACAGGTATAATGAGATAAATATACATAATAAATTAAATATCTATCAAAATGTGTTGCGAGGTAAAACATTAAAAAAATATTAAATTGTTTAATACATACAGCTTTAAAAAGGCAAAACATCTTAATTTAAAATAAATATTAAAGATTTTAATAAATTGATATAAAATGGTATCAAATTGTAGTTTCAATTAGGTATCAAATATTAACTGAAAGCTTCGTCTGTAGATTTACCTGAAAACAGTGGATTAGTTTCCTTCCACTTTTATGAGGTCGATTTAGTGTGAATCTTACTTTTATTTAAATTTTTCTAATATTTAAAGTAAATTAATGCAAATGCATAATAGCATGATGTTCAAAACAACAGTCATAAGAAAAAACATTTCTTGTAGTGTTGCAAAGCTGACTACAGCAACCAAGATGCTGTAATCCCTTAGGCAATCTTTTAAATGTCAAATGTTCTCCCACTTTCAACCCAGATTAATAGATACCTGTTGTTTGGAAAAATTGTATGATTTTTTAAATGAAACTTTTTGAAACCGGTAAGAGGGAAGGAGCTTTACAAAAATAATAATTCTCATCCTACACTATTAAGTAGTTATTTTGTTAAACAGAGTAACATTGTTTCTGTTTCATTTCTTTTTTTATCCTTTGGTAAGGATATTTTAAATTCAGATTTTTAACAAGTTATTGTATAATTATAATTAATATCTTAATATAGGCCTACAGTAAAACCCTGCTTATCTGAACCCAGCTTAACCGTAACCCGGCTTTACAGTAACGGATCCAATTTAAAAAAACAACTTTGTTATTACTGTAATGTATTTCTACTGCATTATAATGGACAGTACTGAATTTAATTTAAATACGTAATTAAGGTACAGAACAGTGTCCAATTAAATAAATTACGAATATGAGGTTTTAGTATTTTTGAAACTTGTTTAAGAATGTTTTTTTTTAAATTTTGCTTGAGGTTGCCTAACGTTTTGTTGAACAGTGTGAGAAATCTTCACAATCAGACTAAAAATAAAACTTAAAATAAAATAAGACTTAAATAAGACAAAAATAAAATTTAAATAAGACTAAATAAATCTATATAAATGAGATTTAAATAAGACTTAAAATAAAATGACGTTGCAGCAAAAACGTTTTTATCAAAAATCTTAGACTTTTTATAAAATAACAGCTGTAAATATTGTATTATAATTAAAATAAATTTTTCTGTTCTCTTAAAATTGCTGTATTTTCTTTTATCCATACTAATAAACAACCGTAAAAATTCTGTATAATTATTCACTTCTACATTTTTAAACTCAAAAATTTGTCTTAGCGTGTTATCCAAAATTTTGCGTAACCGAAATCGGGTCCGCCCCCTATATTTCGGTTAAACGGGGTTATACTGTACTAGTAAAGTAATTAATCTTTATTTCATTAAACATCTTCCTTACAGAAATCGTGTTCTTGAAGAATTTTCTTTTCTTTATTAATACTACTTTTAATCTATAATCAATTTCAGCAGTATCAAACCGATTTTTGTGATGAAACAGGAATATTGATGTCTATGTATTCTTAGTTGGCATTTTTCCCAGGAATTGTTTTATTTAAAAAAATGCTAATATCAATGAACTGTACTTTAATGTTTTTCGTGAGCATTATGGAGACACCTTATGGTCCAATTAGACTGTAAGCCGTTTACCACATTAAGTTGTATGATACTTTTTTTAAGATTGGTAACTTTATAGCAGAAGATCGATCACAATTTTCTCTTATGACCTACCGTTAAAAGAATCCGTGTAATAATTTGTGTTTAGTCTCTAGAATATTGTAACCATGACAATTTTCTCATCCCTCTAAAGTTGGTCCGGAGGGCTGTATCAAATATTGCAACAGAAATATTGATACCAATGTCAATATTACACTGGTAATATATTATACTAAAAGGCATATATATTACACTAAATTTAATATCGTACTTACTGTTGGCACATTTCTGTGGGACTGGTAATGAAAGAAACCTTCCTGGTTTTTGACTAACAGGTCGGATTTCGTTTATGGCTGGCTTAGGTTCGGCGGATGTTAACGTGGCAACATATGCCACCACCAGAAACCCTGCTGTCACTCTAACCATCTGGAAAAGAAAACGTAAATAATTAATTATAATATTTAATAAATTAATTTATTTATTTACAACTACTACTTTGTTATTGGTGTTTATTACTATAACTATTGGTTACAGTAAGGAATCTTTGGGGTTTAACTTGTAATAACTTCCGGAACCTGTTCGGAAAACGAAATGGCCACCCTCCATGTTACAGTGGAGCGCAGTCTAGTACTGCTTTGGCAATTGCGCCAACGAGCGGCCAATATTGAAAGTTTGACAGATGCAAATTTGCGCTTTTATTAAAAATATTATTTAAAAAATATATACTACTGAAATATGATACGATATTTCTTTATTTACGAATTCATTTCATATCTTTCTATAAAAATCTTATTTGAAATTTTGAAGGAAGCACATATTAATTGTAATGAGCCACTGAAACATTCGTCATAAAATGATAACCTTTCTTCTTGTTGAAGTCAGTTTATTAAGTATTGCTTTACATCTGAATACCTAGGTGGTTTAATTCATCTTAATCTATAAGGTAAGAGAAAACTTTTGTGTACATGAATAACCGATTTTGTATTTAAATATTGAAGATAGGCCTAAAATAAGTGTTTTCTGTGAATGTATTTGTTACCTTACAAGATCGGGTCTTTCATAGCGTGCTTCTACTTTTGTATTATATTATACTTAATAAAAGAGTTTTATGTAGCAGATACTGCAAATAAAATCGCATGATTCTGTGAATAGAAATCTTCAATAAAAATAACGGTCCTCTAAGGAAACTTATCTTACTAAAATACATTAAAAGAAGAAAATACTAATGATCAGTTTAGGTTTGATTTAAGATAAAAAAGGAATGGCATATTAAATTTAGCTTCTACATATTCTTGTAAATCACAATTTTAATTAGAGTTTTATTTTAATGGGTGTGTTTAAAATGGTAGTAGTTAAACCATTAAACCATTTTTAAGAAACATTTCTTATACAATTATATTTCTATTTTTAATACTTGTTTATTGTCAATATTTTTTATAACGGATAACAATTATTTACTATTGGTGAACATTAAAAAAACAATATGTGGAAAGAATTAATAAAATCGGATTTGGCCTACTAAGTGAGATTTGATCTGTAAAGGACAAAGGTAAAAGAAATTTACGCCATGTACTTATAAACTCCTCCAGTCAAATTTTCGACCTCGTTATGGTTGATCAATAAGAATTATCTTCAGATCCTTCAGGATATAATTTATTTCAAGTCTCTATAGATCTGTGTGAAAGTATATTGAATTGATTTTTTTATAATACTTTTCACTCCAATGTTTTAATGATAAATTAGGTCTTATCGTAAAATCAGTACAATGCCAATAACATTAATCTGTTAGTATTCAGGTATGAATAATTTATTATATAAAATAATAAATAATAAATGATTTATTAAATATATTTTAATATTCATTATATTTGCTACCGTGTATTGATCTTCGTAAATCCTGGTCTATACGAGAGAAAATTTTATGATTCGTTGTAATATCTTTAATTGGATGAATAAATTAACTCTTAAATTCTAGCGGATGCAACAGAAACAGTATATGAACGTTTTAGAGACATAATATTTGAAAATGAACGGTGCTGAAACCAATAAACATTTCTGAGTTAATTAAATACTACTTTGAATTAAACAAAATTAGTAGTATTTTGTATTAATTTGTTTTTCTGCTTTCTAAGTTTTTTTTATTATCGGGAACTGTACATCATTGGCATTCACTCAATTTTATAGCTGTTTTTATTGCATTTTACTTGAGGTAGACATAAATTTGAACAGGGATCCTCATAGTGAAGTTTGTTCTTTCGTATGTGGCTGTCAGTTGGTCACTTTACAAAGGTACTTGCTCAACCGGTGTTACTTAACAATTAAAAGCAACTTTATATTAATTGACTGACTAATTTAAATGTATAATTTCCTGCTTGTTTTGATTTACGAAATCACTAGCGGCAACCCTTGACGCAGTTTTATACGATATTCCTGTTCCTACATCCTTTCGTGTTTTTTAAGATTTTGTGGTAGAGCGTTGTCTGTGATAATGTTCGAATCTCTGGATTTGTGTGATTTGATAATTTGATTGCAAAAGTACTGGCTTACTTTTTCTATTTTATGTCTTGACGAATTACAGATTTATGTACGTAGTAAAGACTGTATATGATTACACTTAAAAATTTGTTTTGAAACCAATGAGCCTGTAAAAGTCTTAAATTTCAAATACTTATATACTCTTTGAGGAAAGAGCGAGTCGGTAAAGCGTAGAAAGAGACCGTTTTAAAGTTTTATCACATACTGGTTCTGTCAGTTTTAATGTTTGGTTCAAAGTGTTAAACTCTGACTGCTCAGTAGGTACATATCAAGATTAGAGACTGCTGAGATGAAATTTTTAAGACCTTTAGCAGGGTATCTTTTACTGAACCATAAAAAACATGAAGATATTAGGAATGAAGTTAAAGTTCCAAGGGTAAAATAAACTGTTTGGATATACAGAGAAGAGTGGTATAATTATTTGTTACGAATTCAAGATGGTTCAAACATTTATTTACTTATAAGCCAACGAGGAAAAACGTGGTATTTGAAGACCTTGGAAGAGATGAACATCCCAACTTCTTTGAAAAGTAGCGGTTTGTTAAGTTTAAAGTTGATAATATGCCAGGAGGCCAAACCCGTGTTTTTTTTGATGATGGTAAAATCAACAATTTTACAATTTTTAGAATATAGGAGAAATTTACTAAACTTGATTTTTTTAAAACCTCTAATGTGTAAATGTTAAAATCTTTTCAATTAAGAAAAATAAGCAAAATGAGATGAGGATGATATGTATGATGAGTAAAAATGAGGTGTAGTCTTAAACAGACTCAGGCTGACCATTCCTGAGAGATAATGGTTAATTGAACCTCAACTATTAGAACAACGGTAACCAATATCTAGTATTAAAATACGTATAAAAATTTACCTTTACTAGGATTTTACCCACCGGGTTGGTCTAGAGGTAAAGTTGTCACAGTGAGTCAGCTGTTTAACAGCTGATTTTTAGGAACGAAGGTTCCTAGTTCAAATCCTAGTAAAGGTAGTTATTTTTTTACGGATTTTAATATTAGACTGTAGTTACTGGTGTACTTTGATGGTTGGGGTTCAATTAATCATACTTTCTCAGGAATGGTCGGCCTGGGTCTGTACAAGACTACACCTTATTTACAAGTCATAAACATCATCCTGATCTCATTGGGTCATGGGGTTGCTTATTGTTCTGAGTTGAACAGGTTGCAACGTAGGCTACACACATTATAGATTAAAAAAAACTAGGATTTGAACCACGGAACCTTCGTCTCCGAAAATCAGCTGTTAAACAGCTGACTCGTGATAACGATTTTTACTAGACCAATCCGGTGGGTGGATGCACTCTGTTGATTAATATTGATCTTTCTAGTGGAATGCACATTGCAAGTAGCCTATACATTTATAATAAATTTGTTTGCAAAACTATGGTAATGCTTTAAATTAAAAACTTTTCCCTATAACTGTGATATAAGTATATATATATATATATATATTTAATAATGTGTGTTAGTAATGGCGGATAATAGCTCCACGTGCATTATTGTTAAGTACTCATTAAAAGGAAACATAAAAATACAGTTATGTGGGCTGTTTGAAAGTTGTAATTGTTTTGTATTTATACCTTCACTAGTAATGTTATATTGTAAACGGAACGAAACAAAATAAATCTCTTATATAATGTCATAATTATGTTTATTAGGTATTTAACAGTTTTTTCTAGTTGTCATCAATTTCAGAACGAATTGCTTATTTTTTATGACTTACAGCTGAGACTATTATTGTAATTTAAACAATCATACCTAATATATTATTAATTGTTCATTAAAATTGAACTAACAAAAAGGAAAAATCTAAAACAAAACCGCCTTGTGGTGTAGCTGGGAATCGAACGCGTTTTCTTCTGCTTTGTCGTTTAGCATAGTACTACACCAAAAGGGCGGTTTTGTTTTAGATTTTTCTTTATTGTTAGTTAATTTTTAATGAAAACTATGTACCCATATTGGCTAAATTAGGTAATTAAAATAATTTAGTTTGTGTAAATATAAAATAAATAACAAACTAAGCAGCAAATAAAATATATATTCATAAAAGTTGTTGCATTTTGAATTATCTCTAAATTTTTATTGCATTTTGCGATAAAACACAGTGTGAAACTGAGATCTTGGAAAAAGAGAATTTTTTTTAAACAGAGTAAAGCCCTCCATGAACGTTTCTAGGGATAAAACTTACTATACCATTCGATTGACACTAACAAACTTAATGGGGAAAGTTGAATTAAAATATTGAAAATGTTTTAAGAAAGTTTGTATTTATACACCGGTGTAAAACCCTTAATTTTGGAGCCACACAGCTAATGAGTTTGATTAAGGTGACGTTAGTTTTCAAATTTCATTTGAATTGGTTCTGTAGTTACTGGTCAAAAACGAATTAAACATACAAACATCATGTAGTGGTCAGCGCAACTGGCTTCTACGCTAGGGTCCTGGGTTTGATTTCAGGTCAGGTCTGGCACTTTTTAATCATTTTTTTCCATCTATCACCCTTTTTATCTTGTACATTAGCAGTAATTTCAAAACAATTTGACGTAAAACAAAAAAATGGACAAACATCATTCTAAAAACCATCCTTTACCTCAGGAACTTATGTAATCTGAACATTTTACTCCTCCGGAATATTTTATCACTGTATAGATTACTATAGACGGAGCAAGAAAAAGTAACAATGAAATTCTAAATATTAAATGCTAGTGAGAAAAAAGTTTACAATTTTTAACAGCTATCAATATTTACACGATCATTACATAAAATAAAATCGTGTTGTAAACTGCACTTAAAACCACGGTAATGTATTTTATTTCATAGCAGTTGCATAATGATGTCATTTGTACTTAACAACCGTAGTAAGTTGTACTATTGTCGTGTAAGATATTTATTTTAGTGTCAAACAGTCAACGTTTGAGAAGGACTAATGATACAATAAGTATCGAATCACTAGGAAATACCATTAATAACAAAAGAGAAAATAAAATGAGATAGAATGAATGTGAATAAAATCAAGTGAGAAGAAAAAGAAGACAAACGAGTGAGACAGACAAATTAAATGGAAGAAGAAAGATAAGAACAAAATAAATGGAGAATGAAAGACGATTCAATGTGTCGTAAGAAATTGCTTAACTTTTCAATGCTACTGCATCTCGACTTATGCCATGTAAAATAAATAATTCTTGTAAAAATTCTTATATGTTGGCTGAAAATTTAGAAAAATTTCTTATTTAATAAATTGATAGGCGTTCAACTATTACAAAACATGATAATATTTTAATAAAATTGCAAAATTATTTTTGCATAAATGATGTGAGACCTAAATAATTTTATGTTAAGGTCATTTCAACTTGTGTCAACAGATTAATGGATTTATCTTTTACATGTTCATCCTGTAATAAGTTTTTTGCATTAATGTAGTGATATGATGTATTGGGTTAACAAAAAAATCTGTTAATATATATTTAATCTTTCTCAACTTAACTATAAAATTATATTAAACCGGTTCAAAATTCCAATTCAAATTTTGTTTAATTAATTTCTGCATTTTCCAGAAAAAAATTTCAGTTTTTACTTTCTCTTGCCTATATGAATATATAGGAAGGAAAGTATTGTTTCATGTCGATTTTTCGAAATCGAGTTTTCACTGGATCTACACGTTTTCAGACCCCCTGAACCCAAAAAACATGTTTTTAGCGATTGGTCTGTGTGTGTGTGTGTGTGTGTGCGCGCGCGCGCGCGTGCGTGTGTGTGGGTGTGTGTGTGTCTGTGTGTGTGTGTGTGTGTGAACAGAATATCTCAAGAACGGAACATCGTACAAACTTGAAACTTGAAACTTAAATTACATACCACTACCGGACCCGACACGAACATTTTCATCAAAATCAGTCAACCGGAAGTAGTAGTTTATTCGTGTAATTTTTCACTTTTTTGCGATTTTCTAAAAAACTGGTCCTACAATTTTTTTAAAAATCGCCTGGTTTACTTAATTTTTTATTCTCTACAAGATAGGGTAGGCGCCATGTTTGCTGAAATTCTTGGTGAGGCTGTTTTTTTTTAAGTCATGATTATTGCACTTTGGTACTTCAAAACGAATCTCAAGAAATTATCTCATGAATCTATCGTTCAAATTATATTTTCCACTAACTTATTTGTTATAATTCTTTTAAAAGATAACCTCCGAATTGTGAATACGAAATTCAAATAATTTACTCCACCTACCCACCCATCTTTCATAACAAAGGGATAAAGACATGTAATCATATATGCGCCAGTATTCATTTGTTATTCTACAAACCCATACTTTTGTTTTGTGACTTTATAGGTTTATAATTTTTTTCAAGCCGAGTCCATTTATTTCAATTAGATTGTCTGGTTGTATTGTCTTTATTTATGCAAATAAATAACAGTTAACGTAAATTAAAACTTATCTACAATGATAAAAATAGTATATAATTGCGAGTCTAGAGATACAAATTATGGTTTAAATATACTTTTTTAAAACAAATCAACCCACCGGGTTGGTCTAGAGGTAAAGTCGTCGCCAAAATCAGCTGTTTAACAGCTGATTTTCGGAGACGAAGGTTCCTGGTTCAAATCCTAGTGAAGGTAGTTACTTTTATACGGATTTGAATACTAGACAGTGGTTACCGGTGTACTTTGATGGATGGGGTTCAATTAACCATACTCTCTCAGGAATGGTCGGCCTGGGTCTGTACAAGACTACACCTCATTTACACGTCATACACATCATCCTCATCTCATTGGGTCATGGGGTTGCTTATTGTTCTGAATTGAACAGATTGCAACGTACACAAATTAGGAATAATAAAAAAAACAAATAAATAAAAATGGATCTTGTATTGTTGGAGGAAGAATTTTTCAAGAATGTCTTTAATCGACTTTACTTCTACAAATCAATCCTTATTCACAAAATTGAACTTCACTAACGGATTGATTTTTATTTTATTATTAATCACGATGACAATTAGTCAAGTTTAAGTAAAAATTAGTTTTTAAATAAAATATATTCTGAAATGATAATACATATTTTATGGAGAGATTTAAAAGTTTGGTTAAACCCAGTTCATATTGATCTCGAGATTCTGCAAAATCATTAAAAAATTTACCGAATTTGGCGTTTTATGGTTTATGAATAGGTAGTTAATTGAATAGCTGGATCATTTAGCTAATCAACTAAATTCAGCTAAATCATTGAGCCCTTCAACTGTAATTTAATTATTAAATTCTACTGCTAAATTAGATCCATCGGTAGAATGAGTTAAACTGAATTCCTACAGAAGTACCGAGTCAATATGTTTAATAAGTCTATAATATAATTACATAATATTAGGTATCATGTGCAATTGTATTAATTTAAAAGTTACGTGAACCTAAAACGATGAGTTATTTTAATATATTTTGGCAATTAGCCTAGTATTTTAAGGCTTTAGTAATCTCTTAATTGGTTTTTCCTTTTGTCATTGTTATTTATTACCTCCATACTTCTGTAGTTTTGGGAAAAGTTTAAGATTTGAGACATAGTACAAATATCAAATTCCTCGCATTTTTTTAATAAACCTGCAATCTTATACCTAGGTATATTTTTAAATTTAACTGCAAAAAATAATTCATCCAAAATACTGGTTGTTTCAGTGGTGGAAGGTGGATCAAGATAATGTGTAATTTTTCATAAAATAACCACCCGTTTCTTTTACGAACTTAAATAATGAGCTATAAACCCTGTTCACTATAGTTAAATGTGAAATGTTTAATAAACAAAACTATTTTAATTAAACAAGTATAATAATGTTAAAGGTAATATTTTGCAGTAAAGCCTGTAGTGTAGTGGTCAGTGGAACTGGCTTCTATGTTGAAGTCCCGTGTTCGATTTCTGGTCAGGTCTAGCATTTTTTTATCTGTATATCACCCCATATCATTACCTACACACATGTCAAGGCTAATGTAAGCATTATCAAAAAAAATGTTATCAATAATCAGCAAAACATTTAGCTGCATTCGGTATGTAAAGGTGTTGAAACACGTATACTGGCTTTCTGCTTGATCTCAGATCTACGATTTCAGAGATCATCTTCGCCACTAGTTATGTTGTGCGTAAAGGCGATTATATATTAATTTAATAGCTGGAAGCAGTGTTAGCTCTGCACAAATTTACGCATGCCCTACATCGCTTTTCGTACCTTCTTTGTCAGAAAGAATCATTTCTTTCTGAGGTGGCCCGGATTAGTAGACCATCCTACCTAATGATATTCTACACGCGTAAACAATTATAAAAAGTAATGTCATATTATACGAGTATAAATGCTAGATTTATTATGGTACGTTTATTATTGTACGTTTTATATTAGGTATGAGATATTTATGTTCTATTTCAGATTACCTAGATCCCCTTGGATATCCACCTCTGTGATACTTTATTCTTATGGCAACAGAACTGTATTTACTGAATTTTATAGTTATAGCTGAATCGCATAAAGTTAAAACATATGCCACAGAATAAATTATTATTAGATATTCTGATCCGCAGTGAAAACTACAGAAAGAGAAACCGATTATTAATGAAAGATCCACCTGAATCTTAAAGTTCAGTGCCTAAATCAATATTTTTAAGCATTAATTAACTGCCAATAATAAACATGTTTACAAAACGAAACATGTACGGTAAACAAATAGAAATCAATACAGTATTTGATAGATTGTTTATATTTAGGACGTTCCGAATTCCACTCTATGAAACCGGTTATTTACCAGCTGGTTTCTGGGGTTAGGACCTAGAAAACTCCCTCGCCAAAGGATCATTAGTCAAAAGAATTATAATAAATTATAATTAAAATATAAATTAATTATTAAGAAATACTAATTAAAAAAATGACTAGAAAATCTTTTTATTACATTTAGTTATTGAATAGTATAGTTAATTAAAATCTTATAATGTTTTGCATCATCTGCTACTGAATTTGTGAACACTTTTGTATTCGTCTCCCAGTCATATCAAGTAATGTTATAGTATTTGAATAATGAATTAAATTTCAATACTTAAGGTCGCGTAATAAACGAATTTAATTTAATGAGATTTTGGTATTTAAATTTTTATAGACATAAACTTTGCCCATAACAGACAGGTGGAGTGTCAAATTATTTACACTCAATCTGTTCGTTACAGGGCTAAAATAAATAGTTCTGTCTCTTATCACATGGTCAGCCAATTAAATGACTGAATTATTTAAGAACAGAAGAGGTAGAGGGGCTAAAGACACTAATCAAAATTGTCTCCTGTGACATTAATGAATTTCATTATACAGAGTGGAAAATATGTGCTTTTCAGAGGGCCCGGCATGCTGATAAGAATACTTTTCCACTCAGTGAGGAAGGCAAGGGTGAACCACCTCACTTCACATTTTACTTAGTAAAACCTCTACAGGTTCAAACCAGCCTTTCGGCTGATGACCTAAACGCAGACATAAACTAGTGGTAATTTCTAATACTATATGTAAATTCCTAATTCAAAAAAGAATTTAGTCGCTATTAACCAAATATTCAATGTGACTTTAAATAAAGCAATTAAAAAAATACATAATATGTATTTCTGAAAAAAATAATTCGAGAAAGTAAGTGCTCTTCTATAATTTCGTATTACAGTAGTATTATGAGGACGCTGTATGTTATTACCACAAATTTTTCAGATATAGTATTTTTTAAATATTTTTTTATAGAAAAAATATTCTTTTTATAATTTATCCGTTATTATGGATACTTTTCCATTTTAATTTTGTCATGAACTTTGCCATTTTTAGCTAACTCTTTTACGTTTTGAGTTTTCTAAAACTGGCTTGAAATCCAAATCATCTAACATTTATGGATCTAAGGTTGTTAGGCTTAGCAGTTATGCTATGTCAACTTAACCACTGTGGGGTTATATTACATTTTGCATTAAAAACAAATATTTCATTTAAAGTACTCTAAATGTTCGATAAAAGAGAGACAATACAGATTACGAGAAAGAGAACTGTACTAGAAAACGAACGATTAATGAAACGATCAGAAAACGAACACGAAAATTCTACTGACACTTTTGTAGAAGATGATGAACGGTTTAAAAACAATTTTTAAGACAATAAACAATAAACTTAAGGTATCGTGTATGTGGTTTAAAGATGTCAAAAAGGATATTAAGGAAATTGGAACAAAACAAAAACATAATGGAGCAAACCAAGTTCAGACAACTGATTACTTACTTCAATGGCTTCCACAAAGTACAAATCCAAAACACTGGGTGTTCAAAACAATTTGAAAAGCCTACAGTGAAATAATTCTCAGAGTGTAAGATGCAAAAAAAATTCCAGAAATGTTTAAAATTACTTCATTTGGTCTAAAATGTCAAATGAAATGAAAGTAAAATACTCGATATTATTAAAATTATGTGTTTCAAAGTAGTATCAATATTTTTATCATAAGCAACTACTGTGGATTTGGTACGATAGATTTCAACTTTCTAAAATTTCAGACCCTAGCCGAAAACTGAAATTGGAACCCACCGTTTTGTAGATTGGCACACTAACCAGTGCGTCACAGAATTGTCTCTGAAACGATCGAAGTTTTCAGAGTTGTCTCAGAGTGTCTTTATTATTATTATTGATTTAAACAAATATTTCTAAGAATTAAATATAAGCCTATATGTATTTAAATTTTTTTATTAATATTCATGATCATAAACAATGTTTATGTTTTTATAACAATGTTAAATGGTTGGATTAATAATTTTGTAATTTTGAAATAGAGCCTCGAATACCAAGATAATAAATAAAAACAAAATAAAATCGTGTTCCGAGGATAATCATGATATATGCGTTAAAAAAGAAAATGCAGTGAACATTTGGAGAAGAATAATATGTTAATAAATCATTGGTTATGATGTTAAAGAATTTTAAGCAAATTTAAGTTGTGAAATAATAATAATAATAGTAGCAACAGTTCTAAATTTACTTCATCAATCATATTTTTATTATGTAATTGTAATTTAATGAGTTAAAATGACATATAAATAATTGTATTTTAAGGTACGAATAAAAAAATGAAAATTGTTAAAAGTAAAATTGATGATAATAGGAGGGGTGTTTTAAATTATTTTTACATCTGGAATGGTTCATCAGATAAGTATGGAATATTACTTAAATGTTGGTAAATATACGACCTTGCGTCTTATCATCAGTTTGTACAGAGTTCATGGAGGACTTGCAAGAAATATTTTTACAGTCACTATACAACTTATCAAAAAAGTTGGCATTAACAATTTATAAAGTATAAAACATCTACTAAAATTATAATTTAATCTCCCACTTTAGTTAAAACCACAATTCTAATTATACTACTTTAACAAACTCTAGTGTTTAAGTACATTCCAGCCTGCGTCAGGAACATCTTTAGATTTATTTCAAAACTACAATAATAGTAAAAGTAATAATAATGTTTATTGCACATTTACCACTTATCTAAAATATACGTTATTAAATTGCATAGGCTTACGTTTACATTATTTGCTAGTAGTTTATTAAATTGATAAAATGAATGAGACAACTTACACAACAGACCACAAATAAGTACGTTGCCATCTTTCTTAACACCTTTTCATTTATTTATTTATAATTTAAAACAAAATAACAAACCTATCATCACAGTATACGCTCACACAATACGATTTATTTTTAATTTTAAGCTTGCAAAATAAATCAACAAAATGTGATTTTTTTATTTGAAAAAAAAATATCCAACTCGCTATTGTTAAAAATATTGTAACTCGGCCTAGAATATTTTGTGAATTCAAAAGAATTAAGTGGACCCGGAATGCCTATCTCTGTAATGTTAATGTAAGGAACATTTTCCCAAAAACTGTTAGAGTTATCCTACACAATTTTCTTGTGGTTACTTTTTAGGCTATTCTACACCCACTGAGTTAGTAGCATCTTGATATAATGTTAAAAAGAAAAGACTTTTTTTAAAATTACCGCTTTAGAAAATCATAACTTTTTGCCTATTTGAAGTGGAAAATAGATATTTAAACATATTATTTTACCGTAATATTAACTCAGTACATTGAAATTATGGTATGAAAGGCTGTAAAAAAATTTCATTAAAATCCATTCACAGTTGGCTGAGAAAATGTTCCTTATACGCCAAAAATTAACATTTGCGGGAAACAAGAAAAACCAAAGAGAACACATTATACGTTAAATAATTCAATTGTATTTTTTACAGTTCAGAGGTTGATATATTATACTCATAGGTGGTCTGGTGCTAATTTAAAGTTTGAAAAAATTATGTATTTATCTGTTGTCATTAAAAAAAAATAGTAATGTTATGCAAATGGTAACGTTTAAAAAATAAAGCAAGGATTCAAAATATTTTTAATTTAAAAATAACTGGCCTATGGGCCAGCCCAGTCAGTCAGCTGATAGAAAGTCTCTAATATTTTTGTTAAGTAACACTAGTTGGGCAAGCGACTTTGTTTGGTGACCAACTGACAGCCATTCCTGAACAAACTCCACTGGGGTCTCCGTTCAAAAATTCATGCCGAATCACGTCAAAAAATACAGCGAAAAGCAGCGATCATAATGGGTCGTTGCCAGTAAAGTACAGTTGTCAATTAAAAAAAAACCCAACGAATATACCTATATCGTTGGATGCAGCAAACTGAATTTTAATATTTTGAAAAAACCGGAAAGGTGAAAATTTTCAATTTCTTTCGTTTCGGGTACGCTTAAAGTACTCTTAGACTACATCCGGGAATCAAAACCACGGCTCTCGGCTTAATAGTCAAGTATGCTACCAACTGATTCATCGAATTTATAAAAATATATTTCCTAAACAAAAGTTTTATGGTTTATTTTAGATTTATGAAGACATATCAGATTAATTTTATATTAAGGAGAGATAACTGTCATCCGGTTTATCTTCTATCAAGTTTTATCATAAAAAAACTCAATTCGATATTTAGGACGCCACAGACGCCTACCTTGGAACAACCACGTTAACATTTGTTTTTAATTTCAGCAAAATCTACAATCTATTCTTAAGTAGAATAATGAGTAGATGAATTTTCTTGTTTATTATGTCGTGATCGAAGAAAGGCCTCCTAATTGGGGAACTTTATGGATTTCATTTATATGTTATCTTGTCGCTTTAAAATAAATTCGTAGGATTTCTTCGTTTCAATCGGCGAGTTTGAATTGTCTAAAAGTGAGATAGCAAGGTGATTCGAGTCTTCTTTGATATTTTGTATGATGAGTATATGGTTATTTCTTGTTGAACTGTAGGAATGTGTAAATCTCTGTGTAATACGTTATTTGTAAATATTAAACGTAAATTATTAAATAATAGAGACTTAAGCAAATGTACCGATTTTTTTAGACGATCCAAAGATTTCATTAGGCTCTAAATTGCTAACATTTATATGTTAGCATTTGTATGGTATATATAAGGTTTTACTGGAACCAATTTGGATGTATCAGATTTACGATTCAGCAAAACATTTCGTTGCAATACAAATTCAGAGATTCCAATTCGAAATGTTAAGGTTAAATTGATGCTCCACGTTATGTATCGAAAAAACTTAAAATACAATTTAAACGGTACGTTAAGGGGGGTAGTCAAACCAAGATGTTTGTTTTTTTAAAATTTTGATTGTTTTTTGCATTTATTTGAAGTTTAAAATTTTCTGAATCACAACATTTGTTTACTTTGTTTGTACGTTGACAAAAATTTATGAAAACATCTGTATAAAATAGAGCTCACTAGCAAGGCGAGTGAAATTATTCCTTCAACTTTAAGTTTTCCGGAAATGTGGTTTTTGCATGATTGGACATTCTTGTACATCCTGGGAATTAAATATTTTGGTTTGTATTGGAGGTATTTGGATGATGTTTTTTTTTCAATTGTTCATAATTTCTTACCCTATTATCTGTGGAATGATTATCACAAAAATCTTAATAGGGATTTAGTTAAAAAATAATTTGTGAATACATAAAATAAATGTTTTTGAAAATATGGTTTTTTTCAATAAATTTCTTGTAAGAAAAAATACATACAAGCTCATACAATAGATAATAGACAGCAATTTTCTGTATTTTATAGCATAAGAATCATGTTTATATCTTTCTTGGTTCCTGAGATATTTGATTCCCCGTAAAAGCCCGCTTTTCCAACCTCACCCTTATATTAGGGGCTGTAATTAATTTTTTGGCTTGGTTCAAATGGTAGATCATTACTAGTAAATTACTCTTTCGTTTAAAATAAATAATGATAAATTATAGCCAGAAGTTTTTATTTTCATTATCTGGGTTGACTACCCCCTTAAAACGGATATCCCAACGATTAAAATACAATATTGAATAAGGTAATCTACTGCTGTAGAGGAAATTGATGAAGATTGTCTCAGTGAAATAGTGGAAACGTGCTGACTGCAAAGCGAAAGTTGCAGGTTCGGTACCTTATCAAGAGTTTGTAAACTTTTCATACCGTTATTGAAGAATTACATAAGTTAGGTATAATCTTCAATACTTTTATGGTCGCTAATAACCTCCAGTAGTTGACGTGACAATAATACATAAATAACAATCAGTTAAAATAATATTTTGAAATATTAACATTATTTTTGTAAAGCTAAATATTTTCAAATGTTATTCATTTTACATAACTAATTAAGAGTATTTCTATTGAGTAACTAAAACTCATGAATATTCTTATTTCAATGTCAGTGCATTCTTAAAATCATGTCCAGAATTATTTCAAACAACGCAAACATTATAATTTTCTAGTTTTCAACGTATTGTGGAAATAATCAAATTTAATTGTTATGTGAACCAGAAATAGACGCATCATAAATTTAAAATACTACAATTTAAATGTTAATATTTCCTTAATATATCATCAAAACTAATTCTAGTTCTATATTTATCTTCATACGATTTCTTATTTTCTTCATGTAGTATAATTAATGAAAGAAATGTAACGAATTTAATATAGTAATTCCATACAATTGTAAAACTTTTATTGCTTCATTTAATGCCGTAAATGTGGTGTCCTTTCTTTTGAATAATTTTTAATAATATAGAGATAGTCTTAATTTATTCAGCCTGTGAGAATATTCGATCCTAAATTTCTACACGTACCATTAAATTGTTCAAACAGGTTTTTTGATTTAGTTGTATGGGTTTTCTTACAGGCTGTATCAAATTTTATCAGATATGTTTTATTGATTCGTATGTTAAAAAAATGTATAAATAGAATATTATATGATTCAAATTTTAATAAAATTGAAGGGTTCATTTCTGAATCTTTAATGATATCACTTAATTTAGATCATTTTAAGATTGCATCACATAAACATATGAAACGAAAAAGATGTTTAAAAACTGCATTGTTAAAATTGTCCTGAAGATATAGAATGCGTAGCTTCAGTGTAGTACTAACAGGTCTACTTGTGTGAGTTGAATATTCTGAAGAATCGTACTTTCATTAAAATTTATAACATTTCTGTTTACTAGAAAGCTTTCAAATGTTACTTTTTTAACTTAAAGTAAAATGAGACACTAATTTTGACTAACAAACGCTTGTATTAAATGTTATTAATTATTAGAAGAATATTTGTGTTTTCGCTTAAACAGACTTTTACTTTTATGTACACTATTGTTTAACACTAAATTACTAGTTTAAACCAAACTAGTTACGGAAACCAATGAGTAATGACGACAAATATCTTACATAATGATATAAATCTTACATGATGTAATGATAAATATAGAAGAATACCGCTGATTTTTAGAAAAATAATATGTGTAGAAAGCTTATTTAAAATATCTGTTCTTTTAATGATTAGAACTAGATCCATCAAACAATTATCTAAGTAGTCTGAGAAACAAACTCAATAGTAGTGTGAATAAAAAAAAGTTAAAAATTATCTAAAAATTAACAACATTAAAAAATAAGAATTTTTAGAAAGATATATATTCGAAAACTAATAGTGACTACTGGAACGAAGAAAGGAAGAATTGACATGAAAAAATGATAAAAGAATATTAGAAGAATTGAAAACAAAAGTAAGAAGGAAGTAATACGGATACGAAATTCATTTTTGGTCAACAGGGAAAGAAATAATATTTGATTCTTCATTTACGCTTTTTACTGTTTCTATACAGCACGACTTATGTTTTTCCTGGGATTAGTATAAACCGGTTAAAAAATTTGATTTTTTTGAAAGCTGAGATGAGGACGATGACTTGAAATTTAATAAATTGAGTTTCAAAATTATTTTAATTACTAATAAATTTATGCAATGAGTAGATAGATGGAAACACATATTTGAAGTTTAATTATAAAACAATATATCTAAATAAACGTCTGTTTCATTAGTGCTTGTAGCATTTATGTAACTGCAGTGTATTGTAGCATGAAGTTGAAACAATTTCAAATGTCACTAAGATAACAGAATTACACACATGAATACTGATGTATAGAAGTTACGGATCGGCAAAGCTTGTTGGAATTTAAACAATTTAGTAGAGTAAAATCAATTTTATTATACTGTAAACAATAAATAATATTTATGGGTTTATTTACTTAGTATATACGTATAAATTAATAAAATAATGCAATATCATTGTCGGCAAAACACCAAACAACGAATATGATTTGAAATAGGTATTTATACAACAGTAATTTCAATTGATATAACTTCATATTTCTTAATATACAGCAATTTCAAATAAGCTAGCTAAAAAAGTTTGGTTTTACTTTCCTGAAATCACATAACTCCTATTTAGATTTTAATTTACTTATTTTTTTTAACTTTTTTTTGAATCTTTAACTGTACTGTAGAGAACAACCAAAAAATGAGAGAGTATCGATATTGCATTACAAAATTAACAAGGACAGGTACCAATATAAAAATAATACAACTTTCAACAATGTTAAATTTGGAATCACAATGAACGAAAAATATATTAATATATGAAAAAATAAAAAGTTATTACCAATAGTTATAAAGCATATTAAAAAAATTACTTCTAATATTTTTACTTTTTAATATTTTCGACTACGTATACATAAACATGCAGAGAGAATTAAAGCCTCGGGGATTTGCCATGATACTGAATTTATTTGATAACAGATTTTTGTCTTAAATTATGAATCATTTCCAGCTTCAACAACTTTGTGTTTCAAGATGTTGATTTTGTACATATATATTTTTCTTCACTTTTAGTCTTGTTGAAACACACTACTGAGTGTGGTTTTTATTTTAATTCTAAGGACATTACTCAGATTTTCTCGTCTTTGCTTAAAGTTTTTGTATTTATAAACTGATTGTAAAAGAAACACACAGTTACAAAAAAAAAAAAAAATATGAATAAATTTTAGTCCATCAACACCGAAATTAAATTCAGTCCTTAATCATAGGAAAATTATAATATCTGATGAATATTATTGTCAAATATATCTACTAAAATTTTGACAGTGTTATTGTTTTGATTAAAAATGTTTCATTTATCATGCCATGTTAATTTTCTTTCCTTCTAGTGTAGCTACTATTTTCAGTAGAATTCTATTTCTCTTTGAAATTCTTTTTGTTTTATCTCAAATAACTTTCAGCATCTTTCTCATTTTATTCTTTTTAAATACCATTATTAAATACGATGAATTATTAATAAATAATAACGAACCGTATACAAGTCTTTCGTAATACAAATACTACGAGGTGAGGCATGTTTGCATTTTCGACATAACTCATTACGTTTGTTTTCTTAATAGTTTCTACATCCCTGATCCGAGTACGACAGAAACCCATAACTCTGTTTGGAAGGTCATCAGTTGAATCTAGGTAGTATTTGATTACAATCACATTTCAGGTTTTTGTTTACACAGTTACGCCTAATATTATTACGGCTTATTTTTTTGCGAAATAATCATTACAATAAAAATTACTTGGTATTGTCCCAGTAATAAACTGAAGAGCAGCTCGTCGCATGATTATAAAAAAGTTAACTTCTAATAAAATGTCAATCAAATTGTAATCGAATATAATTTCAATACATGACTTTGCACATAATTTTAAATTTCATGACTTTCTAACTGTCATAAGCTTTTCTAAAGGGAATTAACTTTAAAAGAAGCTACATAAAGAAAATAAAATAATTATCCCTTGTAATGTAATGTATTCATAAATCAAAGGAAAATAAATTACATTGAAAAAAATGTTTCTATTTATAATTAAGCATATAATTTTGTAATGACTATCAATTTGATAATATTTCTAAAGTTTAATATTACATAATATATTTATTGAATACTTTCTTTTTTAGTTTAATATTATAAATTGATGTAGGTGTGTTACCAAAGTAAATCATTTTTTAATACTCAGGAGGTCAAGGGTTCAATTGTAAAGTAAGGTTTATAGATAGTTTACAATAACGTAGTATTGTAAAGGAAGTTGTAGAATAAAAAATTATATCGATAAGAATTTAAAAGAAGGCTCCCCGATAACTTTTCACATTTAACCGAGATAGAATGAAGTGAATGAAATTACTTAATCAATATTATTAACCAGAAATATTTGTATTTTTCATACCATTTTTAAAATGTACTATAATAGTTACGCATTTAATCTGTTTTTTGATTAATTCACTATGTGATATGTTAAATAAACAGAAGATTTTACTGGAATTAATCTTTCTTTATAAAATTTTTCCTTAACTTTTTTACTTTCTCTTGCCCTATATGTTGGGAGGGAAAGTATTATTTTCATATAGATTTTTTGAAATCGAGTTTTCACCGAATATACTACACGTTTTCAGGCTCCCTAAATTTTAAAAAAACTTGTTTTTAGTGATTGGTCTAAGTATGAACAAAATCTCAAGAACGGATTATAGTACGAAGGTGAAACTTTGAACTTAAGTTAGATACCAGTGCGGGACCCGCGACACGAACATTTTAATTAAAACCGATCAAGAGGAAGTAGGTATTTACTCGTGCAATTTTTCACTTTTTTGCTATTTTCTCAAAAACGGCTCCTACGAGGTTTTTTAAAAAATATCCTCATTTACAACATTTTTTATGCCCTGTAATATAGGGTAAGCGTCTGCTGAAGTTCTTGGGAGCCTGTGCTCTCGTAGGAAAAAATAGTTTTTTAGGATTGCGGCCTTAATATGTATTTTAGGGCAAAAGTGGAATAATCAAAGCTGTAGAACATTTAAAAACCTACAGCTTTTATTTCCAACAGTTTTTTGTACAACCCTTAGTTAAGCGTCAATTAGTAATTTTCTGTATTTTTCATCAAAATTAGTAACAAAATGGATTTTTTTAAATGTTGCGGCCTTATTAAATGAATTTTACGACCAATATGTAGCCTATATAAATAAAGTTGTAGGAAATAAAATAATCTACAACTTTTATTTCAAGCATTTTTCTACAGAGTTTCTTCTAAATTTTATTTCAGCATCAATTAATTAGTGATTTTCGTATTTTTAAGGGTACCCGGAACGGAGAAAATTGAAAATTTTCACATATCCGGTTTTTTGCACATTATTGAAATTCAGAGTATTCTGCATCCAATGGTAGGCATAAAATTTGTTGGTGTTTTTGCAATTTTTATTCCCCCCAAAAAATAATCAAGAATATGTTATTTTCTTACCATAATATGTTATTTAATATGTTATTTTCCCTTACGTTATTTTCTATTATATGTTACAAGTTTGCATAAACATACGTACGATATTTTTTGTTTTAAAACTTTAAATTCGCATTAGACCAGCTGTGAATGTAAAACATTGAGTTCTGTGTATAATAAAAATCTAAATGGTCGTCGTGTATTATACCCTTACATAGCCTAACTATTTTGCAATACTTATAATGATGTGTTCTCTTTTAGTTTTTCTTGTTCCCGTAAATAGTAATTTTTGGCACATAAGGAACATTTTCCAATCAACTGTGAATGAATTTTAAGGAAATTTTTGCACGTTTCATACCTTTATATCAATGTACTGAGTTAATATTGCAGTAAAATAATGTGATTAAATATTTATTTTCCACTTAAATAGGCAAAAAGTTATGATTTTCGAAAGTGATAATTTAAAAAAAGTCTTTCTAACAATATATAAAGATGCTACTAACTCAGTAGGTGCAGATCAGTCTGAAAATCAACCACAAAAACCTTGGACAGGATAACTCTAATTGTTTTTGAGAAAATCCTTACATTAACATTACGGAGATAGGCATTCCGGGTACCCTTAAGTCGAACAGAAGTTGACTTTCATTTTGCGTCATTCAATAATGATTAAAATTAGGTTATGATTTAATTTTACATTTTTTACTAATTATCAACATAGGTTACCTATATATGTTTTTATTTACATTGGCAAAATAAAGACGTGTGAGTGTTTCAAACCAGATTTTTTGAATTAAATACCATTACAGTACTGTATACCAACCGTAAACTTTTAACGGATGGATTGGCTAATCAATCAGTTATTTTTTTCCGAGATGTGTATGCTTACTCGTAAAAAAGTAATTGATCATTTTCTTCTTTGAATGTCTATTATTTACTACTGTTATAAAAGTTACCGTAGTAACATGCACACTTCAAGGACGTGCAGTTTTCCTTGCATTCATTCAATGCATTCGATTCCTTTCATTATTTCATAAATACCTGCAATGCTGCCACTTTATGTAAAATATCTAAGATTAACTAAATAAATGTAAACAAATACGAGACTTTATTGTCACGTAAATTAATGTACATTAAATTTATGACAATTCAAAATGTTTGGGATTGATCTTAATTGTGTGCAGTGTCCATATTTCCAATCCAACTTAATAATTAAACAGCATTAAACAGTTAGCATTTTAATTTAAAAAAAATTAACAAAATTAATAGATAAAAAAAATTCTATAAAAGAATAATTCGATATAACATTTTAAACATAATTTGAATAAGTTAATTCATTCACAGCTGTAAAAAATACAACCAGTGAATCTAATGGTGTTTTTTTAGTATAAATGACGTTGTGACTAAGGAGACTGCCACTCCAACGGTGAATTAATTTTTAATAACAAATTGATATAATTTGCAACTACACTGTGATGTCTCTATTCCATCGTCGTTTCAGTTTGCGTTGAGGATTTCCGAGTATGTTTGGGGATACCAGTGTTCTAATGAGATAATTTTTATTGATATTTTTATAAGATAATTATTTTTAGTTCTAAAAAAATTTTAATACTCAAATTTGTGTTTGAACCGAGAATAGATGTAATAATAAAATGTGTCGTTGGTGTATGGATCACGTAAAACGTTGTGCAGTGTGTGATTAGTAACATAGCTTCTTACGTTACTAATCACACTTAAGGTGTTAAGTTAACACACTTAAGTAATCACACTAAAGATACTTAAGTTATTTGTCTAAGTAACTTGGATAGAAATCGTTGAATTCTTTGTAGTGTGAAATGGTTTGCTACAATACTGATAAGTAATTGTAATAAATTAAAAATTTATCTGAAATTCAGATTAAATACTTTTTGTTTTATATAATTACGTAGTTTAAAAAAATAACAAATTAAATTAAAAATAAAACGGCTTTAAATATTTTTTCTTATATCAAAATCTTCGTAATTAGCGATTACTGTTGGTTATGGTAGGTGGATTTGAGCGTATAGTAATTTCCAGACCCTAGTCGGGAATCGAACCCGGTAACTTCCGGTTTGTAGTCCAGCCATTAATCACTACACCATTGAGGCGGTCACATTAAATATTTATTTATGAATCTGACTATAATACTGAACAAAGTTGTTTCACAAGATATTTTTTATATTTTTTTATTGAATGATTACTATACACAATCAGTTATAACTGATAGTAGTTATCAGTTATAAACTACTATAAGTGAATGATGTAATACAAAATAACATGAAGAAGAGGGCATTAAAGCCCTTCCATAAAAAAACTACTAAAAATTTATTCCATGCAATTTAACTTTTTTTATTCTAAATGTTGTTAAAAGTCGCTTGTATTAATAAAATATTTAGCCTGTTGGTTATTTATGTTAATTATTTTTTTATTTTTTGTTTAATTATAAAGAAAGATATGAAAAGAAAAACGAGCTATAAAGAACAGAATTAAAACGATGTTTCTGATCCGAGCTGACAACTCTCTAATACTGCTGTTGATAATTTAATACCGCTGTCGATATCAATGAGCTACAGAATGAAAAATCGAATGTTATGTGCAGTATAAATAAGAGGAAAAAATTCTGAAAGTAAATTTGCAATAGAAACTATTGAAATGCTTTCATTGTGTATAATATCAAAGAAACAAAAACAGTTAGATAAGAATTGCTACACATATTTTAAAATGCTTGATCATGAGCGGCTGCAAATTCAAGCTACTCAAAATGAATTAGTAGGGAAAGGAAATGAATGACTTCTTACTTTCCTGTATTCATGATGACGTCAGCAGATTTTGTATTATATATTACTCGGAATGTTGCCTGAAAGTGATGTTTATTATAATTCTAATATAGTATTGTACCATTTCTTAAACAAGAATCTGACAAGTGAATAACAAACAAATCTGATTTCCAGTGATAAGTTAAATAAATAATTAACTACAATTGAATTGAACTTAGTAAAGTATATTCTTCTAATAAAGACTTTTTAAGTTAATGATTTCTCAATACCTATAGGATTCTTTAAGTACCTAAATTAGTTTACTGTTTCTCCTAGTTTTCCTGGTCTAGCTACACACTCTTATTTTAATAGGTATCATTTAAATAATACGAATGCCGATTTTTAGCAACACAGCTCTTTGGGGGAGGTAAAGAAATAATATGGGGTGTTATCTGTTAGACCCCCACACTCTATTAGCGCAGGATTTTTTTATATTGCGACCTTAGCATGTATTTTACGAACAAAACGAATAATTAAAGTTATAGGAAATTAAAAAACCTACAACTTACTTAAATGCTAGGATTTTTTTGGGTATCACTTAGATAATATGCGTGGTGAATTTTTAGGATAGTATTCTTTGGGAAAGTATAGATGTAATTTGTATTATTCAACGGTATTTACCCTTTTCTTATCTCTTAGGCAGAAATGATTTGGGTCTTTTCTGTTATTCCCCCCTTCCCAGGATAATTTTTTTATTTTGTGAATATTTCGTATGCAATCTTACAATATTTTTAACGATAAAAACGGGGAAAATATTTAAAAAAATCCTACAACAATATTGTTCAAGTTAAGGTTAAATATAGGTAGAGTAAATAAATTGCTTTTTCTCAGTATTGTTACTGTATGTAATAATGAAATATAAACTCATTGAGTAGATGACATCATTAAATTAATTTAACATAATTTTGAATTAAATATTATTAAATAATTTAATAATTTGTCAATAAATAGTTTAAAAGTAACTTGAGAAAGAAAAAAAAACACTTTAACGTTAATTTGAAAAATATTGATACATGAATTTTTTAAATATTTTTCCTGTTTTTATCGTAAAAAATCTGTAAGAATCCCTACTTACAAAATATCCACAAAATGTGGGGGGGGGGAGAACAATAGAAAAGACCCAATGATCGATTTATAAAATGCTTTAGTTGTTCTACTTAACTTCTAAAGAACAAATGATCCGAATTCGTTTTATAAGTGATCAGGAAGTTAAGTTGGTGAAGAGTAAGTGAGAGAGAGCTATCACATTTACCTTATATTAACAGATAATAAGAAGTTTGTTTTAAAATAACTTTTACCATAACTTTGATACATTTTAACAAATATCTAACAGATGAAAAAGTGGAAAATCTGATTTGCAATGTTAAATAATATTTAACTAGAATTTTATTAAATATTTTAAAATATATTCTACTAGATAAAATTTTATTTTTTAATTTATGATGTCTTCGAAATCTATGGTATATTGATAATGTGGATACTTAACAGTCATGCAGATTTTTATGTTAACAATATTAAATGATATAATCAAAATTTATTTCGGATCTTATTTTAATAAGAAAGTTTAAGAATCAAAAAAGTGAAATTTGAAAGTGTCTTCGTATGGTTTCATTCATATTCGGTATTTCTCACTTTCACAGTGAACTTTACACACATCTGTTCGTTCATTATACTTAGTAGTAAACCAGGAGACAAAGAAGATGCTATTGAGAAGGGTGGGTGAGAACAAGGAAGATAAGATCGTGAGGGGATTTATAACAGTAATAATAAAACAACAACAATATTAAAATAATAAGAAAGAGTAAAAAGAAGCCACTGCGTGAAACGCGTGCTATTTAAAAGTCAAGCAGTAAATAAATATATTACGTTACGCTCATTACTTCTTGTTATTCAATAGTTCATTCTGTTTTACAAAATATTCTCCGTAAACGTATAATGATTATTTACCTTTGTTTTGCATACTTTTTGTTTATTTACATTATGCTCTGTCATATCTTTCATCAAACACTTGTATATTTTTTATAGATATGATTAAACCTAATTGATGTCAAATGAAAGTGGTAGTTCTAACTTTTTTGGAGTTGATAAAGTGCTACTATTATTTCTATAAGTCATTATGACATATATATACTCGAAAAATATTCTATCCGAGAGATTATTGACGTTATTATTAAAGAAATAATAATACGTTATTATTTGAAACTCTTACGGATCGCATCAAGAGCGAGACAATCCGGCATGATTTGGGTAGAACGGAAACTGTGAAGCAGAGAATTGAACGATATAGGGAGAAGTGGTTACAACGTGTCAGCCTGGCCGCATGCCAGAGGATTGATATCCGTTACTGGCCTTACAGTACCGTCCGCAAGGAGTACGGCGTTACCAAAAAGAAGATGGATAGAAGCTGGAACAGGCAATGGTAATCCGTAAAGGTCGAGGAGGAGGAAGAGAAGAGGACGAAGAAGAAGAGAAGGAGGAGGAAGAAGAAGTCATTATTTCAGTATATTTTTTCTTTTTATTATCCAATGTTTGCTTTCATTTTAAAATATTATTTAAATTATTGTAGACTATAAAGCCTGCGTTGAAATTTTTCTAAGATTGCTAAAGTTAAAAACGTTGAAAAGTTTCACCAAAGAGTACAAAAAATAATTTAGTAAAACATTAAAAAGGTTTGAAAAATACTGTGATAGAGAAGAAACCGTATTTGAAAAAAAAAATATGGTCCTTACTAGACCCAAATGATAAAAAAATCCATTTAAATCGTTACCATAAACCTTCTTGTTCTTAAATATTTCTGTTATTTGTTTAAATTAGAAAAATTTGAATAAATCGAACTTTTTTTAGAACTGGAACCTGCAGGTGTCAAACTTTTTAACACTTTTAAACACGTGATGGACAATCAGTTACTAAATTAATTATATTTAAATAATTAAGTTTCTTCATTGAGGTTTTTCATATTTCCTCTAATAAAAGTAAATTTTTCACTACGGTCTAGAATTGGTTTTTAATAACACCAAAACTTTATGTAACTATATTCTAGTAGAAATTCTGTATTCATTCTTGCGATTTATGCGAATTACCCGAGTAAACGTTTCCAATAAAACGCTTTATGATGATTTACGTGTCCCCACATCCATGAAATATTTCAAATTGTACCGTGTAGGTTCAGAGATAGACTTCACAATCATAATTAACTTAATACGCAACATAAATTCTCCGGTCTACTTAGAATCACACAAAAACAACTGAAAAGTCGATAGAGTTTAGATATTTATACATTAATACACCCCTAGTAGTAAAAATCAGTAACCTTTCGTCCATCGCGTTAGTTACCCTTTTAAAATTGATGACTTTTTACGGATTTTACAATATTTTATTATCAACCGATGGGAAAGCAACTTGTGCAAAAACAATCGGCCTCCATTTTGATCGCCATTTTGGGCGATATCTCTTGAGGTTTTTTAAGGAAATGGATATTCTCGTTCAGGAGATCAAGATAAAATCATCCATTTATGACAAGTAGGATCGTGGGGAGGGGGGGGGTTGCACGGTAACCCTAGTTATCCTACCGACTAGGTATAAGTTAAAAAATGTTCAAAATTTTCTTTTATATTTTCAACAATTTAATATTTATTGAACACTACGTTAAGCGAAATATATTGACGCTAATAAACTATTAAAATTCTAAACATCATATAAACATAAAATTTAAAAAAAAAATTATTTAACGTCGCATCAACTGCAACGGTCATTAGCAACGACGTTGGGGTGTAACTGTGTACAATGGAGGATGAAATGATTTTTTTTTTGTAACGTATGATTATGCCGTGCCTGAGTGGGATTCGAACTCACGACCGCATCATGAGAGGCGAGCATGTTACCAACTACGCCAATGCGGCTGGCCACACAAAAATTTATTAGCCTAGATATTTATGTATATATATGTATCTATATAAAACGAACAATAAAATATTATAATAGAACATAGGAACAGTTATATTACCTAATATAATAAGTACTTATAGTTAAATAAATATAAAAATATTATTGCACTGAAATAAATAATGTAATAAATCCCAAGAATTTTCCCATGATATGGACATAAATATTATGAATTGCACAAATGCATAATTGTATAAAAAAATATTAATTTACGATCACTAAAAGATAAGCTAATTAAGAAAATTATGTCTAATAAAATAAGCGAAGGTCTCTCTAATTTAATTCAATATTTTATAACGTATCTATACTATAAAATGAGATTTGTTTCTACTAATAAGGTTAAGAAATTATAAAAAGATTAAGATGTTAAAAGATAAGCCTAACAAAACATCTTAATAATAATGAACAATGAAATTATTCTTAACACACCTTGACCAGAATACATGCATAATAACTTTTCTTACCGATACGAAAAGATAGGCCTATATATACCGATGTAAATTACTATCCATTAACATTGAAAACAAAAAAAAAAACGGGCTAAATGTTTATCTATGAACATTTAAATGAATGAAACAATACTAATTTATAAAAGTCCTTAAAGAAAACGGAAATAGTAAAATTATTAATTATATGTAGGTACGGATACTTATAATTAACTCACCTGTTTCTATTAATTGTAATGAAATTGTTGTTATTGAAGACGGTTCATCATAATGATGGAAAATATGGGTTTATACTTCCATTTATATCACTACCAAGTAAAACAATATTTTTTTTTGTTATTTACCCGGAAGTAAATATAATTTTTTTTACCTCACATCGGATTTTAAATCAAGCAACAATAGTAATTTAAAAGCCTTGAAACATTCATTTTTGGGAATTTTATTTATGTCTGAATGTTAAAGTATCATTTGTTCCGTATTTATAAATTGATGTTCGGTACATAATTATTTTTAGTTTCGTTAGTTAATATTCAACAATAAATTTCATATTATTAATTTCTATTTTTTGTTTTGGATGTAAACAAGTGAACAACTTATAAGATTATTTTTTATCAACTTCATTTTTTAATTGTTTTTCAAAAAATATTAATATTTTAAGTATTTAGTTTTTTTTAAGTTGATGATGATATTGTGACAACAAAGGTAAATAAGTTTAGGAATATATGCGGAACAATTCATCGGATCTTTAATCCGATGAATAATAAAATAAGTAGAGAGGCAAAGATAAAGTTCTATAAAACTATAATGGTCCCGTTTTTTCTTTAACTAATAGTTTATCGGACATCGACTGTATGGTCATTAGCCCTCCTCAAAATTCTGTTAAAAAGACCATACAAGAAACTTAATGCGACCGGAAAAACCGGTGTTCTCACATACATTCAATAATATTGTAGCCTATCCGTTTCCGCCCCATCGGTATTTGTGTATTGATATTATTAAATTTTGTTTCTTTACTAATTTATAAGTTTTATGTCCCGAAGTTCAGGTTTATTACCAAGAGTTATCCACGGGAGTATTAATGATAAATATTATTATGTTAAAAAAATTATCACAGTGAAATTTTAATATTGTTCTGACAATCCGACAATTGTGAGGATACAATCATTTTCGTTGGTAAACTATTTCCAATAAATTTTTTATCGTCAATAAACCGATACATTGTATTTTTAAGAGGTGAATCTTCCTTTAAAAATATTATTTAAAAAAAAATAAAAATCGTTATTTTTGTAGACAAAGTCATTCCGAACTTAATATTTTTTTGGTATTCATGCAAATAAACATGAAAACAATGTCATAGAAAAATTGATAATCAATTTATGAAAATATCGAATTTGAACTACTATTATACCTCTCTTAAGAATTAAGAAATATTATAATTTTTTAGAAATCATAACTTTTGACCTACTAAACCGATTTCAAAATTTCTTCTTTAAATTACTTAGAATGTTATTCCCCAGGATCCTGTTTTTACAAAAGGAAGTACTGTGTTTTAATAAAAATATTTTGTTTCTTTGTTGATAAAATTTTTTGCTGCTGTTAAAGAAATTAAAATTTAACTAAATATAAAGTAAGCTATTCTGCATCCATTCAGGATACTGTAGAATATGATTTTTTCTTCAATTTAATACTAATTTCACGTAAGTTGGCTAAAGGACAACAAGTTATGATATCTAAAATTGGTGACTGCTTTTCAAATATCACATTCATAGTAGGAGATTGAGAGTAAAATTATGAAATTAATTTTTGTTTAGGAATTATTCAGGAAAGAATAGCTGAAGTTCAGGCTCATAAAAAGTTTTTCATTAATTTGTAAAACAAAACAAACATTTTTCAGGTAGACTCTCTCTCTGACAGGAAAGAAATATTAGTACCATAACAAAATATTATGTGTTTAAAATTTTTTATTGGTGAAGCTTTAAATTTATCTCCATGAACAAAACATAATTTTTTTCAGTTGACACTTATTTTTTTTACAGAAAACACCCAATAGAAAAAAATTATGACAGTTATTTATAGAAAACTTATTACCCTTTGAAAAATTACAATTACAATCATAATTATAATTAAATTACAATTTTATTTACGTTCTTAATTAAATAAATTCAATAGTGATTAATATTAAATAATAGTGAATTCTAAATATTTCTTTACAATAATTTCTGTGATAGGTATTGTACGAGTGTGTCCTACAATTATTGATTTTTACTTAAGGGGGAGTAATGCAACCCGCATTGCTTACCGGTGTTAAACTGTTCCTCGTAACAAATACTAACATGAATATTGTACATGGATTGCAATCGCCCACTTTTTTCTTTTTAGAAAGTATTTGTTCGATAATATAGCAATACTTAATAGTTTAGAATTTGTATTTAATTTGAAAGTATATTCTTTTGATTCGCATTTCTGATTGAGTTTTCTTTTTAAAAAAATAAAGAAAATATTCCATAGATAGAAATATTTCATGTAAAAATATTGGTTATGTAGTTATCATTTTATTATGATAAAATACATGTCTCATTCTTTCATTGTTTCATCCTAATTAGTCTGCTCAATAAATAATAATTAAATAACATTTAAATTAACATTATTTATTTGAAATTTATTTATAATTAAATTAATAATTCCCGAATTAACCAATGGCTGATGTCTCTACTTAATTGTTTGTAACTTACTTTAATTAAAATAAATTAATTCCGTAATAAAATAATTAATGTGGATATTTCTATTTAATGCAAGAATGTAACTACGTTGTTAATAGTGATGTGTTTTGTTTAATTAATTTTACTGAATATATTATAATAAATTATAAAGGTAAATAAAATATAAATTTTTATGAAAATATTTAAACATTTTATTAAATTTTGCAACTGTTCATAATGTAGTTGTATAATAGTTGTTTATTAATATTCAGTAAAGTTTAAAATATTGATTATCAATTTGTTATTGCGTTACATCAGTCACTTAAAACAACACTTCCATTTTGATTTATTTATCGATAAGTGTTAATTTTAATTTACAATTTAATATTTGAGTGCTTCGTTGAGTAAATTATTGTATTTGTTGGTTACTTTTACGGTAAATTATTCTACTTCATTTTAAGTTTGTAAAATTTATATGTTAATGTATTTTATTAAGAAGCGTTGAAATTTGTGATTTAATAATTAAATATCTGGTGGATTTTCATCTCCATGACTTACAAAAACATAAAGAGCAGCGGTATAAATTTAACATTAACTAATGTATTGGCCATTTACTGTTACTCCACAAGTTAATTTAGTTAACAAGTAAAGAACGTATAAAACTACCGGGTGCAGAATCGGACAGAACTCACTAAAACTCATTTGTAATTTGATTACCTACAAATTACAATTACCTTTTGTCTCTGTACTCAGTTAAATTAATTAGGATGAAAATGCTAATTTAGAATTCTCCTAAAATAAAAAATTTATTCTTCGAATAACTCCCGTGATATTGCTTGAAATAAAATTACTTAGTAATGCACTCACCAATTTTCCTGATATTTAATAATGCATTCAGAATTTTTTGAATCTTTATCAAGCAGTATTAAAAATAAATAAAAATGCGTTTTTAAAAACAATAAGGGTTACTGGACACGTTACGTATCTTGCGCAAGTCGTTTCATATCTACATACCTGTAACACTTTACATCTTTTGTAATTTGCTTTATATATTCTAACATTTGCCTCCCCCTACAATTCAATCTCTCAATATTACCCTCCATTATTGATAGACTAATACCTGGATGTATTAGGATATGCCCCACTAGCCTATCCCTTCTTTTAGTAAGATGTTTCCATATACTTCTTTTTTCATTCACTCGCCTAAGAACCACCATATTACTTATTTTGTCCACCCACCTAATTTTTAATATTTTCCTATAACACCACATTTCAAAAGCTTCTATCCTTTTCCTTTCTACAACCCGTATCACCCACGTTTCACTCCCGTATTATATAATTAATATTATATTAATTATAATATATTAATATAATATTTTATTATTATATTAATATTATATTACCTGGTAAATAAATAAATTTTAAGTTTCAACTTCGTATGATATTCCGTTCTTGATTTATTTTGTTAACCCCCTACGCACGTGCGCGCGCGCACACACACACACACATACTAATCGTTAAAAACATGTTTCTTTTTGGTTCAAGGGGTCTGGAAACTTTTATTTCCGGTGAAAACTCTTTTTAAAAATTCGAAACGAAAAAAACACGTTCCTTCCCTATTAACTTATGTAGGGGATGAGAAAGTAATTAGTAAAGTTATTAAACCAAGGAAACGATCTATCGATTTGTAAGGCCGTGAGTTGTCTAAAAATTTAGTCATATTTTGAATTTAGAAGTTATATGTTGGTTGTAAAATTAATAGAATCATTAACGTACATGTTTATTTTTTATAGGTATGTTTATTGAATTATATTTATAGAAATCGTGACTTTTCTCATCATTACTATTTAGGAGGCAGTGTACATATCTTACCTATTATATAGCATGGTAAACTTTTAGTAATCTATGCACATTTCAATGAATACCTTAAAGTGTTCACTGGTAAAAACCGATTGTTTTACCGTAATGATTAACTCGTGCATAAATAAAAAACCAGGAAAATAAATTTACACATTATATAAAATAAATATGTAAATGTTAAAAATTCAAGACGTTTCATTAGTGAAATAAATTATTCAAATATTTTTCCTTCCTGATGCCTAATACAAGTTATTAATATTATTCTAATGTACGTGTAGATAAGTTAATATTATTGTTTCATTATAGTAGAAAAAAAAATTCAATTTTTATATTATACAATATGTGCAGAATGTATTAAACAGGCATGGTCTGTACTTAATCAACTACAGATTTAAATTAGGCCTACTACTTAATGTTAATTAGTTTATTTTAAATTTTACTTACGAGTTATTATGTTATGATTTAATTTTATTATTATTTTTATGATTTAATATTTTATTATTTAAGGAGTATTTTTTGGGATTTAACAGTTGTCAAATTTATTTTTCTGATAAAATTTGACATATTAATAAGTGGGTATTATACATATCGTAATTCTGAGATTCTCATACATATCCAACAGTTTTAAACATGTTTTACGTCTGATTTTTATGTATGCATACATTAGGACTAACCCAGACGGTGAAGAATGATACATAATTTTTTATCTTTAACATTAGTACGTTGCAAAGTGTTCAATTCAGGACGATAAGCAACCCTATGACCCAAAGAGATGAGGATGATGTGTATGACGTGTAAATGAGGTGTAGTCTTGTAAAGACCCAGGATGACCATTCCAGAGAGAGTATGGTTAACTGAACTTCGACTATCAAAGTACACCGGTAATCAACATAAAACATGATAAAAATGCCAGACCTGACCGGGAATCAAAGCCAGTTGTGTTAACTACTACACCAACGGGCCGGACAAAAAGAATATTCAATAACAAAAATATCGGATTCGATATTTTTAAACAATATTAGGTTAAGTTCAAAATGTAGCTACTACAGAACAAATTGATGTTTGTTTATAACGATAAAAATAAGTTAAATAATAAATATACAACTTTCAATTGGCCAAGATTGGCAATGAATTATTAGCCAAATGGTCGAAGGGGTGTTGGTCGTCCGAGGGGAAGGTGGTTTCCGGAACAGGCAGTACTCCCTAATCCGTAAATTGAAGAAGAAGAAGAACTTTTAATAAAAAAACCATATATATTCTTATCATTTTTTCCTGATTTGTGTATGTTGCTATCTGTTAAATTCAGAACAATAAGCAACCCCATGACCCAATGAGATAAGGATGATGTGTATGGTGAGTAAATGAGGTTTAGTCTTATACAGACCCAGGCCGACCATTCCTGAGAGATTATGGTTAATTGAACCCCAATTGTCAAAGTACACCGGTAACCACTGTCTCGTATTCAAATCCGCATAAACGTAACTACCTTTACTAGGATTTGAACCAGGAGCCTTCGTCTCCGAAAATCAGCTATTTTCTTTTCATTTAAACAATTATTTGTACTAGTACCTAATAATATGTTATACTCATTGTTTATTATCGATTATACTAACGTTTAATAATACTAAAATAAAATGTGTGTATCGTAAAATTAAAATATTTAATTTCTATAAGATTTATTAGATGTTTAAGTTAATTCTTTGAAGAATTTAGTAAAATATACCATTCTAATGTTAGTTCATCTGTGTAATGTGGGGTGGTAAAATAAGCGAGCGTTGTTTTACAATGTTTTGGCACAGTTAAGTAGGTAACTTAGCTTAGTTGAAGCAACTTATATTGCATAATAGGTAGTTGAAACGCGATAAACCTCAATAATAGAAGTTACGTAAGGAGATAATGTAAAGTATTAAATAAATCAAATTCATATTTTTGTTCACTTTAAAGCTAATCTAATGATGAATTTATAAACTCAGGTTAAGTTTCTTGACCACTCCATTGGAAAAGTTGGTTATTTATTCGATTATTATACCGAAGTTTCTAGGTTCGATACATTCAGGAAAATACTTCTCCAATTTCATTTTTTACCAACGATTAAAAATTCTCATTAACAAAAGTTATAAAGAACTGTATTTAAAATGTAGACATAAGCAATAAAAAATTGATGAGTAATCAATAACACTCTGGTTTGCGTGTCTTAAACATTTCTAACATTTTTTGTTGGGTTATAGTTACACAAGCTTAAGCTTGTGCGTGGCTTATGATATGAGGTGATGAGGTGATGTGAAGATTTAAAAATTATGCTGCACCTGACCGGGATTCGAACCTGAGACCCTTGAAACAGTACGGCTGCCAACCATTACACCAACGGTCTTTGATGTGTTTAATTAGTTTAATTGATGTATTTTAATCGGTTTGGAGAATAGAAATTTAACATTATTTGTGAAGATTTTTGTAGATAATAAATTTTCCTTCCGGGCCGATCTGTACCTCTGAAATAAATCTGATGGTAGAGTCTTTTCAAAGAATTCAGTAACACTGAATAATGATCCAGAGAGTAGCTAGGTAAGGTGGGATATAAATGAACCAACACTTACTAGATCTTTTTCAATTTCAAGCTCTAGAACACTGTTGTTGTTAGGACAACAGCCAAAAGGCTGGTTTGAACCTCTAGAGGTTTTATGACGTAAAACGAGGAGCGACGTGGTTTACAATTGCCTTCCTCACTGAGTAAAAAAGTTGCCTATGCTTATTAGCATACCAGGCCCTCCAAAAAGCATCTAATCTGCACCCTGCAAATGACACGTTCACTTCATTTACTACAGGGTCTAGCTGTATAATGAAATTCATTACTTTCAGACGAGATAACTCTGACTAGTGTATTTTACACCTCTACCTCTTCTGTTCTTAAATAGTTCAGTCATATAATTGACTGACTATGTGATAAGAAACAGAACTTTTTTTTAGCCCTGGAACCAGCAGATCGAGTGCAAATAATTTAACACTCCACCTGACCGTTATGGGCAATCATAAACGCTATAAAGTTTCAAAAAAAACAATCAAACAAAATTAAGGGTTCTTCAGAAGTAAGTTACTCAATAACAAAGCACGAAAAAGATACCTGAATTAAAAAATACCTTTGATTCACATCAATAATATCAGTATTGGTATAATAACGCGCTTATTAGTGTAATTAGCATGCTAGATTCCATAGCAGAAAGTCACAGGTTCGAATACCGACTAGGAAAATTATAAAATATAAAACCTAACAATACTGTGCCGTTACTCACCGTACTCACCTTACTTAATAATGATATAACTTTTAAAAAAACACACACAATTGATAACATACTGATAAACTCTTACATAAAATAAACTTTAAATATTATCAGCTAAAATTTACGACAGGAAATCAAAATAATAATTTTACAGAACCGGACACAATACAACAGTGAGTTACAATAATCATAACATAGAAACAACGAAAAGAAAGTTGTATTAAAAGATATGAAAGAATAAGAGAAAAGTTGAATTAAATTCTTGTGTAATAAAAATACATATATCAGGCCTAACTTTTTACTACTATTTTACGTATTCATAAAGCATTGTAGGATATTTCAAATTGCACGTGCAGAAATACAATAATGAAAAAAATACAATTACGAATACTACTGTTTCTGGGTACGCATATATACAAAAAGTATCTTCCCATAAAATTTACATTTTATTGTCATAAAATAAATTTATTACAATGACGATGGAAATTTATGTGCTAATAAATAAATACTAAATACACTTATACAAATAAAGGTAAAATATGATGAAAATTAATTAAAACAATTCATTTTCTGATCCACTAACCCCCCCCCACGGTTGCTCAGGAAGTAACAAACATCTATTAAGCCGAAGGTTCCAGATTTGGCTAGACTGTTGAAAAAAAAAAAATCGACCTATACTGTTTTTTTAACCACTGTTGCCTAGACTATTACCGAAAAGGAACAAAGATTGCTTAAATTCAATATGAAAGTAAAAACAAAGGTATGAAATAGCATATACATTTAATTAGGTTTTTTACAAAAATTAAAACGTAAACTAATTGATGACTCATGATTATCCATTTATAAACTAATTAGTAAAACTTTTTAAAAATTATATTCAAAAATTTTGTTACTTCGTTAGTGAATAAAGCTTTATATTTTTACTTGGTGCTATTTCAAGCATATTTAATATTTTCATATATGTGAGGACTACTAATTAATCAAGCACTGTCTTTATATTACATAATTAATGTAGAAAAAATCAATAATATTTATTTTTTGTGTGTATAGAAAAAACAGGATTTAAAAAGGTTACGAAAATGTATAATGTACTTTTTATGTACGGGTACTAATTTCAAATATTATTCCTTTGTTTACAGTTAATAATAATAATAATATCGATTATTATTTTACTAAATTAATTAGTAAAAAATTGTAAGTTTATCAATCAAAGGTTTATTTTGTAATTAATTAATTAATTAATTAATTAATCAATTTACATTTAATTAATGTTAATTTTTTTTATTGATATTTTTAATAAAATAATATTTCAATTTTGATGTATCAACATTTTATAATTTTTTAAACAATGTTTACTTTTGATTTTTTACGTATTGTTATTTGTTTGCTATTATAATAGTAAACAATTCATATTTGTTTACAAATGTTAAATTCACTAGTAGTATGTACTCACCTTACTTATTACTTGGATGGGAAGAGAAGACCAACAACCCGTTGTCTAAGCACAATTATTAGTAAAATTCGCGGTTCAGCTAGTGGGTCATATATATAGCGTGGGGGGCTAGTAAATAGGGAAGGGGTTGCATGACCTTACCCCCTCCCACTGACCTTGCGGCTCATTACTTTCACTCTCGCTGTAAAAATCATCTTCACTTTCAATGTCATCCTTTGCATCAGCTGCGGGAAAATAGTATAATGATAACTGGAGATAAGAAGAAATACGAACAGGATGGATGAATTATCAACTGAATTTATCAGAAATATATCTCACGTACCCTAATAGACATAAACGCTTGTTCATCCATCTATAATTACTTGTAATTAAAAATTTTGTAACAAAATGTTCAAAGTTTTACTAAGTTCTTATAAATGGTGGAAAATATAATGGTATCAATGACCTTTATGTTAAACTAATTTTGTCAGTTCGTTATTTTAAAAAAAAACTGGTTTTCTTCTGCATTACAAAACACACGATACCACTGTTTTATTTAGTTCCTTAGTTAGTTCTTATTGGTAATGTGGCTCTAATTTTCGTTACCCTCTTTAGTTAAATTTTTTGGTTATTTGTGGTTTATTCTTCCACCCCTCTCTCTTCTTCTTCTTCTTCCTCTTCCTCCTCCATTTTTCTCTTCTTCCTTTCACTCCTTTCTTTTCCTCTTCTTCTTCCCTCTTCTTCCTTCCTTCCTTCCTTCGTTCCTCCTCCTCCTCCTTCTCCTCCTACTAATCCTTCTCTTTCCCTGCTCCACTTTCACCTCCTTATTTTTCACGATTTTATTTGTTTCGTATCCTCTTCAGTTAAATTTTTTGGTAGTTTGTGGTTTATTCTTCCTCCCCTCTCTCTTCTTTTCTTTTCTTCTTCCTCTTCCTTCTCCATTTTTCTCTTTCTCCTTCTACTCCTTCCTTTTCCTTCTCTTCCTCCTCCTCCTCCTCCTAATCCTTCTTCTCCTTCTCCTGCTCCACCTTCACCTCCTTATCTTTCACGATTTTATTTTCTTCAAGTACTTATTTTATAAATTTTACGCTTTGTACAGATTTTATTTGTTTATTACTAGTTTAAAATATATATTTTTGACTTTATTTCTATTCACAACCGTACACGAATAGGAACTTACAACTAGCAAATGAGCAAATGAGATAAATGGTTTATGATAATGGTTTATGTATGCCATGAATTGAAGCCAACCAATGGCAAATTTCGGCTTGAATTTAAAATGAGTAATGAACATGAAATATTACAATTTATATTACGATTGTGTTATGATAAAATATATAGTATGAGTATTAATATAGTTTTAAAATATTAAAACTTTTCCATTCTACAGTCTTTTCCTCATATGCCAATTTTCTTACCCGGCTTAAATATTAGATAAACTTTACCACAATTTTCTAAAAATTATTTATGTAATACACAGTTTTTAAAATTTTGTACTAAATTATCATTTATTAAATGAGAGACGACTGAGGGCTTTACCACTATAAAACTGTAAGGGTAAACGAATACTCCGTCAGCTAATACAATCTTAATAGTTTGTCTTTTGCCTCCTCACCCTCAACCTTCCGTAAGGCTTAACTAAACTGAAACATTTATCTTCGAGAGACTTAGTACAAACCACTTCATACTTAAACCTTATTTATTACCGACTAAATACATTTACTGATATGTTTGTTATATAGGTAGATACAAAGTAGCAAAATCATTAACCTCGAACAATATTCTATATCTACAGTATCTTCTATTCACTGTGGAATATAGTAGGGAATTACCCATACATACGCACGCACGAGTACATACACAAAATGTGTACTGTATTCATGAATGAATGACTTAAATTTGATAACCAAGAATCGAAATACAATACGTCAGGTGTTTGATAATTTATTATTTTCCGGTGAGTTGAATTAAAAAATAAGAAAAGAAACATTAAAAGATTTAAAAAAGGAGAACAAAAAGACAAAACAGTGAAATATATTTGTAATTAATTTTATATAACACATAAGCAAACGTGTTTTTATAGTTTTAAAAATCAAAAAAGAAATTAACAGAAAAAAAATTAAAAATTTCAATACATCTTAAAAAAATAATATGTTATTATGTAGCAAATTAAATGGATAATCGGAGATCAGTATGTTGGTATAAATAAACTAACAAGGAAACATTAAAAAAATAAAAAGAATTATTAGATTATTCGTGGCCTTTTCATTCAGAGACCATGTGTCACCATTTTTCTTTTAAACAAACTGGGCTGTCCTTGATTTACCTTGTTTTTACTGTAGGATGAATGTATAGTTTACTCTTTGATGCTTTATTTTCGCATCCTCTTAGTTTATCCCATAATTTTTTTATAATTCACGATCAGTATTTAATATTTAAAGTTAAAACGTGTTAATGCAATTTAATTTTTGTTAGTAACTGATTTAAGCCTCCTGACGATGTTAAAATTGAACACGGAAGTGATAAGCAGTACGTTGACCCATAAAAGTTCATCATTTTTCAAAAAATCAATAATGTAGAACACGTAAGCTTAAATTTGTCATAAAAATATTTTTTAAATAATATTCAGTAGGCATACGCAAGGGTTTTTTTAAACATTATTTTATTTATTTTGCAACTGTATAAAAAACAACCAGAAAAATTGTTCACACCTAATAAAGAAACCAACCGCGTTAATGGCTTTGAGGAGGACACTACCCAGCGATAGCTCTCCAGAGTAAGATAATTGCGTTCATTTTTAAATAGTATTTTTGTGAACGTAATAAATGTTACAGTTGCGTTAATGTACCATGTCTCTACAACATCGGCGTTTCAGTCGTCTTTGTGCGATTCCTGGTAGGTCTGCAGAATTCATATTGCATATTAAGGGATTGGTTTGGTTTTGAAGTTTGTCTCTGGACCTGCGGTACAATTTTAGATATGTGTCGTTGACGTAGGGAACGCGTAAGTCATCGTGTAATGTTCTATTAGATACGTAACTCCGGCAATTAGTAATCAGTCGTAGAAATTTACTTTGAAAACGTTGTATTCGTGAAATTACTGATGGCTTTGCTGCATCATAAATTTGACTACCATACATCCAGACCGGTTGAAGAGTCGCCTTGTACATCAAGAGTTTTGAAGTCATGGGTAGTTTTGACCGCTTGACTAATAGCCTGTATAACTGTTTCGGTCTGTTATTTTTACTTATTTACAAAAATCAATATGAGAACAATATTTTCCTTCCTTATATCTTTTTATAGGGCAAAAGAAAGCAGTATTTGAGAACTATTCAAATCTATTAAACCACTTCATTAACTGATAATTTTGTTAATATAATTTATTTTAATCTGGTAAATTGTCTTCCAGTTATTAAAACATAGTACATATTTAGACAAAAATATTTGTATTTGTTTTTTATTTTTTGTCTGACAATTGATCTTATAATAGAAATTCAGTTGAAATTGTATTTAAAATTAATAGGGTACACGGTTATTGACCGAATAATAAAAAAGTTATATAAAAATAGATATTATTTATGTTATATAATATATATTAAACAATATTATAATAAAAATTATAAGAGAATGATTATATTTCCAAAATTGAATCATCATTTATATTCTTATAGTAAAAAGGTAAATTAATTATTCATGTAGTAGTAAAACGAGCGGATTGTGGTTAGAACATTAATATATTTTAATGAATGGATTAAAACACATAAAAAAACTGTGTATTTTATTTTACATAAAAATTTTAGTTTAATTATTATATAATTAATCTTATGTTTGAATAATGAGGTCTAAATTACTGTATGTTTTTTTACAGATCTTCCTTAAATGAGGTTGATCGGACAGAATGTGTGAATTTTTGCATGGACAAGAGACTGTATGATCATTTATCTATCAAATAAAAAATGATAATTCTTCATGGTTTATAATGCCTTGACCTACTCAGATTATTATTATTATTACTATTATAACCACAACTTATGTTCTTCTGCAGCTGTAATATTATTGCTCTCATCACATCTTTTATACATAATATAAAACTCGTTGCATCCGAAGCATTCAAATATTACGTCATTTATTTTAAAGAAAATTGCTTATTAAAGATAACCTACTCTACGTTCGTACTTAAATACCTTATTAACGAAATTTGATGATAAAAATACTAATGGATTGTTTATTTACTTATTTATATAAAAACAATATTCTTTTATTATATTTTAAAAATTAAATATTTTCATTTTTATAATTAACTATTTTAAACTTAAAAGAAGTGAATATTAACGTATAATCTGTGGTGAATAATCTGTTCTATTACGTAAATAATATACTGTATTTTCTTTTAAAAGATAAAATTATTATAATTTATAAAGAAACTATAACGTATTTTGAGAAAATGTCATTATGATATTATATTATTGTGAATAACGTAAAACTAACTCGAATAAATATAATCTGACTCGAAAATTGTTTTTAACGATTGGTCAGTTTGTGTATGTTTGTGTGAACAAAATATCTCAAGAACAGAATATCGTGTAAAAATAAATTTTGGAACTTAAGGTACCCCACGAGGGGACCCAACACGAACATTTTCATTAAAATCGGTCAACCGGAAGCAGTAGTTTATAAGTGCAATTTTAACTTTTTGTGATTTCCTCAAAAACGATTACTAGATTTTTTTTAAAAAAATCGTCTCATTTACCATATTTTTAATGCTCTACGAGATAGCGTAAGCACCATGTCTGCTGAAATTCTTGGAAGGCTGAAATCTCGTGGTTAAAAATTTATTTTTAAGATTGTGGACTTAATATGAATTTTAGAGCAAAATTTTATATAATTAAAGCTGAAGAAAAGTGAACACCCTGTATGTTTTTTAAGCATTTTTTTCTATAACGCTTAGTTTAGCGTCAATTAATTTTCTGTATTTTTCTCATTAAATCGGTAAAAAATGTGATTTCTTAAGATTGCGACTTTAGTATGCATTTTCGACAAAAAAGTATATTATAAAAGTTATAAAAAATCAAAAACATCTGTAAACTGACTAATGCTTGAAGAAGAGGTGGAGGTAAGTACATAAAAATCCACCAAGAAGTAGTGATCAAAACGGGTAGTTAAAAATAAAGCAGTTCTCGATAACAAATAAGCTAAAAAAAATTGTTTGTATGTTATATAATTGTTTTAGGTCGTCAATAGTTGGTTTTGATAGTCTTTGCTTTAAAGATATTCAATTTTAACAGAAATTCAAAATGGAGTTTAAATATAACACATAACTAAACTCTGTCAATCAAGTAAATATAGACTTAATTTACTGAAAAAAACCAAATAAAGATAATTGATATCGAATCATGATTATGAACCTTTTTTTTATGCAATATAAGAAGAACCAACTGACCCCTGGTGCTACTGTTAGCGTGTTAGACTACTAAGCGAAAATTTCCGGGTTCAATTTCCTGTTATAGTTTGTGAAATTGTAACTTGTTCAAACCAACCGATACTACATCTTCTTCTTCTTGTGCCTATCCGGTTCAGATGTAGGCGATCATCATGGCTATTTTGACCTTATTAGTCGCAATCCGGAACAATTCCATGAAGCTCTTACCGAACCAGGTTCTCTAATTTTTCTTCTATCAGGATTCCTTTCCCTCTATCTTCCCTTGCTGAATGCGCTGCAGTAGATCATATCTTTTTTGATTTCCCAATAAATATATATGACCGAGGTACTGCAGCTTACGGCACGTAACAATTTTGACCAATTCCAGACCCTTGTTCATTCTCAACAAAACTTCAACATTAGTGACTTTCTGCTATGGACTATCACATAAGGGGGCTATGGACTGCACCATTGCTCACTTCAATCTCTGATGACTATTGTTAATGAGATTTCAAATACAGTGAAAATATAAACAAGAAAAACAGAAAATGCTGTTCTTAAATGGTTACGAATTGTAACAGAACAACATAGTAAAACAATCGTATGCGCATGCACCAACTGAAGACTGGGAAAGAGTTCCTCCTCTAACTTTGTAAAAGTTGGAGGAGCGTCAGCAATAATTAACAGCTGGATTGACGGTGGGGGAGTGGTGTCGATGCATAGGAGTGGGAGAGGTGAAAACAGTACAAATAGAGCAATTCAAATCTTTCAAGTTATTTTTAAAACTTGTAAAATAATACTGCTACAGTGTTGTTTAGATCATCAGCCGAAAGGCTGGTTTGAACCTCTAGAGGTTTTACTAAGTAAAACGAGAAGTGAGGTGGTTTACCAATTCCTTCCTCACTGAATGGAAAAGTATGATTATCATACTTTAACAGACGTTATCATACTTTAACTAACATACTAGTGTCTTTTAGAGCTCTGCCTCGTCTGTTCTTAAATGTTCAGTCATATAACTGGGTGACCATATGATAAGAAACAGAACTATGTTTTGTAGCCCTGGAACTACCAGATCAAGTGAAAATTATTTAATACTCCACCTTCCAGTCATGGGCAAACTGCCCATGAAACTGCTATAGATCATATAAATATTCCAATCGGTTAATGAATAATCCGTTCACCAGTTAGATTTCATTAAAAAAAGCTTTTGGGAACTAATCTTTTTCAACAGCTCGAATAATAGTGACTAAAGTGGAATATGTAACGATGGGTTTTAACTTGAAAACTTCCAGAACCTGGTCGGAAATCGAACCCGGGACCTCCTCGTTGAAAACTAGTGTGCGCTAAGGAGACGGCCGTTCTCTAGTTTTATCAATTTTCTCTGAATATTATTCTAGGTATTTTATTATGGTTCAACCCTTGCATTATCCACTGGGATGTTTCTTTAAAGAAATTTTCCGTTTTTCACCTCATTTGTTCATGAAAAATATTTTTTAAACTTTTGGATGATTATGTTATTTTTACATTGTTTTAATTTATGTTACACATCTTAGTAAACCTAATTCTGTTAAACTGGAAATTTTGTATAGTTATGTTAATACTGTAAATAAAGTTCAGAACTGTAACCTGGTACGAATGAAATAGGTTGAATAATTTTCGTGATACCCTACGGACAGCATACATCACATATGGTAAAATTATTCATGGTAGGTACTTAATAAAATAATGCAATAAGATACGAACCGTTCATAAATTATGCAATCTTTATTAGATATTAATTTAAATGTCAAATATTATTACTTTGTTAATAAACTATTAATTTATAATTTAATGTACTTTTATTATGAATATTACAATAAAACTATTACAATTTAAATTAAAAAATGAATTATGACGGTTGATTTCTTCGTTGACTTCTTCTGTCACTCAATAAAGTTGACTGACCATTTTACAAATTGAACTTTCTCCTGAGTTCCGCGTCTTACCTTTTCTTCAGTTTAAAATATTTTTTTTTTTGTTAATATTATTCAATCATCATATTTAATTGATTTATTTAAATCCGATTTAGTTCTATTTACGAATTTAATTATATAAATAGTATCTACACAATAAACAAATTAAACCGAAATAAAAATCTATAGAAATGTATTAATTAAAAGAGCAATAAAAACAATAAAAGAAAGGTGTAAAAATAAACCAAACAATAATACATTTTAATAATAATTTAACAAATTAACTTTATGATTACATCTTGCAGCAATTACCTTTTACACAAATGAAAAATGTTTAATTTAATTTCTCTTTTAATAGTTGTTCAAATGTATAATTATTATTATTTTAAGGGCTTTCAAAATTTGTTTTTGTTATACTTAACATAATCATACACAAACTGTCTATGTAGTACAATAAACAAATTTTTTAACACAAGTAAATAAATTGTTAAAAGAGTTCCCAACAGTACATCTTTCGAAATGAAATATATTTAGTATTTAATTTTTCAGTTTTAAAAAGCCTGATAATTCATCCAGCCTCAATATAAAAGAATGGTGTTCATGTATGTTAAAGACCATAGTTTTATCCATAATATGAATATTTTGTTTTCATATGGAGACCATTTAACAAATAATTGTTATTTCGGTTCTTAAAATACAGATAAAGAAATTATTTTTGGACTGAACCATGCTTTTATTACACTATTATGCTAAGTATAACTTTTCTATTCATAGGAACATCATATAAAACGGACTTCTTTTGTAGTAAGGACAAGAACAACTTTGATTCATCAATATTATTTTTATCGAAATAATAATTTTTTGCATGTAATCTAGTTACAAAGAAAATTAAAATGGATAATAAATATGAATGCCCATAACAGGCAGGTGGAGTGTTAAATTATTTGCACTCGATCTGCTAGTTCCAGGGCTATAAAAAATAGTGCTGTTTCTTATAACATGGTCAGCCAGTTATATAGCTGAAGCAATTAAGAACAGAAGAGGTAGAGATGTAAAAGACACTAGTCAGAGTTATCTCCTTTGAGAGTAATGAATTTCATTATAAAGCCACACCCTGTGGTGAATGAAGTGAAGATGTTATTTGCAGGGTGGAAAGTAAATGCTTTACAGAGGGCTTGGCATGTGATAAGGATACTTTTTCACTCAGTGAGGAAGACAATAGTAAACCACCTCGCTCCTCGTTTTACTTAGTAAATTTTTTAAAGGTTCAAACCAGCCTTTCGGCTGATGACCTAAACAACAATAAATATCATAGAGGTTTTAAATGAGCTTGTTAAAAACAAAATGACGAAGAATTGTTAAGAGTAAGGGGCAAATTTATGTACTTATAAGAACAATGAAATTAAAAACCAAATCTACAAAAGTTTGTAACATAAGGTAATCAAGCTAAAATTTTGGAAGACCTTAAATCAAATAAGACTGAATACTAACAACAAATCAAATTAGCTAACAACCTGACAGTTTAGAGTGGATCGTTTTATTTCTTGTCTTATAACCAACTAACAAGTTGGTTGGTGAAAAACATTTCACACTAATGCTAATGCACATAATGAAGAGCAACAGATGAAAATGAGTGATGTAATATGACAGACCTAACTGGGAATCAAACCCAGGACTCGTGTAGTTTAATTCAATTACGTAAAAAATTAAACCAAAATCATCGAGTCCAATATAAAAAAATCGGCGGTCATGTATGTTAAAAGTTATAGTTTTATCCATAAATCGAATATTTTGTTTTCATATGGAGGCAATTTAACAAATAATTGCTATTTCGGTTCCTTATACAGATAAAGAAATAGTGTTACATTCTCCTGAATTAGGAATTCGATTTTCAAAAAAGCTGCAGTTATTTTTTAAAATTAGTTTATGGGACGATTTTTTCAAATTTTACAGCTCGGACTATTTTATAAAAGTTTAATGGTTTCTTGATTTAAACGGTCTGACAATTTTATTTAGTAATTATTGTCGATGTGTTTTCAACATAAAAAATTTCTTCAGGTTTTTTCTAATAATATTTGTGATTAAAAATTTAAACACTTCTAAGTATGTAACATAATAAGTAACGTTTTGCTTCTCCCTTTCTGTCATAAAACTGCACACTTTACCTCTGTTATTTACTGGTAGAATGCAAAGAAAACAATTGTTTTATAAAATTTTAAATGACGATGATGGAATTTTAAAGAAGTGGATTCAGAAAGAAGTATAAATTTTCCCGATACTTGGAAACAATAAATCAAATATATTCGTATTAAATTTTAGAATTAATTACATTATTGTATGAAAAATATTTAATTTATTTAAATTCGCGTCAATCTAAAATGTTGTGGTGAATCAAACAACACGGTAAAATGCAACGTAACTAATAATAATCCGACCTTTTCTACGAATTAAAATTATTTTTTCTCAGTCAAGTCAAGAATGTTAAGAAGTTGACATCCACTCCAGAAAATCAAACGAGTAAAAAGTAACTTAGTTGATTAGTTACGCGGTTTTCTTTACTCTTTTCAAATGCAACGTAACACTCTCTATTTTGTTAGATGACAGCTATTGCATCTACGCTTCAATCAATAATCAGAAACTATTAACGTGTAAACATCAACTATTTTCCTAGCTTTTGATTTTTATCCCAGTTTGATAATCTTTAATTTTTTATCACTTGATTCATAGTGACTTAATATAAATTGCAAGACGTTCACTAAATAATATGTTAGAAGTAAATTACATAAATCTGTTTTTACTTTATTATGCAGAACATTTATATTTTATCTCCAGAAGGGTAACGTCTAATTTAATTTTTACTTTCTCTTGCCTATATGAATATATAGGAAGGAAAGTATTGTTTTCATGTCGATTTTTCGAAATCGAATTTTCACCGGATCTAACGTTTTCAGACCTCCTGAACCCAAAAAACATGTTTTTAGCGATTGGTCTGTGTGTGTGTCTGTGTGTGTGTGTGTGTGTGTGTGTGTGTGTGTGTGTGTGTGTGTGTGTGTGTGTATACAAAATATCTCAAGAACGGAACATTGTACGAACTTTAAACTTGAAACTTAAGTTACATATCCTTACCGGACCCGACACGAACATTTTCATCAAAATCGGTCAACCGGAAGTAGTAGTTTATTCGTGTAATTTTTCACTTTTTTGCGATTTTCTCAAAAACTGATCCTACGATTTTTTTAAAAATCGCCTCATTTACTCAATTTTTTATTCTCTACAAGATAGGGTAGGCGCCATGTTTGCTGAAATTCTGGGTGAGGCTGTTTTTGCGTAAAAAACTTTTATTTTTAAGATTGCGGCTTTAATATGCATTTTAGCGCAAAACGTTATATAATAAAAGTTGTAGAGAATGTAAAATTCTACAACTTTTATTTCAAACATTGTTTTGTATAACGCTTAGTTTAGCGGTAATTAGCAATTTTCTTATTTTTTCTCACGAAAACGTGTGAAAAATCTATTTTTTTAAGATTTCGGCCTTAGAATGCATTTTACGACAAAAGTGTATTAAATAAAATTTATAGGAAATTAAGAGATCTACAACTTTTATTTAAGCATTTATTTTGTACAGTGCCTAGTTTAGCGTGAATGAGCGATTTTCCGTATGTTTAAGCCAAACTGAGGTCAATTTTCATTTTGCGTATTTCACTAATGTTTTTTGAGGTTAGTTTTTTGTTTATTTCTGTTTTATTACTAATGTTAGGTTTATTGTTAGTTATTTGCATTGGCAAGAGAAAGTTGTGTGAGTGTTTCACACCAGATTTTTTTTTAATTGTAGATTCATTATTTTAATGATTTTTGAGTACACACATAACCTACAAAAAGCACTAAAGACCCACCGGTTTGGTCTAGCGGTAAAGTCGTTTCAGCGAGTCAGCTGTACAACAGCTGATTTTCGGAGACAAAATGTTCCTGGTTCAAATATAAAGGTCTATTCCCACGACGCGTGTTTACTAGCTGCTAGTACTATCAGGACCTACTAGCGCGTCGCCGGCCGCATTGGCGTAGTTGGTAACGTGCTCGCCTCTCATCATGCGGTCTTGGGTTCGAATCCCATTCAGGCACGGCATATTTTCATACGTTACAAAAAAAAATCATTTTATCCACCGTCTGCATTAGCAGTAATTGCAGAACAGTCGGACGTTAAAAAAAAAAAAAAACTAGCGCATCGGTGACGGTTCCCTAGACGCTTGTTTTTTTTTTTGTTTAACGTCCTACTGTTCTGCAATTACTACTAATGCTGACGGTGAAGGATGAAATGATTTTTTTTATAACGTATGAAAATATGCCGTGCATGAATGGAATTCGAACCCAGGACCGCATGACGAGAGGCTAGACGCTTTTTTACTAGCAGCTTATAAGTAATTAACAAAGTTTCCAAACGTTCACACCAAACAAGTGTATTAGCCCTAGTCAATCACATGAACTTTTTCCCCTACTGGCGCTAGTAAAATTAAACATGTTCAAAGTCACTAGTGCGCTAGTGAATACTAGCTCTTTAACTAAACTAGCTGCTAGTTGTTCGTTCCCATTACGCTATTTTGCTAGCTGCTAGTAAACTAGGGTCGTGAGAATAGGCCTTTGGTATAGTTACTTGAGTCACGAGTTTGCCTTTGTTTGCAACGAGGGGTAAAGAGGGAAAAGCATCAGTGCGCATGCACGACTGCTTTAATTTCAGTACAACAAACGCAACTTATTCTATACCCAGAGTATATACAGTAGACTATATCGCGGAACCTTTTGTTGGCTAACTGTACCAATATAACTGTTAGTTACCGTAAACAGAAATTTTAGTTTCTTGTAAACGTGGGCAGACTATTCACAGTGCTGAACGAAATCTAATATGCAGTGTAATAAAATGCTGTTAAGTTGAAGCTAAAAAAATGCCTTTCCCTGCCTCTTAACAAAATTCATGAGCGAGTGGGTAACTACTGTGACGTTTCTCTTTCCACAATTCGAAAAATAAAGAAGGAAACTAAAGACGTAAAAAAGTTATTCTTCAACAGTTTTGTTGACAACTGGTAAAAACAGTAAACGGTTAGGTAGATACTAGTGAGACTGATAGTGAAGACGCCGGTGACAGCGATAGTAAAGAAGGCGTTCATTCGTAGAAATTTTTGTTCCAATGGAATAAGGTAGCTGGTAATTACAGTAAATCAAACATTTATAGTCATGTAATTAAGTTATAGGCCATATTATAGGCCACATTTATTTCTTATAAGGTTTATAAAGAAAACATTTTCTCTGAATAACCCGCAGCTTACAAACTTTATATAAAAACTGCACGGTAGTGAAATGTACGAGTAATGTCTCTGTTGAGGTTAGCAGGACTTTCAAATTTTCACTTTCTTTCCTCACAGCCCATCCATACGCAAAAGGTAATAATGTGACATCAGTATCTATAGTTACTTTCTTAAGGATTTGAATACCAGACAATGGTTACCCGTGTACTTTTATGGTTGAGGGTTCAATTAACCATAATTTCTCAGGAAAGGTTGGCCTGGATCTGTACAATATTACACCTCATTTTCATATCATACACATCATCCTTATCTCATTGGGTTGCTGATTGTTCTGAATTGAATAGATTGCAACGTACAAATATTAGGGATTAAAAAAGTGCTACTTACATTTATTTTGCCCATATATCTAAAGTTTCTTATTTTAAAAATCACTGTTTACTTACGAAATAAATTATAAATAGGATATATACAACTAAATTATATTTTTGCCCTTATCATAGATTTATGTATGTATATTGTAATAAAATGATAAATAAGGTGACCTTGGAGATTACAAGAGTATCATGAACGTCATGAAGCAGACCAATAAACTGATGGAGCTTTTATGATTTTAATTTTCTAATTTAATTTGCTGATGTCGGATCAAGTGGCCAGGTGGCGGGTTTTTTGTTGGTAAGGTGGCTGCGGCCTCCTTGGGGCTGGACGAGGACGCCTCAATTAAGTCCAACACTACTTCCCCCATCGTGAGGGAGTGAACATGAGTTTTTCTCGCCGCCTCGGATAAAAAAAAATTGCTAATTTAATATAGCATAATTTTTTGTAGTTACATTTAAATCTTCTGAATTTTAAGGGTAAAGAAATATCTGTTCCAAGCTTTTTAGCCTTCTTGGAGTGTTGTCCGATAAAGTAACTGAGATAATCATCTTGATTAGTTTTTTTTGTCTTGCTAATCTTCTGTGGAAATGTTGATGGTATTACAGTATTTTATTGTGTCAAATACGTAAGGAACTTGTAGGTTATTGTGATTAATCTCGTTTAGTACTTACCAAGGGAAGCCGGTTATAATTTAAAGGCTCTGCACTGGCAGGACTGAAATCAAACTATATTACTCGATTTGGTGAATTCGTAAATGTGGAAACCACATGTCCAGATTGGTTTCAGGAGGTAATGATATTACTTTAATTTAATTTTAATAAAACATTTAAATAATAGAGCAGAAATTAAATCAATTCCAGAGGACTATAAGCGGAACTTTGGGTAATAGAGCGAGAAAGTACACAAACCTTAAGTTTTACAAAGTTATGGCAACTCCAGTTATTCTGTACGGAAGTGAGGACAACAACAAAAACCCAAGAGCGGAGAATCCAGACGGCAGAGATGAGATTTCTTCGAAGAACTAAGGGGTGTATACTCTTGGACAAAATAAGGAATGAGGAAATCAGGCAGAATTGGGTATTTACAACTTGAACGAAAAGATAAAGAATTATCGCCCAAGTTGGAGAGAGCACATGGCAAGGATGTCAGATCACAGGAAACCTAAGCAGGCACACTGGTATGATCTAGAAGGTACAAGGGATATCGGTAGACCTAGGAGAAGATGGAGATATATGATATAGTTTGTGAGTTCAGAACAGGCTGCGGCCTAATCCTAGGTTGGAAGAAGAAAAATATAAAAAATTGAAGTATTATTTGTTTTGACAATAAAATATATCTATTTCGAGTAAATTTATTCCGTTTAATATTTTTAACATCTTGGTCATTAGCATTTATTTCGGGTTATGGAATGGTGGATTTTGACATGTAATCATTTCCAGGCTAGCCGGGAATCATACCAGGGATCCCGTAATGTAGGCTATCGCGCTAACCAATATGCCATGAAAAGGGTCCCGTTTAATTTTATTTTGGGGTCGTTAAGCATTATCAGTCAGCTTGTAAAAAGGGACTATTTATTGTTATGTAACACCGGTTTGGTGAGAGACATTTTATGGTGACGGATACACATAAACAAAAGCCAATGGATATCGCTACTCAAATTCATGCTTGAACAAACCGCGAAGTGGTGATCAAATAAAGCGCTTGTCAATACAATAGTGTACCGAGTCCGTTAACAAATAAAAGCTAACCTAAGGTTCAGTAAAAAATATTTCAGTAATAACTTACTCCATAGTAGGTAAGCACAAAGTTTCAATTTTAAAATTAGTAATCAAGTTCCTATATTACTTTTGCAATGGTTGCCAATCACGGTTCACCTACTTTAATTACTCTGTTAATTATAATATTTTATTTACAAACATCAAAGAAAATAATTTAGCAAAAACAAAGAAACTTTTAAAAAGGTTTAATACGTGTTGGATAATTACTTGTAGTACACCTCATGAAACAGTTAATGGATAATTAGCGTTTTCTAACAATTAAGTAAAATAAAAAAGCAAATATAATCAGATTATGTACAATCTTATAAAATGTAATCTGTTAATAAAATTTAAATTACATTAATTACCTTCCATGTCATTACCTTTCCTGACAATAACTTACATTTTTATGCCCAGAAACTTTTATCTTTTTATAAGAAAGTGGGTGCATTAAAATGCATACTTTTACTTTATTTAAAATTTAACGATAACTAAATTCTATTAGATGAATAATGTTTATGTTATCTTAACCCTGTTTTCAAAAATAATATTTAATTTTTTATCTAGGACATAGAACTAACTAGATAGTTTCCTATATAACCCACATAGGTGATGACACCGATTTTCTATTCTATTTGCCTAATTTGAATCAATAGATAAAAAAGTTACAAGATTATAATATAAATTTGGTTTTTACTAATTAAATATCTGAACTACTTTCTCTATTAAAATTTATTACTTTATTTTTCATTTTAAAAATCATTATGGAAGATAGAGTTTGTAAAATTTAATACGCTTTTAAGGTAAATTTTTTCAGTTTATTTTAAGTTGCATCAAGATTTTGGTTATTAGGGATTATTCTGGGTTGTATAATAATTTAAATATTTAAAAGATAGATATTTTTTGTCGAGTTCGGTCTTAGCTCCCAACGGACAGATTCCAGTCGCCTTTATTTTAAAATGCAGCTTTCTATGTGCAAGTTTGCCATCCACCCATCGTTATTTTTTTCACGTTCTCGATTAATGCAAAAATTTTAGAATTTGTATTTTTTATGATTATTTTATTTGAAGACTTGCCGCACTGATGCCGCGTTTAATCAATCCGTGAAGATTACATGGTAGAGTTTTACAGAGGTAAAAGTTTTTTTAAAGTTTTACAGAGGTAAATTTTTCGGATGAAATTGTACTAATTTTTAAAAATCTGGAATGTTATTCGCTGACCGATTCTAAAATTTGGGGTTTTTGTTAGATATTTAGGAATAGAAAACAAAAAAGTTCTTGCCACGCCTACGTTTTGAGACATTATCGAAAAAAGACGACTGAAAAATTAAAAATTTCTGCAATAATTCGGGAGTATACAGTGTCGGTTCGGCGACCTCATTTTCAAAATATACGTCAAAAATTAATTGAGCGACGTGCCATTCGTTCTTTTTTTTCACACGATTTAGTTTGTCTAATTATTTGTTTCTTTTTCCATTATGTTTGAAACCGTTACTAATATTATAAGTGTGAATTTTATTTCTGCCTATTGTTGTGGTATTTGATTTTCTATCTTTACGACTCTGCCCATAACAGACAGGTGGAGTGTCAAATTATTTGCGCTCAATCTGTTAGTTGCAGGGCTAAAATAAATAGTTCTACTTCTTATCACATGGTCAGCCAATTAAATGACTGAATCATTTAAGAACAGGAGAGGCAGAGAGGTTTAATACATGGAGAGGTAATTCCAGAAGAATGGAAATTAGCGTACATCACTCCTATACATAAGAAAGGGAATAAAACAGATTGTCAAAATTATAGAGCTATTAGTGTAACGGCTTCAATGGGAAGGTTGTACGGACATATTTTGAAAGAAAGGATTGAGCAGGAAATAGAAGTGATGGAAGAGCAAAGTGGCTTCACAGCTGGTAGATCGTGTGTAGACAACATATTTGTGTTAAAGCATTTGATTGAGAAAAGATTAACTAGAAATTTGGAGACTCACTTAGTCTTTGTAGACTTAGAAAAAGCATACGACACAGTACCAGTGCAAAAGCTTTTTGAAGTACTAGGAGATAGGGTACAGGAGACGTATGTTGAAGCTATAAGACAGCTATATGATGGTCAAAAGTCGACTGTAAAACTGCAGGGTCGTCTCTCTACCCCATTTAAGGTTACAAAAGGACTTCGTCAGGGATGCTGTCTCTCTCCTACTTTGTTTAAGATTTATATGAATGAAGTTTTGAAAGAGTGGAAGGCAGAATGTGCTAATATGGGTATCGACATCGATGGAGAATATTTGTATACCCTTCTATTTGCAGATGATCAAGTAGTAATAGCGAATGACGAGTTCGATATTGAATATATGATGAGGAAACTGACAGAGGTTCTTGAGAAATGGGGCTTAAAAGTTAACTATTCAAAGACGAAGTATTTACCGATTGGAATTGTTGGACGAGATCTGCATATAGGGGGACATAAGATAGAGGTATGTGAAGAATATAAGTATCTAGGTGTGGTGTTGAGTAAAGAAGGAAACAGCCAACGGGAGATAGTAAATAGAGTGACTCAGGGAAAAGTAGTTACAGGAATGCTGAATTCAGTTTTGTGGTCAAAGGATATCCGGACAGAAACAAAGTGTAGAATTGGAAGAGCGATACAACAAAGCGTTCTTACATATGGTGCGGAAACGTGGGAGTTAACTGAGAGAAGTAGACGAAGGATTGCGGCTGCACAGATGGACTTCTGGAGACGCAGTTGTCGTGTTTCGAGGATGGACCATATACGAAATGAAACAATCTGGCAGAGAGTAGGAAAACCAAGTAGGGTATTGGATGAAATTGGGAAAAAAGTATTGTTTTGGTATGGGCACTTGAGAAGGATGAGTGAGAGCAGATGGCCCAGTAGGATATGGAATTGGACCCCAACAGAGAGAAGGAAAAGAGGCCGTCCAACGAGACGGTGGATGGAGGAGGTGATGGAAGCAATGAGCAAGAGAGATCTGCAGGAGGGTGATTGGCTGGATCGGGAAGCTTGGCGATTGAAATGCGAAAGACGGCTTTAATTGCTGTAGAAGTTCGCAAAAAAAAAAAAAAAAAAAAAAAAAAGAGGCAGAGGTGTAAAAGACACTAATCAGAGTTATCTCCTCTGAAAGTAATGAATTTCATTGTACAACCAGACCTTGTGGTTAATGAAGTGAAGGTGTCGTTTTCAGAGTGAAAAATATGTGCTTTTCAGAGGGCCCGGCATGCTGAAAAGAATACTTTTCCACTCAGTGAGGAAGGCAAAGTAAACCTCACTTCTCGTTTTACTTAGTAAAACCTCTACAGGTTCAAATCAGCCTTTCGGCTGATGACCTAAACAACAATTTACGACTATTTTTGTTTTTTAATATATGCTTTTTTACCTTTTGGATTACTGTCAAACTTGTCCTTTTCATCATATACTACTTGCTACTACTATTACTACTACTACTACTACTACTACTACTGATACTGCTACTGCTACTGCTACTGTTACTGTTACTATTACCACCAATTAAAATTAGAATATCATCTTTACCTTCTATGTCCTAAACAACACAAAAACATTTAAAAGACTACAAAGAAAATATCCAATAGGCATTATTTGAAGAAATGTCAACAAATTATACGTAAAAAAAAATCATCCAGAGGAAGTGTATCGATGGATAAAAATTCTCCATTCAAGACATACACCAATTATCATTAATTTAGTCATGGTAGAGTTTGTCTGACAACTTGAGTCGGCTGCACAAATAGTGGGATTTGACTTACACACTATAGAGTTCTTAAGTGGCTGTAACTTGCTTTGTTTTGCCATCACTCAAAGTTTATATGTTGTTGTGTCAGTTCACTAATAGTGGTAATATTATTTCAAAAATATTACATATTTTATACTGCAATTACCAGAAAGAAACTAAATCAAAACAACTAGGCTATATAAAATTATCTTAAACACTCCCAAAAATTTTATAATTTTGTTTAGTCTAATAATTACAGGATTGAAATTTCAGGATTGTTAGTCGCACGTATAAAATAATTTATAATGGTTATACGTAAAGAGGAACGATGCACAAAATAACACAATGACGAATGGTAAACAACGTGCAAGCCTAGATATTAAATAATGAGAAAAGTAACCGTACAGATATATAAAAGTTCTATGGTGAAGATGCGATTCAGGAATAAACTATTTTTTTCCAATTAATAAAAAAAAACTTGAAGATGTGGCTTGCTCCGCTTGTACTTTTATCGGCTCCCCCACACCTGGGCATCGATACTATTCTACTGTTGATTCTACAATTTTAATCATCGTTCTGACGCTGCTCCAACTATCACTGAGGCAGTTAAAGGGGGAACTCTTCTCCATTCTTAATTTGGCGCATGCTCATAGGAAATGTTTTTAATAAGAGCTGTTCTCTTCTGGACTACATCATAATGAAACGACTAGGCCTATACAGAACTGATGAGGGACGAAGTGACGGGCTTATCTCATTCACGACACGGTAGACTTGAGCCGTCAGACAAGCTCTACCTATTTATTGCTACACAGTGCAAAAATTATAGATTTTTCTGTTGTAAAAAAACAAATTGTTTAAATAATGGATAATTACGGTAATGAAGTAAAATATCTTGACAAACAAAATATTACAAATATTTATTTATAATTAATTTATCTAATAACTACAAATAAGATTTTATTGAAATTTATTGCCGTATTGTAATATTAATAATATAATTAATAAAACAAACTATTTGCCAATAAACGGGCTATAAAAATGAAATGCAGTTAATTTATAAATAGAAATAGCTGGAGGCGTTGGCATTGAGTTTTAACATTTTTTTATGGTAAAGCGTGATGCAATACACAGCAAGTTAGTTATCTCTGAAAAGATGTTACTCGGACAGCTTTCTCGGTTCCCAATTCATGCCAAAACGTAATGTCGTCCTTCTGAATGTCATAAAGTTCACTGACATTAACAAAACTGGTGATTTTTATGCGTTGCTTCTTACTAGTTTTCTGAAGCTGTAAAATTTTGTTGTTTTCTTGTATATTAAGATATCTTAACAATGAATACTCTTACAAAATCAACATGTCAAAATGCGAAAATTTATTTGTTTTCTACTCGCAGTAATAATTTAATGTTCATTTTATGACGATTTAGTTATATTCTCCTTGCATTAAAATGAAATATCTATTGTTAGATATTTTCCTTTTGTTAAATAATAAAAATATTACTACAATAGCTTTGTATATAGCATATTAGCTGAACCAAATCAACCTCCGTTAAAAATAAGAAGAAAATATCTATCTTAAATTTGCGACCAAAATTTCAGCTGCACCTGAAAATCCAGTATATCATAATGCCTTCTGGAACAGAAATAATCAAAACATTTGGCAACACTCACATTCCCAAGCCTTCTGTATTTTCGTATAAAAATTTATCTTGAAGAATTTAACCTCGCCTTTTCTATTTTATTTCAAATTCTCGAATCTGATGAATCACTATCGTTAAATGAACTTCTAATGATTAATGCGAATCAATTCTAGAACACGGTTTTACACACGATCTTTATAACAAAGCTATCTTAAGCTACATCGACTCAACAGACGAGTTGGAGTTATCGTAGGCGGTTGTTTCGGTCATCACCCGAAAGGCTGGTTTGAACCTCTAGAGGCTTAACTAAGTAAGGAGTGAGGTGGTTTATAATTGACTTGCTTACTACTTTCCTCCCGAAGTTATCTATCAGGTTATGATTATGACAGGCAAGTTTTTAAGAAACATTTCAAGGCAAAAATCTACTCAGTACAAATAAAACAGAATACAATTGAAGGGCTCAGTGGATGAAGGTGCTATGTAACAAAAATATAGTTTTTTGAAAAATACGATCAAAATTCTAAGGATCCCATCATTTTGTGAATTGTCTGACTTTCATTTTGGCACTTACATATTATTGCCCCTTCATGGAAATTTATATTATTAAATTTGAAATCTTTAACTTTACTTCTCAAATTTTTTTTATAACATACTTATGATTGTAATGCCTTCATCGTTTAAAAATTTGTATTGCCCACTATCTCTTCTGAGATAGGTTGAACAGTATTTAATTTAAATAACACAAAATAAAGTTTCTTATAACCGAATTAAAAAAAATTACTTCATAATTCTGCTGATAAAGATACATATCTATAACCATGGATAATGATTTTATTCTAAAACAAAAATGTATTGCAAAATGTAGGAAGAAAAGTGCCAAGTAATCATAAATTATTTATTCGCTAAAAAGCATAAATTAAGCAGTGATTTCTTGAATTAACACTAGTGATTTCTTAGAATGTAGAGATAGAGTATTCTAAGTCATCGGTACAACTAATGTACACATAGCGTCTTTATCAGTCACAAAAACTCAATTTTTGAAAATTGTTACATAGCATCTTTATCCACTTAACTCTTCAAGTGTTACAACTTTTATGTACCCACTTTTGAGAGAGCTGCTGCATCTGATGATTTTATAATCAATTCTGTAGTAAATAGGTTTCTGATTTTTAGGACAAAGTTTGTACAACTGATTAGGTGAAATATTACAACTATTGTAAAAGTACAAGTCTTTTATAGCGCTTTGATTAAAATAATTTCATGGTTTTCCAATATAGCCTATACAACGACAAAACCATACTGTAGATTTTCAAGAAAAGTAGTACAGGTTTGCCGGTTTACTTAATTCGGACGTTATTTTATATGGCAGCACTAAAAATAAGCCATAAGTTGCTTTTTAATAACTGCATAGGGTCTGAGACATGCCCGTAACAGGCAGATGGAGTTTTGAATTGTACTTAATTTTCTAGTTCCAGGGCTACAAAAAATAGTTCTCTTATTTATTACATGGTCAGCCCATTATATGACTGAAGCATTTAAGAACAGCAAATCTATTTTTAGAGGTGTAAAATACACTAGTCAGAGTTATCTACTTTGAGAGTAATGAATTTCATTTCAGCCAGACCCCGGGGGTGAATGAAGTAAAAAAATGTGTCATTTGCAGGGTGGAAAGTAGATGCTTTTCAGAAGGCCACTCAGTGAGGAAGGCAATGATAAACCATCTCACTCATCGTTTTACTCAGTAAAGCCTCTAAAGGTTTAAACCAGCCTTTTGGCTGATGACCTAAACGCCAACAGGATCTGAGAAACTTATTAAACATTCTTTATCTTCACTGTAAATTGCAGTTAGAAATTAAAATGTGTTTAAAATTAACGAATTTTTAATCATTAATTTTACTGACCTAGAGAATATTATGTAGCCATATTAGGTTATAATCGTGTTGCATTTTGTGACCTGTCTAATAAATAACGGATTTCAATATTTATGACATAAATATATTTATAATGATTGATTTGTTAACAGCAATGATATTTTTCTTGGATATGTATTTATTTAACCAAGAAACAGAATTCCGTCGTCATCAATACTACTTCCAAGGAAATATACGTCGCAAATCACTTAAAATATGTTTCCTTTTTTATATTACTGATAATTGTGTGAATAAATGTTTAAACAAAATATAAAAAGAATATTCACTTAGAAAGGAACAGTTTAAGAATAATTTCATAATAGTAATAAGAATAATATCACTATCCCATGTGATGCTACTAAATTGTAATTAGCGAACAAAAGTGCAAGTAAAATGTTTATTAAGCTATTATAACACCTTACTTGTAATCTTCTTATATTAATATCCGTGTTATTCAGTTTTTCTTTTATACGGAGGAAACATCTCAGCTACTGTTATTGTGTCAAGGATGACTAAGTCACGAATCCTTTCATTTATTTTATCAACTTAAAAAATAAGGGTTTCCTTTTCATTAAAAAGGATATATTATCATAAATGTATCCTAACTTATTTTAAAATCTCTTACATAAACAAATAATATGTTTTTTCTTTCATTCATTTTTATTCAGTTGTGAATTTAAATTTGCATGTAACTTTTTACCAGTACAGTTATTTGCGACTATGATATTTTCTATAACGTTGAATTTGTCAACCGATTATTACTATCATAATATTTATAAAATAATACTAATTTGCTTCTTTGCTATACTACTGGTATTATTTCTCCAAACAATTTGTTTTTTTTTTAGGAAAAGTAGTTTATAACGTATCCAGTATTGCGAATGATTAATATTAGAACAACATTAATTTAATAAGCGTTTAAGTATTAAATTTTGTTTTTATGAAGTCGAAAAATCCTTTTTGTCATTAGCGATAACTTGGGTTCTAATTTTTCAAAAGTTCTAGACCCTAGCTGGGAATCAAATCCGGAGTCTTCCGCTTTGCATCCTAGCACGCTAACCATTGCAGCACGAATGCGCCCTAAAATAATTTTCTCTATATATATTTCGGTTTCTAAATTTTCTTAAGGGATGTAGATAATAAGATAGGGAGAGAAATTTGAGGAGGTTTAGGTATCTCAAAGTTAAGTACCCGAAACAAAATATCAACTGATTGGTGTGGTTGGACTATATCTGCAAATAGAAGGATAAAGGATAGAGATTTACGAGGAAAAGTTTAAGTTAAAAAACATAGTGAAGAGAGGAAAATCCAAAAGAAGATAATGAGCAAAGCAGTACAGATGTTCCGTTTTGTGGTTAAAGGAAGTTTGAATCAGAACAAAGGAGAAAATTGGATGAGCAAAAGAGCAAAGCAATCTAATGTGCGATATACCTCGTAGAAATTTACAGGAAGATAGAGAATGGTTACAGCCGTTCAGATGGACATCTGAAAAGAAGTTGTCGGGTCTTGAGATTGAGTGAGGAATAAAGTAAACTGAGGAAAGGTAGGAAGGCCAAACGGGTATTAAACGAAATTTATAAGAACACTGTAGTGGTATGTACTACTACATCGGTTAAATTAAGACAGGTGATACAGTAGAATAAGGAACTGGATTGCCCGTAACGGGCAGTTGGAGTATTAAATTAGTTGCACCCAATCTGCTGTTTCCAGAGCTACAAAAAATATGTTTCATAACACATAGTCAGCCAATTATAGTGTTGTTGTTGTTTAGGTCATCAGCCAAAAAGCTGGTTTGAACCTGTAGAGGTTTTACTAAGTAAAATGAGGAGTGAGGTGGTTTACCATTGCCTTCCTCACCGAGTGGAAAAGTACGCTTATCAGCATGCCGGGCCCTCTGAAAAGCACATATTTTCCACTCTGCAAATGACACCTTCACTTTATTCACCACAGGGTCTGGCTGTATAATGAAATTCATTACTTTCAGAGGAGATAACTCTGATTAGTGTCTTTTACACCTCTACCTCTTCTGTTCTTAAATGATTCAGTCATTTAATTGGCTGACTATGTGTTAAGAAACAGAACTATTTATTTTAGCCCTGCAACTAACAGATTGAGTGTAAATAATTTGACACTCCACCTGTCTGTTATGGGCAGCCAATTATAGTATATGACTGATTTATTTAAGCACAGAAAAGGTAGAGGTGTAAAATACACTAGTCAGAGTTATCTCCTCTGAGAGTAATTAATTTCACTATACAGCCGGACCCTGCGATGAATAAAGTGAAAGTGTCATTTGCAGGGTGGAAAGTAGGTGCTTCTCGGAAGAACTGGCATGCTGATAAACATACACTTTCAACTCAGTGACGAAGGCAATAGTAAATCACTTCACTCCTAGTTTTTACTTAGTCTAAACTCTTATGGTTCAAACCAGCCTTTCGGCTGTTAACCTAAACAAACGAGGAACTGGGCAATAACGAAGAGAAAGAAAAAAGAACACCCAGCAAAGCGTTGGATGAGTAGATAAATGGAAACGATGACCAGAACAGGTCTGAAGGAAGGTGATTTAATGGATAGAAAAGCTTGGCGTTTAGGATACGGAAAATACCAATAATAACTTCGCAAAAGAAAGTATCATAGGGTTAAAATTGGTAATTGGAAATAATTCATAATTTGGTGTCAGCTGGTAGCTTATAAAATCGCTTCCTCAACCTGTTGTTTAATTTTTTAAAGCAACTTTTTACTAGCTGACTAACTTGGCTATCCAGAGGGCTTAAAATAATATAAAAGTAAAAATTTAAAACATAAAACCGTAGAATTAGCTTAATAGTTTTTAACTATTTAAAAAAAATCGCACGCCAAAAATTAATGTTCTATCAATGCATTCATATAAATGTAAAAATATAGTTAGTATCAAAAAATTGTATTTAATATTATAAATTATTTTAATGGATATGAAATGTTATATAAGATGTTTGCATAAAAATTCGATTTTTTTTATTGTCTTGTTTAAATATATTTGGTTTAATACTGAAGTGACTAATTTTACAAATTGTATAATTACTTATCCCCCGAAGTTATCTACCAGGGTACGATTATGACATACAACGTTGTCCTTCCAAAAAATATTTAAAACATATAATTACTTTTGTTAACAACGTGACACTCTAAATATGTATAGTAATCTAAGATAATAATAACTCATTTTCTTTCTCTAACGTCTTTACTGTACTTATGTTATTAATGATAAATTTCTTGTTTACATTTGTCACCTTGACAAGCTTCGTCGTGAGAACTGGGCATGTTTACTTTAGTAGCCTACCACTATCTTTTTATTATGTTTGTATTTAGACTTTAGGTCACGACCCCATCCAAATAATAAACTTATAAACTATACTGTAATATAAAATATATAATTAATAGGATTTTTTTTAAATTTCTAAAAATATCTGTCCATTAATGATGGTATCACTAACTCCATTATTTTTTTAAATACGATTTTATGATTTCTTAAGTAATAATGAATTGGGCTTTAGCAATCTTTTTATAAGTTTTATAAGATTTGGTGTATGCAATATTATTAAACGGGTATTGCATTACAGGAGGCTTTTATTTATAAATCTGACAAATTGGTAACTAATTTTTATAAATAGACTTGACTACCGCTTCGTATCACAAATTAACTGGCACGATTTTAGATTTTATCGATTTTTAAAATATAAATTTTCTAAGTATTTTTAAAACGTATATCTTATTCGACAAACAGAATTACTATATACATATCAAATAAATTTTAGTTTACAGTAATTTTTACCTTGAGTTTTTTAAAAATAACCACATGTTTTTACACTCCAGTAATTAAAAGAAGAATTTTCCTGTTGTTTACAAAAACATAATTCAACCTGAATATAACTTGATGATTTATAATTCATTAACTTAGAAACTGCATATGCAACAGGAAGTTCTAGTCTTATCTGAATGTCCTAGTATATTAGGAAAGTTTTGTTTACTTTTTTCTAAAAACCTACATTTTTTATCAAAAATTGATTGGTTACATCTTTTAAATAAAAAGTTGTCAGTAATATATTTGTGCTATAAAAGCTAAAAATTTTTAAGAAATGTTTGTCCTAATTTTTTTAACAAACTCGATACCTACGATAAGAAATGGAATTAAATAATATTTCTCTACTATAATATTTTAAAAAATGTAATAGCTAAAAGTCTCTACTCTAATTATCATAAGTAAAAAATGTTAATACATTGTATTCTCAGCTAAAAATTGCGCTGCCGCTGTGCGTTTGCTTACGCTGACCTCAGTACGTGCATTAAATAAACGGATTTTTTACTTTTCCCGGTTTCATTGTATACTTCATCTAAGTATACAATCTAAGCACTTGTATTGCTGGTTGTCTACGTCGGAGTACTCTTAGCGTAGACAGACTCTACAAGATTACACATCATACATATCATCCTCATCTCATTGGGTCATCCTGTTGCTTATTGTTTTAAATTGAACAGATTGCATCGTACACACATTAGGAATAAAAAGAAATAAATTTACATGGGAAACTTACAGAAGTACTAAGTAATAGAGCGAATTTTTGATAGCGGTTATTCTGATGGTGTTGCCACCATCGGGAATTTTATCTGTAACGGGCGTTTATAAAGAAACATTTCTAGAAAATATAAAGCAGCTTATGAATTTAATAAAAGATTTTCTCTAGTAGTTCTACACGTATTTCCCACATCAACAATAATGTCATTCATTGGTATGTATCTATTGCCAAGAAAAGAACGTTTTTAATGTTTTTACGAAAGTGGGACCAAAGAAACTAAAAACGGAATTATAAAAAAAATAAAGTTTTATAAAGTTAATTATTATTATACAACTTTATTTTTTTTTAATTCCGTTTTTAGTTTTTTTGGTCCCACTTAAGTAAAAAAATTAAAAACGTTCTTTTCTTGGCAATAGATACATACCAATGAATGAAATTATTGTTAATGTGGGAAATACGCGTAGAACTACTGGAGAAAATCTTTTATACTTTTATTAAATTCATAAGCTGCTTTATATTTTCTAGAAATGTTTCTTAATAAACGCACGTTACAGATAAAATTCCCGATAGTGGCAACACCATCAGAATAAAGTTAATTAAGAATTTACCATCAGAATAAACCATTTTTATAAAGTTAATTATTATTATACAACCCACCGGGTTGGTCCAGAGGTAAAGTCGTCGCAAAAATCAGCTGATTTTCGGAGACGAAGGTTCCTGGTTCAAATCCTAGTAAAGGTAGTTATTTTTATACGGATTTGAATGCTAGACAGTGGTTACCGGTGTACGTTGATGGTTGGGGTTTAATTAACCATACTCTCTCAGGAATGGTCGGCCTGAGTCTGCACAAGACTACACCTCATTCACACGTCATACATATCATCCTCATATAATTGGGTCATGGGGTTGCTTATTGTTCTGAATTGAACAGATTGCAACGTACACAAAATAAGAATAAAAAAAAAATTATTATTATACAACCCACCGGGTTGGTCCAGAGGTAAAGTCGTCGCCAAAATCAGCTGTTTAACAGCTGATTTTCGGAGACGAAGGTTCCTGGTTCAAATCCTAGTAAAGGTAGTTACTTTTATACGGATTTGAATACTAGACAGTGGTTACCGGTTTACTTTGATGGTTGGGGTTCAATTAACCATACTCTCTCGGGAGTGGTCGACCTGGGTCTGTACAAGACTACACCTCATTGACACGTCATACACATCATCCTCATCTCATTGGGTCATGGGGTTGCTTATTGTTCTGAATTGAACAGATTGCAACGTACACATATTAGGAATTAAAAAAAAAGAAATTATTATACAGCTTTATCTCAACATAATTTTACATCATGATTCTTGATTTTGTTGCTCCAGCTGATCAATTAAAGTAAACAAGTATTCCATAATAACCAATAGAACAAGATACTTGTAGAAAAATTAATATTTAAATTATAACACTGCTTTAGAAACCTTGGAAATATTGTTTCATAATTACGGAGAATGTAAAATGTAAAAATCTAAGATGGTGTGTGATTAAGTGATCATCTTTTTACATACTGGTAGATTGACGTAATAACTGCAAAGGTTAAAAATAATTGAAATATATTAATTTTTATGTTCTTGAAAAATCGGGCAAATGCAAGCTTGCTGCTTGTATTTTTATAGAAGTGTAGCCAAAAATGAAAAAACTTGTTTAATTACTTAAAGTAGAATCGTAATTTTTAATTTTTTTTAGGAAAACTAAATAGAAGAAATCCTTTAAAAATTGGAATAACAAATAATATATTAAACCATCTAGTGAATAATAACCTAATAGTAATACGTATGCATTTCATTTAATTCATTTACAATACATATAAAAATTCCATTAATAACTGAATAAACAAAAAATTACTTTTAATTAATAAAATACTTTAAATGAATATTTTTAACATGAAACTGTAACTTCGCCGAATATAATGACCGCAGTTGTCTGTTAGTTGTCCGTTCACTACCCATAACTTCGCTATAAGTAAACAATATGGAGATTAAATTTTAAAAAAAATTAGAAAAACCACGAGATAGAAGAAAATGAATAATTAGATTAATTCCATACTGCCAGCTCAAAAGAAAATATGTTTCACAATAATTTTATCGTATCCTCTTACTCTAGTCTTTGGATTGTTTCAAATTATCGGTACACCCTAAAAGACAAAAAAAACTTAGTTAATTTGACGAAACTTTTTAATAATTAGTAAACCAATTTTTTTATATTATTAGATCTTTCGGGAAGCTCTTTTTGCAGCCCACAGTATTTCTTTTACAGTAGGCTATTCTCCTTTCTTCTGTCCACCCGGTGTTCTGTTTTGTTTTTCATGGAAGCCCCTTAAAGTGCGTATTTAGTAGTCTAAATTTGGTTTGGTTTATTAAATTTTCACAGTTTTCTCAACATCCTTTCTCACTTTTTTGAACCGTTTATCCGATAACTTAGGTCTATTGATTTATGTCAAATAAGTTAGTTTTATCATCCGTTCTATACAGATATCCGTAAAATTTAAGTCGTCATTTTCTAATTGTTTCCATAAATTGTTCAACTTCCTTGTGCAGTTCTTCTCGTCTTCGTAACCTATTGTCCGTCTACTTTCTTTGAACCCATTATCTTGCGGAGAATCTTTCTCTCAAAATTCAAGACCAACCTTTCCTATCATTCTAAGGCACTCACTCGTATACAGACACACAGGGTTTACCACTACATTATAACGTCTGATCTTGGATTGCAATATACATCTTTTAACATAATTATTTATTTTAGACTTATAGTAGAATATTCATAGGCCGCTACAGTGACGCAGGGCTTTAGCGTGATGCAATCAAAGCGGAAAGTCCTGGGTTTGATTTCCGACTAAGGTCTGTCAACTTTAACGTTATTCCATTAGCCAATATTCCATAGGCTAATCCGTTGTGGTCGCTAATGACTAAGTTGTTGACGCAATGCTAAATAAAATAGAAAAAAGAAATTAGAATTCATCTGTCGCACAATTGAGAAGAAAATACTTTACAAAAGGAAAAAGAAAGATTGAGTTAAACTTTGAGATAACGAAGGCCAAAATTTTACGCAAATCTATGCAGATTGGACGACAATCTGTTAACGAGACAAATGTTTAGGACCCTAGATAATTTTACACTTAAGTTACCTGATAAGGGGATTAAGATTATCAGGTCTGTAAAGGTTGGAAGAAAACCTGTCATTAGACTAAAAACAAATGTCAGATTATGGAATGTAAGGACTTTCACATTGAGGAACAAAAAAATCGTGGTTGGACGGAAGGAAGAAGATATGTGAAAAATGAAGAGTTTTTTATTTTCTTTATTATTATGTTTTTACTATTGTGACTAGTCTAAGACTTAATTGATCTAAGTACTTAATCTAAGAATTTTCTAACTAGTAGTTCTTAGTTATGTTTGATATATTCTAATACACGGTTTATAAAATTTACTAATCATCGATACGAAACTTTAAATACATACAAGTAACTATTAACTAAAATCTTAATAACTTAGTATTGTTCATTACACCAGTTCAAATGAGAAAGCCTCCTATTCAAATCTGCTTTGTCGAGTAGCGGAAAATTTCCGAATTACTTCGTTTATGGAATCCACTCCCAATTCCCGGTGCAGGTCGTCGTTCCTAACATACCAGGGAGCGTTGACAATGTTTCTGAGAACTTTGTTCTGGAATCTTTGTATGATTAATTGGTTTGATGCTTTTGTACATCCCTAGAGCAGAATTTCATAGGTCCAAACGGGTTTTAATATTTGCTTGTATATTAAAAGTTTGTTGTAAGTAGATAATGCCGCTTTCCTACCTAGTCACCAGTAAAGTTTCTTGAATTTGAGATCGAGTTTTTTCTTTTCTTTTTTACATGTTCTTTCCAGCGAAGTTTTACATCGAGGGTCATGCCAAGATATTTCGCAGTATTTGAATACGGAACATTTTTTTATATAGATAGTTTTTGATTTGTGAAATTTATATAAACAGACTTTAAAAAAAATGAAGAGTATTCCATAAAAACACTTCCGGAAACGCGTTAACTTAACTGTCGTTGCTTGTAATGTTCAAACTATTAAAAAGTGAAATCATAACTTAGGTTTTCTTTCAAGAGGGTAATCGGTTTGAATAATACATTATTTAAATTGATACAGAAACAATAAGCACTAATGTGGGTTATTATTGAGAGATAAATCAATAGTTTAATTGATATCGTTTTCCATTATTATCTCTTTCTTATAATTACTTATTAATAATTCAAATGTTGTAATTATGTAATGATTAACTAGTTAACAGTAATAATAACAGTTATAATTAGTACGCAATTCATCATGAAATCATGTTTATAAATTTATCATCCACACATTAACTTTCATTCTAAAGACGGGTGAAAATGAAAAAGCTTCTGTCATAGAGAAAAGATAAGTTACTGTGTTGGATGTTCTTCCCCATAATTTAATTCTGGGTTTATTCAGACGTTGAACTAGGCTCTGTAGAGAAAAATGCTTAAAATAAAAGTTGCAGATTTTTTAATTTCCTATAAATTTGATTATAGACTATGCATTTTTGTCGTAAAATGGATACTACGGCCGAAATCTTTAAAAAATCTATTTTTTCAGATTTTCATGAAAAAAAAACCAGAAAATTACTAATTACCGCTAAACTAAGCGTTACACAAAGAAATGTTTGAAGTAAAAGTTGTAGACTTTTAAATATTCTACAATTTTTATCATACAATTTTGCGCTAAAATTCATAACTGCAATCTTAAAAAAAAATCGAAAAGGAAGTTTTTCTACGAAAGAACAGCCTCTCCAAGAATTTCAGCAGACATTGCGCCTACCCTACCTCGTAGGACATAAAAAATGTAGTAAATGAGGCAATTTAAAAAAAATCGTAGGAGCCGTTTTTGAGAAAATCGCAAGAAAGTGAAAAATGAAGTTTCGATAAAGTTGAATGAAAACGTCTGGTACTAAGAGGTATTTTGAGGTCGTTATGTAAAGTTTCGTTAAAAACGTAAGAGTGTGCATTCGCAATGTCTTCGATTGAAACCTCTGAAATCCAGAGGTTAACGCCGAAAAAAGTGTAGATATTTTAGGTTGTTAACAAAACATTTTTCAACTTTCCGTTGACAAGTCACCTTAATTTCATAAAACATGTGATTGGGGCAGGTTACAAGAATGTAATTCCATTCATAAACATAGTATTATGTATATAAAGCAGTATTAAAAAGATTTTTAACTGGGTAATTTAAAAAAAAAACAATCACAAACGTTCTTACATTTAAAGATTTTTAAACGACTTTACTTTTTTTCTGTTTCAAGCCCCAATTCGGGTACTATAGTCAACTTTCAGTGTTTAGCGGATCGTTTGACTTATTTTCCTCTATCCCACATCTTCTTCGTATTCTCAGATCTGGCCCTTCTCTCCTCATCAGTTATGTTATATTGTCGAACAATAAATAAAAATATATTTTAGGGCATTATTTATTTAATTCATCCATTTTTGCAATAATTAAATGAGTTTCATCAACAAATTATTTTTAATTTCATTTTCTCCGTATTCTACAGACAGACCAGGATTTAATACAAGGTAAGTTAAGTTTTAATTTCAATAATCATTTATAAATAATTTTTGTCATAATTCTAAAAATACTAACTGATTACTTAGAAGTTTACCGCAAACAAAACTATTATATAAGAAAAAAATAAATAACGTTACGAGGAGTTGTTTGTGTAAAAGTTAAAATGTGCATTTATTATTAACACATTTTTAAAGTGTATTCAACTCATAACTCTTTAGAAAAATTGAAAATCTGAAATACATTTTTACTATTCTTACTAACTTCCTTGTTTACGTAGTTTATGAATTCTACATTTTGTATCACACGTTAACGTTAAAGAGCAAGGACATAAAATATTTAAAGTTATTGTTAAAAATGGTAATAACGTTTAGAAATATGACGGTATTTTATTATCATAATATATATTCAATACAGCTATAATAATAAAGAACAGTAATAATAATGTTCAAAGAATAAAAGAATAATTAGAAATTTAAATTTTATTAACAAGTACGAACAAGTTCAGTTCAATAAGTGACCGTGGATTTATAAAAATAAACTGAGGATTATCCTTATGATCGCATACCGTTCTAAGAACAACTTAAAATAACACACCTTCTTTGAATTACAAATTATATGAGTTTTTTATTATTTAAAAAAGAATAATTTCAATAAATACTGTTATCAAATAATAATGTTATAAATAAAAATATAACCTGTTTATTTAGTAATAGAATCCTATAAAATGTGCGTGCAAAAATCATTTATGATTAGCTGTAGTTTTGAAGACAATGTTTAGCTCATTCGTATCACGAACGTAAGTGCTATTAGTGTCAATTAATAAGATTCTAAGGATGGTATATTTATGAAGATAATGCACATCTAACAGTTCCGGATTTACCTACACGAAGATGATTATCGTTTTATAAAACCATAGGTGAATAAAGTCAAGGATTTCTTTTATAAAAGATAATTTTTTTATGTCGATTTATAAGTGATTATAATTCGTAATTACTTTTGTGTGTTTAATCAGTTTTGTTGGTGATGGAGGTCTCGCCTTTTTAATCTTCCTCTTTATTTTTGGCAGGATTTAACCTTAAACTTAAATACATCAACCCAAAACTTTTTTCTCTCAAATTGTAAAACTCAAAACTTAAAGTCTTTAAATTATAAAACTTCTAACGTTAAAATACTTTAAAATGTAAAACCTATAAACATCAAACCTCAACCTCAAAAGTTAAATACCTTAAAACCTTAAAATTCGAATTTTGAAATTTCAAACATCAATCTTAGACTTTCAAATCTTATCCTTATAATCTTTCAAATTACAAAACTTTAAATTTCAAACTTAAAACCTTAACTTAAAACCAAAAACAATATCTATGTAGTACTTTATTATCTCATGTGCCCAGTTAATAACCGGAATAACCAATATTAGGCTAAATACTTTAAGTAAACAAAATCATGAATAAAAATCTTTTACATCAACTCCGCGGCCAAACGAATAGCGACGTTTAGTCGTTAGCTTTTCTAGGCATAAAAGAAGGTCGCGGGATCGATTCCCGATAGGTCTGGGCTGACGCAATCAGTATAATACTGCTATTTACCGATAACTTCCCAACGTACCAATGTAGAGAAAAACACTAAGTAGTCGATAATGACTGCATATGTTGATGCGACTTAAAAAAATATTTTAAGTATGCACAGTACTTATCAAAAATCTGTGATGAGGTGATTTCCAAAATTAAACACTAAACTTTACGTGTGATACAGGGCTACTTTAATTAAATATAGACTGTACAAATAACATAATGTACATACACGTAACAATAATGAAAAAAGAAAACAAAATTTAATGCAATTTAAAAAAAATTGTCTAGTAGCTTTTATGTTATTTTTTAACCTAAAATCGTCAAAACAATTTTCAAGAAAGATGGATTCGTTCGTTACAACCGGATTTCATTTTCGTTACAACAGACTTTACAAAATGTTAATAACACATAAAACCAACCAAATTTTATATTTTCGTGCGTTATTACCAGATTTTCGTTACGACCAACCTCGTTATAACCGAATTTTACTGTATTTTTTTGTTGATAAAAATTGACAGTTATTATAAAATATGAATGTTCTTGTTTAGGTCATCAGCCGAAAGGCTGGTTTGAACTTGTAGAGGTTTTACTAAGTAAAACGAGAAGTGAGGTGGTTTACCATTGTCTTCCTCACTGAGTTGAAAAGTACGCTTATCAGCAAGCCGGGCCCTCTGAAAAGCACATATTTTCTACTCTGCAAATGACACCTTCACTTCATTCACCACAGGGTCTTTCTGTATAATGAAAGTCATTACTTTCAGAGGAGATAACTCTGATTAGTGTCTTTTACACCTCTGCCTCTTCTGTTCTTAAATAATTCAGTCATTCAATTGGCTGACCATGTGATAAGAAACAGAACTATTTATTTTAGCCCTGCAACTAACAGATTGATTGTAAATAATTTGACACTCCACATGTCTGTTACGGGCAAATCTGACTTTACAAAGTGTTAATAAGACAAAACCAACCAAATTTTCTATTTTCGTACGTTATTACCGGATTTTCGTTACAACCAACCTCGTTATAACCGAATATTACTGAATTTTTGTTGATAAATATTGACAGTTATTCTAAAATATGTATACTGAGTTAATAGATAAATGTATTCTTTAAGTTACTTTTTTTACAAATTTTATTTTAAAAAAGTACCTGTGATAGGAATATAATAATTTCTTACTAACTTATAACGTTTCATATTTCATTTGGTTACTTGTTTGTTTTGCATTTGTAATACAATATTTTCAACGTCATGAATTAGTTGCATGATTTTCAGTCGTTATTCTAATACAGAGGAATCTAGTTATTGTAACTGAGTTAGTTGTTTTCTCGTTTACGACCGAATTGACCTCGTGTATTACAAATACATTGTATTTGCAATACAATAGATGGCAAAAGTACAGTGGCATTTACCCCACTTTTGTTTTCAGCTCGTCATTAATCGAAATATTTCATAAATACGATGGGTTGTAAAATTAATCTTATATGGTAAATGCAATAATAATAATAATAATAATAATAATAATAATAATAATTCTAATGTAATTGTACTTCGCTGGAAATAAAGTACACATTAAACCAGATGTTCACTTAATGAATACGAAGAAATTTCATTATTTTATGTTGTAAATATGAAATATTGAAACGTTCTAAAAAAAATATATTTTGTTCCACTTCTCCGAAGGACTTTATTTAATTAATGAGGGAGATAAGAATGCAGAGTTGAGTTTTTTTATTAAACTGGTAAGTTACTTATTAAATTGTTAGTCATATTGTCAAATAAATTAGCAGTATAATGGTATTAATATTTAAATTTATACCGGCCAAAATATTTGAAATATTTCTAAATGAATGCGATACCAGGCATGCCTGGTGTTTACTAAAAACTGTTTAACGCAGAAAGTAACAATTATGAATGGTAAAAAGATAAATAAAATTGATGAGTAAATATCAAATTTATATTTCTACGTTTTCTTCATAACTTCATTAGTCTACTCATATATTATTATAATTGTTGAAAGGGATATTACATTATTAATCGTCGTTTCCAGATGCCACTCCATTCTAAATGTTGGCGACAACTATAGAATTTCTCACTTTATTGCACTGCGAAATAGTTCTTCTGAGCTTTTTCCAAACCAAGTTCTCAGATGTCGAAGTCACGAGACCTTTCTTCTGCCAGGTCCTCGTTTCCATATATTTTTTAAGCAGAATGGCTTGTAGAAACGAATGCATGATTTATTCCGCATGATAATTATTTCCAAAATATTGGATTTTTCAACACCTGATGGTGGAAGTGACCTCAACGTCTTTCTTCATTCTCCTGAAAACCTCTATATTTGGCATCCGAGCAGTCCATGGGACACTATTTATAAATTACTAAAATGAAATCGGTGAAAATTGCATGATATTTTAATAAAATAAACTGGATGACTTTGGCAATTCATTCGGTTCTGTACTCTACTGTTAAAGGAGGTGGATTCCTGGCAAAGATCTGGATCCAATATACTGAAAAATATTCCAAAACCCAAAAAATGGTACTTCAATAGCCATAGTTATAGCAGTTAAAACTGCCTAAAAAAAGGTTGATTACAATTCGAAAAGAGAAAGGACTCGCCTGTTTAACTGAAATCTTCTAAAAGTCTTCAATAATAAATTAAAATTTAAATTTAAATTTTGTAATACGATTAGTAAAATAGCATTACAAATTAAGTTCCACCTACCGAAATTCTATTTTATAAAATTAAATATAGTACCTATATATATATATAACATATGATTATAAAATTCGCGGGTCATCCATCTCTTGGATAATAATTTGTAAAATCAAAGGGCCAGAACATTGGATCTTCCTTTTCGATTGACGTAAATTAAAGTGTTTTCGTTGTATTCAAAATTATAATTCGATTAAATTAAATTAAAAATCAGTATCAAAGATTTTAGTTAACTTACAGATTAAACCACAACTATCATTACAGATTATTTATCCATCTGTCAAAGAGTTATTCATCTATAAGACATGTCTTCATCTATTCATCTTCAAGGTGTTATCATAATGTAAAACTAAAAAAAATACTTAATCTAAAACTACCAGCTGGATTCAGTTAGAAAATTTAATTAAATATTCATTCAATTAACAGAAATTTTTAAATAAACAATACTGTTGAGTATCATCTTTTTCACGATACATTAGATCTTACCACGTATTTGAAAAAAAATTGTAGGTACTTAAGTTAATGTAAATAATTCCAAATGTTAATTAACACACGACAAATTAATCACAATATTTAAAAAAATGTTTTTAAAAACATTCATTTTCATGTATTTAAATTTTTTGCAAAAAAAGTGTTTCCTATTAGACACACAATATAGGCCTACAACTTACGTATGTACATTTTTCTTTTCCTAGAAAGTGACTAGATAAAAACTGGGATCTTAGATATGTATTTCAACTTTGTAAAAATTAAACTAAATTTATAAAACATCAAAAATACATCTGCCTTTAATAAAATTCTACAATTTTTTAATGATTTTGTACCAGCGCGTACTATAAAACTTTTAGCGGTAATGTGAAAAACAACTGAATTAAGATTGGTCCATTGGATCTTGAATTGTTCACAAAAACCGTGGTCAAGGATACAGCATCAAAATTGGTTATAAAATGAGTAAAATAGTATAATGCTTTTTAAAGATTAGCTAGAACGTTAGCCTGTTATGCCAAAAATCTGTTAGAAATATTATTCAATCACAAAATACAGTTAAAAGGTAATAAGTTTCGTCTAAATTTACGAATCAAAAATCAAAAGTACTCAAGTTTATTTGAATAATACATAGTACAGTAAAACATATTATTTTGCAAGAATACATTATGAGTATATTTATTAATGTATTTACATTCTTACAGTATGTTTATATTACAACATTATTAAACAAAAAAATAAAATATTTTTTTTTAATGGTGGTTTACCCATGCAATGTAAGCACGAGTACTATTTATTTTGCTATGAAGCAGCTCGACTTGAGTTAATACATTTTAGTAACCAGTAGAATAGAGCTATTCAAACTAATGTGCCACAGAGATTACGCAATCTTTGTAGCTAGTCGTGACACCTTAATCTTTCATAAGAGGTTTTGTTTAAATCTACGAAAAGGAAAATGGCCTACAGAGAAAACAGCAATTTAATCTAAAATAATTCCATCTGTTTCTCGTTATTCTTTATTGCACCCTTTTAATCATCAGAAAATACTACAAAATATTATGACATAATTTTTAAAATTTAATTTATGTATTTAGTATTCTCGCAAAAACGATGTAACGAACAGAATAAGAATAGATGGGAGATTATTTAACATCAAGAAAAGATTTAACATCCAGTAACATTAACCTGGAAATTTAAAAAAGGTTCCTTCAAGGATTTAAGATTTGAGACACCGTATGCACGTGAAAATTGGAAAAATAATACTGACAACAAAAAGAAGTCTCGGTCTTTTGAAATGTAGTGTTATGGGAAAATAATTTAAAAAGTTGGACTGAGAGGAAGTATTGGGGACAACTGGAGAAGGAGAGAGTTGTGAAAATTCATGAAAAGAAGAACTGAGCTCGTATTTTTATAGAGATAACAAAGATTTTAATAGAGTTCGTTTTTTTAAGTCATGAAACACTACAACAATAATAAAAGTTATGTGGGTGTGAATTGCGAAAGAGACAGAGTAACACGTAGGTTGCACTATTTTTACCAAGTTATAAATGATTTCTTCTTCTTCTTAAGGTGCCAATCCGTTTCGAATGTTGGACACCATCACGGCGATCCTCACTTTGTCAACTGCAGCTCTAAACAGTTGCGGAGTAGTTTTACTGACGAGCTACTGTTAACCAATCCGAAGATTGTTAACGAAAAGATTCACACTGAACGTAAAAGCACTGCTAATTGGGAAGATACTTTTATACCATCAACAAATACCAGAAATTTTCTACGCGCTTAAAATATTATTTATATTTTATTTATTTTCAGTAAATTTGTACCACCTGTTTAACTAAAGTTCACCAATGTGAATTAGATAGTGTATCAAAATACTTGTGAGTCTTAACTATTCTGCCATCTTTTTAATTTAATCTTAGTGTTCTTTCAGATTAAATAAAAAAACAGAAGTATCAAATCAATCATTAGTGTAGTAAACATAAATGTGAAAGTTGATACCTGAAAATTTATTTTCCAGAGTGTTTATAAAAAAAGAAAAATGGAGCGATGAAATACAAATTCTTTTGCCGATGTCATGAGTTCTGGGAAATCGTACATAATATCATGAATCAAAGCAATTAAATAACTTTACTGTTCGTTTTTATATTGCTTTCTGTTCTAACTTATTTACAAGTATTTACTTGAAAAATGCAAAAGTATCAACCTGCTGTTTTTGCGATAAGCATATACAAAATCTTACAGTCAAACCATACTCATAATCTCTTTGAATAATCAATTTAAAAAATTGTAAATTTTACTTGGCAAAAATTTGTGCATGGGAGAAGTAAAGTGCTCATTAATTGACTGATTCACTCACTCATCACTAGTCTTAACTTCCTCATCACATCTAAAGCTGACAAAGGACCAATCCTTCAGGGTTGCTCAGAAAAACTAAAGCATGTTCATTTCGACCACTCGGTTATAAGAAGTCAAAACTGCGTGACTATCATGAAGCAAGCCGAGTTATTTATATAACTTCCCGAAGATTTCTCCATTTCTGAAAATTCGCATTGATATTCGTTGAGATATCTAGAAAATGTAAAATTCGCAGTGAAACCGGATAAAACAATACATAATTTTTTTAAATCATGTAAAATATAATATTCATGCCAGGATTTACAGCCCCAGCCGTATCTCGCTTCCTACGCACCACCTCTTTTTGTCTTGCCAGTCGCCATCGGAGAGCCGCCGCAAATTTTTTAAATTACTAACTCTTGAAAAAAAATATATAAAAAATAATGATAATAGTATTTTATTACTTTGTTCCTCAACTGAAGCTGATACCATCGTCTAGTGTTTTTAGATACCTTGGTACGCGTCTGGACCGTAGGCTAACGTGGAAAAGACATATTCAAGCCAAGCGACATCAATTGAATCTCATAGTTAAGAATAAAATATACTGATTGTTGGGCCGAAAATCAAGCTTATCTTCCTTGTCTGAATTGACGCTCTATGAATTAGTACTCAAACCATGTGGATTTACGGTCATTCAACTGTTGGGAACTGGTAGCAATCCAAACATGGAAATACTTCAGTGTTTACAGACGAAAACAATCAAAGAAATTTTTAAAGTTCTTTGGTACGTAAGTACGCAGTTTCTATACTGAAATACTAGTGAAAACAGTGAAGCAGTTTTGGAAGACTCAAGAGAAATGATTTACTTGAACTCCCGTACAGATTTGTGCAAGAAGATTTTGGAATATCTTTACAAGAATTCTTGAATGTGGGTACGAGATTTTTAACTTCTAATAAACACTAATAACATTATTATTTATTGTTCTGAATTTAAGAACAGATTATAATATTGCAGTCACATGAACATTTTGTTTATTAACAACTACTGTTTGTTTTGAACCCTAATTCTAAATTTTATCCAGTTAAACATGTTTTAGACCCTAGTTCGGAATTGAACCCAGGAGCGATAAATATTAACAGAGATTTTCATGTAAGTTTAATTTTTTAAATTAAGATATTATTAGGGCCTTGTTATATTATTGGCTACTAAGAATTTTAACCCGAAATAACAGTTTTTCTTTGATATTGAAAGGAAGACAATTAATTTGGTGTAAATATTGAAACCAATCTATTTTTTTACTGTATTTTAAAGGAAATTTTAATTTTGCTACCAAAAATTCAGTATAAATTTAATAAAATATATAGAAAAAACATTTTAAAAATAATAAACGGATACGTGTTATAAATCAAATGCATGGGTGTGCGAATTGCATGTATACTTCCTGTTACAAAATACTATAGTACTATGATGTTTTTTTTGAAAATTCAAAGACAAACGGAAGAATATTGCATCGCGTGCGTATGTAAGAAGACGACAATATACACAGTTAGATTATTGTATAGTACATACTAGATGTTTGAAGACTCATTGCGTAACTACAAACGAGTTTGCATAAATATGTAAAGGTGGTCCATTGTTTAACCACAATTTTATGCATTAGAATAAATAAATACCGCATTTCTTCTATTGTTTTCCTCATATTTTATTTCATTAAAATATCTTTTCTATTTTCATGCGTAAATAATGTAAGAATTTTGCTAAGATTATGATATCTTTCATTATTTACAAGAGAATTTGGTTTTAGATATTTTGAATAAAAATTTTGTAATATTCGTTAAGCTTCATTACATTTTTAGGAAAAACATCTTAAAAAGTCAGCTAGCTGAGGGTTATTAAACTCAATCCATAGTAGATTAACATAGCAACGTTTGTTCAATTCAGATAAATTATCTCAGTTAACCGTTTAAAAACTTTTAAAAATTTGTAAAATAATTTAAAAGTCTAGAATAGAGAATTAATTTTGACAACTTCCGTAACGCAGTTCTTTAAATGACCTAATTGGTGTGAGTTTGAAAGCGGAAAGTATCGGGTTTGTTTACCTGGCCCCCAAACTGTTCAATCTGTTTCTCCAAAATTATAAAAGTATACGAAACATCATAAAGTTTAAAGGATAATAACAGAAATTGATATTTAGCATCAGTAGGCAGAGTATACAAAGCAAATGATTATACCCTAGAATATGTGAGTTCACATCCTGATATTTTCTTTCTGTACAACCTAGTGTTTGTCGGCCGCATTGGCGCAGTTGGTAACGTGCTCGCCTCTCATCATGCGGTCTTGGGTTCGAATCCCATTCAGGCACGGCATATTTTCATACGTTACAAAAAAATCATTTCATCTGTCACCGTCTGCATTAGCAGTATTTGCAGAACAGTCGGACGTAAAACCAAAAAAAAAAAAAAAAAAAAAAAAAATAGTGTTTGAAAAGAGGCACTAAATTGACCTGTTGTTTAGGTCAACAGCTAAAATGCTGGTTTGAACCTCTAGAGGCTTTATTAAGTAAAACGAGGAGTGAGGTGGTTTACCATTGTCTTCCTCACTGATTACAAAAGTACCTTATGCTTATCAGCATGCCAGGCCCTCCGAAAAGCATCTACTTTGCACCCTGCAAATGGCACTTTCACATCATTCACCACAGGGTTTGGCTGTATTATGAAATTCATTACTTCCATAGGAGATAACTCTGACTACTGTCTTTTACACCTCTACCTCTTCTGTTCTTAAAAAGTTCAGTCATATAATTGGCTGACCACGTGATAAGAAACAGAACTATTTTTTGTAGCCCTTATAACATATCCTAGGACATCTTAGGGGACCTATCTTAGGAAACTACAATTGGGTAGGTTAATATCCCACCTCGTGCGTAAATATAATCTTCTTCCACCTTTACGGATTAAGCACACTGCCTGTTCCAGCTTCTATCCATCTTCTTCGTGGTCTACCCAACGACCATACTGCCATGCCATGCGGCTTACACGTTGAAACCACCTCTTTCTATATCGTTCAATCCCCTGCCTCACAGTTTCCGCTCTACTCAAATCATGGCGGATTGTACGAGTGTTACCCTTGATGCGACTCCTAAGTGTTGTTCCTCTCACCGATCTCAAAAAACGCATCTCGGCTACTTCCAAATTCCACCCTCAGATTTCCTTAGGACCCATGTTTCACTACCGTACAACAAAAGAGGCAGTACCTCTTGGTTACATCATATAGCCTCAACTGCATTTCTCTCCGGACCCTTGTTTTATATGTTCTATTAATGTAACCGCAAACACGTTGAAACCTAGAAACTTTCGTCATTACATCAAATTCCCCTTCATATGTCATATCACAACCCAAGCACTTAAATTGTGAAACGTGCTCCAACACTGTTCTCCAGTACTACCTTCATCCGAATAGGCACCTGACCCCTAAAAGCCTAAAAGCGTAAATATAATAATACAGACAAAGTATTCGTATGTGTAATTTAAGGTATCTCATATGTACAGTATCAGAAAGTTCTTTGGGAGGGGGGAATTAATATTAATAAATAATTATTATTAATGTAATTATTATTACAGGCCAGGAATGAAAATATTATCACACTAAAAACATCTTTTATATATTAACGTTTTTAAAGTATGTAAAAGTACTTATGTTAAGTACGTATGTAAAGTACTTACTATGTTTAAAGTATAAGTAAGTTCTTATGTATTAGAATATATGTATTGAATTTTAGATGGCTAGGCCCCGGGTGTTCTCTAGTGATATTAGTGATTAAAAACAGGTAAGGTTTCGAGTATAGTAATTTTATTTTATTTTTCATAATGCAGTAGGGTAGATAAAAACGTTTCACTGTTTGATTTGAGGATTTCACGGAATAACTACAATCATATAATAATTATTGTTACTACAATGAATTTGATCGTGCATGTTTTTAGAATTTACTTTTTATTGACATTATCGTTCCAATATAAGAAAATAAAAATCGGTAAATATAAAATTAATCAGAATAATGTTTTAGTAAAAAGATAAATTGAGTCTAATGGAATAAACAAATAATAAGAAGCCTTGCAAGAAATTCCGTAATAGCAAGATTATAACTGTAATCTAATATCGTACTACCAATACTAACAACTATGCAAAAGCTAAGTGCACGGACTAAGATTTAAGCTATATTTATTAATTTTTGGACAAAAAATGCACGAATATCGTTATTGATACATTATAAATTTTCGCAACCCAACGTGATTCTATATTCTCTGAGTTAAAATAATCTATTTTATTTTTTCATTTGAAACTGTAATTAGAACTAATCTAATCCACAAAAAACCATTTCACAAAATTTCATAACTGTTTTTGTTCACTTAAAGTCGCGTCAATACCTTGGGTATTACATGGGTATCAATACTTTGGGTTATGAAACTAGAATGGTGGGTTTAAACATGTAATTTATTTCCAGACCTATATTTAGTTTTCATTATAAATTTTACTTTATTTTATTCTTTTCACAGTACATTTTGTTTATCGTTAACTGCCATAGAACATTTAAAAATTTTGTTTCTATACCATAGAGGGAGGATGGTTTCGTTTCTGAAGTAAAAATATTACTTTCATAATTGAACCCATGTTAGAAATGAGGTAATAATATGGTAATGTAAAGAGTAAAGGTTGAAAACACTGTGTTGGGAAGAATTCAAAAAAGCAGTTGGCGTGGTATGAACATGTGCAGAGGATGAATGAAGAAAATTGGTCAAAGTTTTATTTATTGTTCAGCAACAAGAACAAAAAGAGAAAGACTATGAAACATACTGAGATAAGATGTAGAACGAGCACTGTTCATAAGACGGAACCGTTCGTAAAAGGGGATGCGGAGTAACCTGTAAGACCCTCGTGCAAAGGAAAGTAAGTAAAATATCAATATTGTACTTATAATTAATTAAGGAGAAAAATGTAGGCTATAGGTAAACAAACACAGGTGTACGTTACATTTACTTTTATTACAGTCATCTGCAGAATTCGATTATGATCAATAATCTATCATATTTAAAAAGTTAAGCGTATTTTTTGGTCGAGTTCAGTCTTATCTCCGACTGGCCTGTTTCCAGTTAGCCTTATTTTAAAACGTAGTTCACCAAGTGCAGATTTGCCATCACCCACTGTTATTTTTTCAAAATTCTCAGTAATCCAGAAAGTATAAAACGGAGGTTCTATTTTATAGAAGATGTACCAAACAGACGCCTTGCTTAATCAAATTGTAGCCTCTAAGAAGAATATTGGTAGTCTTACGGGAGTTTACGTAGTTTTCGATGAAATTATGTCACCCTGAAAAATCTGGAAAACGTCAGCTGTTGGCTGATTTTTTTGAAGATTTGGGAATTCTATAAATTTTTAAACGTAAAAAACTAAAATGTCACCACCATGCACGTGTATAGACTCGTTTGTCTAATTTTGTCTAATTTTTCCCTCCCTCATTTGTCTAATTTTGTTGTATATTGTGGTTGGATAACCCACTGGGATAATCTAGTGATAAAGTCGTCGCCTCAAGACAGTTATTTAACAGCTGATTTAGGAGACGAAGGTTCCGTGGTTCAAATCTTAGTAAAGATAGTTACTTTTATATGGATTTGAATAATAGACAGTGGTTACCGGTGTACTTTGATCGTTGGGGTTCAATTAACCATAAACTCTCAGAAATGATTGGCCTGAGTCTGTAAAAGTCTACACCTCAATTTTTTACAGGTCATACATCTCATCCTATCTTATCTCATTGAGTCATGAAATTGGTTATCGTTCTTAGATTGAACAGATTGCAAGGCACACACATTAGGGATAATATTTGATTGAAACCTTTATTAACAACTTATTAATATGCTTTTCACGGTTGGTGAGCTCTGCTGTTCCACATATTTAGACCAATAAGAACGTTCGCCAGCGTTGTCAGATTGTACCTGACAAAGATTACGCGCGCATGCGTATAAGAGCTGCAATAGTTCACTCTCGTCTTGCATCTCGTACTGAACACATCAATTTATAGAGCGTGTTAACATCCAATACTTTATAATATAATCAGCTGATGGTATGTCTGTAGGTTATAATTGTTATTGGAAGACCAAAAAATTGGCTGACGAAATATTTACTGTTAAATATTTCGTTGTTTGCTCTGTAGCTACAAGAGCAAGAATTGGCAACGTTGCTGGTAAGTCATTGACTAGCTATAAAGTGGTTAGGGGCAAAGCATACGTTCAGAGCTCATCAGCCTTGACAAAAAGTACAGTGTTTGTTTCTTGAGACCATCCGCCTTTTGAGTTACTATAAACATAATATATCATAATACATTATTTAATTATGATAATGATTATCCCTATAGTTGCCATATTTATAACATTTGCTTTAATAACTGCAATGGTGTAACGAATCCCAGAGATATTCGCACCCAGATTCTTACTGCACGCCCTTCTGAATAAGCTAGGTGTACATATTATCTGTAAAATAACATTAATTTTAAAGAATTAATTGTAGAGTTACCTGTTCTTATATAAATAGAAATAAAAGTAATAACGACAAGATATAAGCATTATTAATTTTGTATAATTTGACAAATGATAGATTTTTATCTAAAAAGTTCTACACGTGACATATGCTCGTAGATAATGTTTCATTAATTGAGATAACCTGACAGATTTTAAACGTTAGATAGTTGTAGATTTATGAAGTTGTAGCAAATAATCTACGTTTAATCTGTTTTAACACGTACAAATAATATAACATAAACAATACTTTCTCCCGTATTGTTTTTGTTATTATTATTTCTTACGTAACTTGTATACAATCTTTAACAAAATTGACAACGAAGTGTAAATTTAATATTTGTCAATGAGGATATTGATATTCCTCAAAGAAAAAAAATATAAGAAAAAACTTGTGAATTTCACTGTGAGAGTGCTTTTACTTTGCTAGCCTAAATTAGACATTGTCATTTAAATTCTTGTGTGTTATTTTAAATAATGAATTAATGGTTTGAGTAATATGAGGAAATTTATAATGACAGACAGAAAGAAGAGTTAAAATATGGTTATAGACCAGGCAATTTCTACCTATCGCAGACAATTATTCAATGTGGTACATCATACTGTCATTTGGTGGTAATTTCAGTAGATTGGAAATTTTTTATTTTACTTAGAAGGAATGTATATTTGCCCTAAACGCCTTGTTACATAGTTTAGTGGTAGTGGTGCCATTTTAGGGCGTCAGAACGCACCCTGGGTTTCATTCGGAGACCCACCTCCAAGGTGCTTAAGCTCTCTTCACTGTTGTAAATATTTTCTCCTTCGGCTAAAAAATAACGGTTTTTTATGACTAATCCAATTCTCCAGATTTCTCCATATCCAGATCAGTTCCAACATCAATTAATTCAAATACTTTGAATTACACCGAATGTACTAAAAGCCACTAAATGAACACAACACTATTGGTAAAACAAACTCTAAAAGTCAGTTGTCCGGGTGCCTGGAAAACTGACTTTAAATCATTACCAATGGAGTAATAAAATTTAATTAATCTACGCCGACAGTGTGCCCTTTCTGCGACACAAAAGTAACGTTTTCACATATTATTTCAGAATGTCAAGAAATTCAAAGCTCCCGTACTCTTATTGCTATTTCTGCAATATTTCAAGACAATGTTAGGTCTAAAGACAGTTGTGACAAAGTTTTAAAATTTTTACGTTATGTTGCTGTTGAAGACAAAATCTGAAAGGTCAGCTAATTTTCTTTTTTTTATGTTTTAATTATTAAATTGTTGTTATTTTTATTGGTATTTGTATAATTCCTATTGTAGTCGCTAATAACCATTAACAGTAGACGCGACCGTTTAATAAATTTAAAAAAATTAATTCAAAATCTGACAGTTAGTGAGCTAACTTGAAAGCGGTAGTAAATTAATTCTATGGAATAATATACTACATTCAAAAAATTTTAAGTTTTCCTGCCATCTTATACTTTAAAATCACGTGGCAATAACATGATATACGTACATAATCGCTTTTTATCACGATGGCCATGTATTATGTATTCTATAAAGAATGATTCCTCGGTGCCGTAAGAGGATACTGCAGAAAACTCCGGAATTGACAAAAAAATCGGCGAAAACATAAACCATAGCTGAAATGAAAAAGAAGGTGGAAAGATAAATAACCAAACTCTGTAGAGAACAGCAAATCACAAAAATACATAATAAGAAATGTCTCTCTATTCTCACCAAGTTAAAACATTACAGAACTACGCTTATTTCTCAAGCACTATACAGTGGCAAAACTATGTTAACCTCAGTGGTCGAGGAAAAGCTGAAAACATCAGAAACATAGAGTGAAAAATCTTAAAAATTTGTATCAATAAATGAACATAGTTGATGGGTAACGCAGACTGCTTACAAACAAGCAGATCTACCAGGATATAGAACCTATCGCAGATGCGATGAGATAAAAGAGGATCTCTTTCTTTGGACATATACAAGAACACCAGAAAACAGAATATCAAGGAAGATAGTGGAAAAACTGTATAACTCCAAAAACTTAAACATCCAATGGATAAAAGAAATTAAAGAAGATTTAACAGAACTTGAACTAACAATAATCTAAAAGAAAAATACTTAAAATACAAGCAAGTAATTTACGTCAAAAATAAACTACAAGTTAAAACAAGAAAACTACCAACTAGTTTTTATTCAGATGAGAAAAGAATAAAAAATTCTGGTAACAGAAATGAAAGAAAAGACAACCCTAAAGAAAGTAAAGACAACCCAAAACTGGCTAAAGTGATCCAATGCGGTCATAGAAGCAACAAAAACAAGATTTGATTGATCCAGGAAAAAGCATTCTTTTAAAAATCAGTTCCCGCAGTTTTAAAGCTTCTGAAGTAGTTTACAAATTTTATGAGGTTTGGTTGATTTTGAAAGAGTTTACGATATAAGAAATAGCCTTTTTTTAGAAGTACCTTTATTAAACGACATCGCAAGCCTGAACGTCAACACTTATAAATTGTAAAATCCTTGAATCGAGCTGGAACACTGCTAATATTGTCCTTGTTTAATATCTCATAATAAAAAAGGTGCTATGAAGGATTAAATTATCCTTTGTTAATGTGAGGCCAATAACCCTTAAATTAAAATAATGTTTTGTCGCAAATTATGATATTCATTCGGAAAGAGTAGAAGAATAAGATCCTTGGTACAAAGATTTATTTTAAGATAATGATGAGATTTTCCCGTTCTGAAGATTTAACAAATCCTACATCGTTAGCACGTTTATCATAGTATTGTCTTATTGAACGTTCATTCGAGCTCAACTTATCTGCTAATTAATTTAAAAACATAATTTGATGAAGCTTTTTTATACTCACGCTTTTAATTATGTAATTTTTTGCTTTTTTATCATCATCGGGAACTGTTTTATTGTTTTAAAGAGCGACCTAGTTTGGTCGCTCTATTATGATGGATTTCGGTATGTATGTAGCTGTCAGCTAATCAATATATAAAGTCACTCGCCCATCCGGGGTTAATTAAAACCGATTTTTTATCAGTTGAATGACTAGATTAGATGAACACCTTTAATTAATATGTATATGTTGTAACATAGTTCGTGATTAGTCTGGAATCGGTTAATGTAATAAGTTGTTTATTTATTTATTTTGTCTTGTATATGGTTAAATTGCAGACCACGTGATGTGGCTTTAGACGTTTCTGAAAGCTCTTTTTGCAGACCACATTCTCCACATTTGCTCACTGTAGGCTTTTCTCCTTTTTTCTGTCCTCCCGATGTTCTGTTTTTGCTCTTTATTAAAGCCCCTTAAAGTCCATAATTAGTTGTCTGAATTTGTTTCGGTTAATTACGTTTTCTTAGTTTATTCCAGTTTTCTCAACATCTTTCCTGATTTTTTTTAAACCATTTATCCGACACTTTAGGTCTATTGTTCGGTGTCTTAAAAAATAGGTTGTGTATTTAAGAATAAGTTGTTTAGTTTTAGCAACATCCGTTTAATTTCGACCAATTGCTCTTGATGGGTTGAACGGGGCTTAATAACCTAAAGCAATAAATATTGTTTGTGTGTTTTCCCAAAGAGCTGCAATTCTTAAAATTGGTATTGCTATCCTTAAAATGGTACCTAGATAAAACAAAATGTGGAGTAAAACAGGGAAAGCAATACACCAGTATATTTATTGCAATCCTCTGATTCTACTAGTTTGTTAGAATTAGGTTAGTTTTGAGGTTATTAGAACAGTTTTATAATTTCTTTCGTGAAATTAATTATCACTAATTTGTTGGTGTTTTAGAAAATTAAAATTTTACAATAAAACTATATTTTAAAAGGTGTTCCAATAAATAGTTATTACGGACAGAAATAAGAAAACTATGTTCGTATTCCTGTTGCATGTAATAATGTTTTAATGAGCTAGCTGTCATACTTCAGTCAAATTTAACATAATTAGTATTGATATTTTTGTATTCATAGTCAATGTGGGAACAAGATTTAATGTTTTTATTTTATTTTACCGTAAAGAACAAATTTGTAACTAGAATAATTTTGTATATTACGCTGTCTAATATCATAGGAAAAAAGTTCGTTTACGTTACTAACAAATTATACGACTGCATGTAATAGAAAAGAACGTTGAAATGAAGCCACTAATTAAAATATGTTAATCATGACCTTATTTTATTGATTGTATCAGAGAATTCACATAATTTTTTCTGTAGTGTAGTAACGAAAAGTAAAAAATTGGAGTAACAAAATTTTCATTTCACTCTTTCTCATTAGTGTGTTGTATCACTACTACGAAATTCAGTGATTTCTGTTAAAATTATTAAACTTTAGATTTTTTTCTCTTAGTATGTATTTGTTATTGGATAATTTTATCACTGCTTTAACTGAATTTTTGACGAATGGTTATGAATTCGAACAGGGTTCCCCTGTGGAGTTTTTTATATGTCACTTGGTTATCAAAAAACGTTGGTTGCCTGACAGGTAAATTTAATTATTAGAGACTTACGGTCGGCTGGCTGAGACTAGTCTTTAAAGGCCAGGGTAATTTATATGACTCGCAATAATATGACCTATATATTTGTTTTTCCTCTTTAATTCTTTATTTATAACTGTAAAATTTTACAACAAGCAAATGTGATGATTATGATAATAACAGAAGTTAACAGTTAGGATAACAGAAGTGAGCGAGAAGTATGGCCTGGACATCAACATCGTGAAAACCAAATTAATGGTAATTAGCAGGGGACCGATAACTGGTGTAGACCTATATATAAAACATGCAAGAATTGAGCGTGTAGCATGGTATCCGTATTTGGGCACTATTATCAATGAAACCTGGGAAAACTCACAAGAGATCAAGTGCCGTATTGGTAAGGCAAGGAGTGTTTTCAACGCAATGAGTTCGGCGTTTAAGATTCATGATCTCACTATGGGCACTAAGTTGCGACTCTTGCGGTGTTACGTGTTTTCCGTTCTTCTGTACGGAGTAGAGTCTTGGACGTTGACGAGGGCGACCACTACTAAACTTGAAGCCTTCGAACTTTGGGTGTACAGAAGAATGCTGAGGATACCATGGACAGATAGGGTGACCAACATTGAGGTACTGCGTCGGATGAACAAGGAACCAGAGGTAATAAACACCATTAAGTGTCGCAAGTTGCAATACCTCGGTCATATTATGAGGAACCACGGTAGATACGAACTGTTGCAGCGCATCCTGCAGGGAAGATTGGATGGTAGAAGACAGCCAGGCCGAAGAAGAATATCCTGGCTTGCTAACCTGAGAGACTGGTATGGGAAAAGCTCGGCCCAACTGTTCCGCATTGCAGATGACAAGACCAAGATAGCCATGATGACAGCCAGCGTTCGAACCGGACAGGCACGCTAAGAAGAAGAAGATGATAATAATGTAAATGACATGATAGGCATGAGAGGGGTAGGGCCCCCATTGGTGCCTCCCCAAGAGTGAAATTTGTATATCAAATTAGCATGTCTCTACTCCAGCGTCTTTTAAGGCGTCTAGGGAGATTATCAGATAAATGGACGGTGGAAAGTGAACGCACCAGTGGGTTCTCATGTTCGTGTGACTTGTCGTAAAAGCGTTTGTATAAGTATTCAATAGAATTTTGTACAAGTGGTGTTTTCAAATCTGTATGTAAGGTTTTGTTACTAACGTAAAATGGTTCATTTGCTATAAGGCGAAATGTTTTTGACTGGAATGCTTGAATTCGTTGCAAGTTTGAGGGTTTGGTTTAACCGTAAATTTGGGACCCGTAGGTCCACATAGGTTTCAAAAGAGAACAATATATGCGTAATTTTTGTGCCATTGGTAATTTTGATCGTTTGTGAAGTAGGGAATATAGAAGTTTAAGTCGGGAATTCAGTAATAAACGTTTCCGTTTGATATGTGTGCTCCAAGTTAGTCGTTTATCAAAAGTCAGACCGAGATACTTGACCGTATATAAAAGTGGGACCTATTTTATATAAGTGAGTTTTATATATATATATAGTGGCGACTATTTACAACACTATGGGTCGTTTGTCGCAGTCAAAACGCCATTTTTGCCTGTCTTGCCATGACTCCTCCTCCATGTTTCTTCTCCCCATGGCTCTGTCAATACCTTCCATCCATCTCCCTCTCGGTCTTCCTCTTTTTCTATTTCGCTGCGGTCTCCAGTTCCATGCCTTCAGTGGGATTCGTACGTTGCTCATTCTTCGCATGTGACCATACCAGTGCAGTTGCTTTCTCTCAATACGGTCTATTATTGAGTCTTCAATGCCCATTATTTCTCTTACTCTTATATTCGTTACCCTATCTCGTAACGTCAATCTGCAACATCTTCTCCAATATCTGTTCTCCACCGTACTGATTCTATTTTTCATGTTTTGAGTAATGGTCCACACCTCTGCCCCATATGTCACCGTACCTTCCACTATTGCTGAAAATATTCGTTTCTTTATGTCTTTTCTTATGTTGAGACTCCACAGAATTGAGTTCAGTTGACCAGTTAATGCCTTTCCTTTCACAATTTTATTAGCTATGTCTTTTTCGTCCCTTCCATTTTTTGTAAACGTCACTCCTAAATATTTATACTCTTCAACATTCTTAATGATGCTTCCGTTTACATTAAGGTCTCTTCCATCTCTTCCAATAACCAAGTACTGCGTCTTTTCCGTGTTCACCTCTAGCCCCCATTTATCATACTCCTCTATTAATTTTCGCAACATGTATTCTAAATCTTCTTCATCCTCAGCTAGAACAACCTGGTCGTCAGCAAACAAAAGTGTATGAAAGTAGTCTCTTCCCAACTGGACTCCCATATTCCTACATTTTCTACACCATTTTTCCAGTGCCGCATTCATGTATATCTTAAACAGGGTAGGAGATATACAACACCCCTGTCTCAAACCTTTGTTGACAAGAAACATGCTTGACACCCCTTCTCGACTTTTCACGCAACTCATATTATCTTCATACATCTTTTTTACTGCGTTGATGTATGTATTGTTTATTCCACTTCTCTCCATGGCTTCTCATAATCTGTTTATTGGTACACTGTCATAAGCCTTCTTCAAATCAATGAAGGCTATATGGAGTTCACTGCCATGTCCAATTGTTTTTTCAATCAGTTGTTTCAAGCAGAATATATTATCAATACAGGACCTTCCTGCTCGGAACCCACTTTGTTCTTCCTGATCTACTATTTCCTTTTCAATTCTATCTCTTAGTATCCGTCCATACAATCTACCGGTTGAAGCTGTAACACTCAGTCCACGATAATTGGAACACTCTCTTTTATCCCCTTTTTTGTACAGTGAACTAATGTGGGCAATCTTCCATTCTGTAGGTACATCTTCCCCTTCAATACACTTTTGAAATAAGGTTACTACATATTCTATAACCACATCGGGAGCATTCTTATATAGTTCAATCGGTATACCTCCAGGACCCGCTGCTTTATTACCTTTCATTACGTTAATTGCATGTTTCACTTCATCCTTCTCCACAGGTTCCGTTTGATTCATTTCCTCTATTACATCATACCTAACCTCTTTGAATTCATTTCTATTTTCTGTCAACAATTCTTGATAATACCTTTTCCACATTTCTTGTCCAATAGGGTCGATTGTCAAAGTTTCTTTTTTATTTTTCCTTAATTTTTTTAAAATATCCCACGCTGCTCTAGATCTGGATCCTCCTAACTGGCTATCAATATCCGTACACGTCTTGTCCCAAAATACATTTTTTGCTACCGTTACTTCCTTTTTTACAAGATAACAAAATAATAAGTGAGTTTTAATAATGATAAAAATTAATTCATAAATTGGAATCATTGTTATAATTTATTACGTCTATTACCTGAACTTTTGTAAAGCAAGAATTATGGCTTGATTGTCATCAAGGTATATATTTAAACAAATTATCCAAAAAATTACATTGCTCACTAATTCAATTTAAATTAATAATTTGAAATATCATTTAAACAGTACGTTCTTAATAAGTCTCAACAAATTTTAAAAAACCTACTTATATTTTTTTGAAATGAATAGTGTGTAGAGTGATATTTTAATTTCGTTATTTACTCAGAACAAATAAAAAAAACTCAACTGCACTGACCGGTAACCAGCTACCGACAAAAAAAAATTTATTCTTTCCTCTTTAAACTTTTGTTATAAATATTTTTTTAAATTTATTTGACAAATATTAGATTTAAATTTAGATTAATAAATAACATTTATTTTAAATAATTTAATAATACGAGTATTTTAATAATTTCAATACCATTTATTTTGAAAATTTTTTAATTATTTTTATACTAGAATAAATGCCATGTTTTACAATAATAAAACCTCAAAACTGGCTGCTACAAGTGATATTAACAAAATATCGTTAGCACGTAGGTGTGCGATAAATATTTTTTATGAATTTAATAACACCCGTATATAAAAAAAAATTTTATGACCTGTTTAGAATAAGAGAGTTCCGACTGCTACTAATCAAACTGTTAATATAACTTTTAAAAAAAGGTCAATAGATAAATTAGAAAATAAAAAAATTGGATGAATGTATTAGAAAGGTTTAAAATAAATCGAAATAATAAACAAATTTATAAAAATAAAAAAATTAAATAATTTGTATTATAGACCAATGCTTTTTCAAAATGTATAAACTATATTTTCCGCTCAATCATTATTATCTTTTTGTTCGAAAAATACACGCTTAACAATACATTTTGAATAATATTGTTGAGATTAACTGCAACAGATTATTATTACATTACTGAAAATTTTTACCCCTAATAGTAACGGATATCACAAACATAATTTCCCATGTTATTGTTTAAGTCATCAGCCGATAGGCTGGTTTGAACCTCTATAGGTTTTACTAAGTAAAACAAGGAGTGAGGTGGTTTACCAATGGCTTCCTTACTGAATTGAAAAGTATGATTATCAGCCCTCCGAAAAGCACATACTTTCCATCCTGAAAATGACACCTTCACTTCATTCACCGTAGGGTGTGACTATAATGAAATTCATTACTCTCAGAGAAGATAACTCTGATTAAAGTATTTTTACACCTCTATTCATCTGTTCTTAAATGTTTCAGTCCAATAATTGGTTAACCATGTGATAAGAAACAGAACAATTTTTTGTAGCCCTAGAACTAGCAGATCGAGTGCAAATAATTTAAAACGCCACCTGTTTTTTATGGGTAAATTTACCATATTACATAATTATTTTGTGTTCATTACCAGGACAATTCGGAGGATAACCTAGTTCCAACAACGTTCGTATATTGCTTTTTTTAAAAATAATACAGTCGGATCTCTACTTATCGAACTTCTATATATCGAAATTCTTTATGTATCGAAGAATTTGTTGAGTCCCGTGAAATTTTAATGGAAAAATGTTTCTGTATATCGAAAACAAATTCTATATATCGAACTTAATTTTAGTGAAAATATAAATAGGACTCCATATAGCCCTCCCATCATACACTAGTCAATCCGAAACATTGAGAGAGAACCTGACAATACAGTACGTTGTGTACGATTAAACTCCAAAATGTTACGAGATAAAACACGCGTAAGCAAAAGAGAAAAGTTGTTTTTTTGTCGAGAATTGTCCTGCACATACGTCTTCTATCTAAACAAAGTTAGAAAACGTGAATCTTGTTTTTTTCCTCCAAATACCACGTCCAAACTACACCTATCGACCAAGGTGTTATTAAAACTCTAAAAATGTATTATAGAAAACAGGTTCTCAGGAGACTTAATCTTGCGTTGGAAAATGAGAAACCTATTGAAAATGTTGTTAACTTGAGGCTGTGTATATCAGGATTAGTAAAGGTGTGGCAAAATGATGGAGCAGAATCTACAATAAAATTGTTTTTTAAAAGCCGGCTTCTCTAAAAAAAAAACTGTTGGGGTATAAGTTAATGTACTACCGCAAATTGAGGAATATTGGGTCCATTGGCATGTACGATCAACGACGATATTTCACTCAGTAAATTTTTAAGGATAGATGAAGACGGTATTGTGGCAGAAAGTCCAACCGATGCATGTTTTTCATTACTGTTTTTATTTTATTATTTTTAACCAAAATACAGTATCATATAAGTATAATGCGTAGACTTATAATACTGTACAATAAAAGAACTTTATTGTAAACAAATACTATTTTTTAGGCAATATGGTACGGTCGAGTAATCTCACTTAATAAAAGTAGCAGTCATAATGAGAAAAAAAACAGCGTTTCTCTTTATCAAAGTTTCTATATATCAAATTTTTTATAAGGAACCTATAATTCGATATATGGAGTACTGTATATTTATTCTGTCCGTTGTTTCATAGATAATTAGATAATTGAAATGTAATTAGACTTACAATTAATTAAAAAGTACGTGGGTAACATGATAAATAACTTAGAAGGTAATACTGATAAATTGGCTTGAATTTTCTGACTAGAAGAAAGTATTTTATAAGGATACAAATAAAGATAGATATTTTTATAGTTCCGTACCTTTCTACTCGACCTTGACCATGAGTCAGGTGGTGAATGAAACATCCTTCTGTCAGATTACATAAAGTTTGAAATATATAATTTATCGGTTTGTTTGATGTACCGATATAACATGTTAATGAAATATATGAGATCACTGAAGAAGTGTCCTTGGTATGATACAAGGCCGTTATAAATATACTGTTGTACCTACATTGTGCATTATTTGTAATAATAATTATTACTATTACTGTTCAAAAGAGTGGCAGGCATTCCATCATTACATTCAGAATATCTTACTCACCTTCATTGTTTCTGTTCTAATGTACTTAATGCATTGTAATTATTCCCTTCAGATTAAATCATTACAACCTCCATTTCAAGTTCAGTTGATCATATTTAGTGTACTTATTAGATAATTTATTTCGTTAAAATAAGTTACATCTTCTGCCACAATTCTTAAGACGTTTTTGTGTTATTTTGTTTTTAAATTTCTTATGTTTACTATGAGTAAGTTAATTGAAGACCTCCAAAAAGTTGAGTAAATTATAGCCTACTTTTTTCTGAAATAAAAACTTCCTGTCTGAGAAATTCCCAAATTTCTTCAGCTGCATCAAATGCATCGTTTCCTCATCTTGTTTTTATTTTTAACGGTATTATAATTTGTACTTAAAATACTCAAGGTGAAAATTTATTTTCGGCTACCTAAAATTAAAGATAGAATCTCAGCTTGTATTATGTAAGAAAAACCCAGCAAGAACAGGAATATAAAAATAAGTTTGAAGGATATCTAAAACCAGTTGTACACAATAATAATTACTTTCTAGGTAAGAAGTATTTAAGTATATTAATGTTTGTGAAAAACTTCGAAAAAATGGTGAAAGGAAGTTAAAGTTAGCACTGTTCACGCCTTTATTATAATTATTATTTTCTTTCAGTTTCAAACTTATTTTTAGGAATATAAGTATAATCAATTCAAGGTTTGTAGATTTAAATTAATAGTTTTTATTGATACATTTTGTGGTATACACTAAGATTTTGCGTTATGAAAGAAAGCTTCAACATATTATTTTCGAAAATAATCGAGTAGTACAAACGATTTTAGTTTAAAGTAGTAGTACTTACAAACAATACTTCTCAATTTTAAAGAGATTTTATGATTCCTCAGGGGTTTGCATGCGCGCCAAAAGCACGCCATACTGATCTTCTGCACCTCTGTTGTTGTTTACGTCATCAGCCAAAAAGCTGGTTTAAACCTCTAGAATATTTTTTCAACTATGCTTATCAGCATGCCAGGCCCTCTGAAAAGCAACTAATTTCCACAAAAGATAACACCTTCAGTTCATTCACCACAGGGTCTGGATGTATAATGAAATTAATTACTCTCATAGGACATAACTCTGGCTAGTGTCTTCAGTCATATAATTAGCTGAAACAGAACAATTTTTACAGTCCTGGAACTAGCAGATCAAGTGCAAATAATTTAACACTCCTCCTGCCTGTTATGGGCAAATGCAACTTCACGTAATTTTATTTCATTTTCTGACTTGTTTTCCCCACGTTCGAGTATATTGGCTTGGTCCAAGATAAATCTATTTGTCGGTACGCTGTATAACTGAGTCATCAACAATAAAATCGGGTTTCATTTCTGTTAAGTTTCTATTTAGTTTTAACCCTATATTTTCTGATTTTTACTTCGATTCTATCGGCATTAACTCCAATATTTCAAAACTGTATGAACTTAGGACCTTAAGTGTGTATTTTAAATGATTCTATCTTTTCATGAAACCTTTTGACGCCCCATTTAAAAATTAAAAATAAATCTTGCAATTCCTTCTACATATAATTCAATAAATAGATATTTTCTTTTGCTCTTGTTACTCACCGCCTTGTTAAATTATCTTAGTAATTCTCCAACATGAATTCAATCGGTAACGTTTAACTGATATAGAATTTACTGGTTAGTTTTACAGCGTATTCTGTACCGGTTCCTAGTTTTCCAGATTTGTACCTTGTTTGCATAGTCCAGTCTCCTATGACTCACCCCATCTCGAAGACATACAGACAGACATCATATAAAAAAATCTTTTTGTCATAAAACATAAAGTTCGATTGAAATACGGGTATAGAAAATATGATTCGATTTCAATAATTTCTCATCTTACTGTAGATTGAGCAGCGAGAAAGAAAACAAATGTTGCAGGATTTTTAAATTCGGAGTTCATAAATTAAATAAAAGTAACGAGTATTTTTAAATACACTAACAAAGATGTGGCATTGACTGTAATGAAGTATTCTTTACAAGATATTTTGTAACATTTGAAGATTGATAAAAGACAAATTTTGTTACCTTAATAAAAATGTTAAATCTACTAGCATCTTCTATACATACGAAACAACGTTATTTTTATCTTTAATAAAAAATATTTGTTGAACACTAAATTATCATTAAGCAACTTTAATTTTATTACCAATTAAATGCTTAAACATACTGAACAAAGAAGATTTAAAATTCATCAACGCATGTTAGTTTTTTTTACTTATTCACCGTACGTTTGAAACGTAATCGTATTTTATATAAAAAGTTTATAAACCGCATAAAATGTTTTATTTCGCTGTAAATACATGGGCTTTTATTCAGATATTTTCTTTTAATGGGTACACTAAATTAAATGCTCTGTAGAGATAGCCTTACATATTATACCGGGTGGCCCATATGTCAATTTCCCCACATAACGGAAGAAGTAAAAGTTTAAGACGTTAAGACGTTGCAAGTTAACGGAATAAGAAACTTTCAGGGAAGAAAACAGATTTATTATTTGAACTATACTTACATAATACCTTAAATACCTATCTTATAACGGTTGTTCAAAATGTCCACCTTTATTTTCTGTAGACTTCATATAAAAACTGATCGACAAATTTTGACAATAACAATTTTATCTTCATTGAAGGTGTCAAATGTATTTTCTATTATGCTATTTAGTTCGTCTAGGTTTTGTGGTTTTGAAGATAACACCAATCCTTTATAATACCCTACATTAAAGATCACACGAGGTTAAGTCTGACGAGCGCGCAGGGCAATTAATTATACCACGGCGACCAATCCATTCATTAAATGTGGAATTCAAAAGTTCTTGAACTTCGATACCGAAATGTGCTAGAGCACCATCTTATTCCCAGATGTGCGTTTGAAAATTGTAAACAGGATTGTTTTCAATTTCCAGAAAGACTAGTTCCTGCAGCACCTGTAAGTAACTTTCCGAGTTAACATTTCCCTAAAAAAATAAGGATCTATCAATGCAGTATTCGAAATTTTTCCCCATACCATAATACCAGGCACATTAAGCTCTTCTTGGATTACCTTATGATGATTTGCATCCAACGAGTACACGCAGTTACGCCGGTTAACTCGTGCATTGAGTTTGAAACATGCTTCACCACACCACAAAATTAATCGCAAGAAATTTGGATCGGCTTCTGTACGGATAGCGATTGTCTCACAGAATTCCAATCGCCTATCGGGATCACCCTCGTGAAGAGCTTGAAGTAAAGATGGACGATATGGCTTAGTGACTCACCTCACTATAACTGACAACAATTAATTTATTTAATTTATTTTATTTTAGGTGGTTGTTGCTAACGTAACAATGCTACAAACTAATTGACACAAAATATCCCATTTCATGGGGAAACTAACGTATGGGCCACCCGGTACCTATGTTAGAAAAACAGTTCAGAATATAAATCTAATGAAACGTGACCTTTCACCATTCAGTTACGTCACTGTATCAAGTGATATGTAAGTTTAACTCTAGAAGCACTATTAATGTGCGCATCTTTTAAGTTATTATAACAGTTATTTAAACAGTAATAGATGTTTATTTTTAGAAAAAAATGTTCGAAAGGAAAAATATGATGTAGGGAAGCATGGTAAATAATCACTTTCGTTCAACAATCAATTTTTTTACTTGTATTTTGGTCATGAAAAGTGTATTTTGTAATGTAGGAACAGTAGTTTCCCCGAGAAAAGTTTTTCCTTTGAAAATAAAAAAAATGCTTTAGGAAGTACGTTTACAGAAAAACACAAAATCCAAAAAAGTGTTTTAACTCTATAATTTGGCGTAGGTTTCAAAAAACTGTATTTGTGCGTAGGGAAACACTATCATTTGGTGTGTTCCATTCAAAGGTTACTTTTAATGTCGGTAATAGTGGATGAATGAAAGTATTTGAAAAATTTGGGTGTAACATGGGAGAGAACTCTTTACTGGGTTTCAAAAAATTCGAATGCTCGAATAAATAATACTGAACTAGAAACTAAAATGATTTTAGAAAAGAAAAAACAAGGCGAACTAGAAAAATATTCAGAATGGAGGTAGAAAAAGTTCCTCATTATTAAAAGTTTGGGGCTGGAATGCTCTAACCAGTACTGTAATTGTGCATTTGTTTTATGTTTCAACCTGCATTTTTCGGAAATTTACTTTTTTTAAACTAAGATACATTTTCTCAAAAACTAGTCATGACAAGCTGACAAAAGAGTAAATGAATTGAAATATTTATCTGCAACTGATAAAGGGTACATTATGTCAAATATACCTATTGACTGTTTAAATTGGGTGAAAGTCATTTGGTATGTATTTGATGGTTTTTTCCAAATTGTATAAATCTCTTTTTATGTATTTCAGGTGCCGTACTTAAAATTCTGTAAATTTATCTGTTTATTTTACTGTACTGTTTAGTTCACTGATGTGTGTTGTTTTTTTGTCGTATGTCCTACTACAACATCAGCGTAGTCATATTGTGGGTTAGACGAAGCGGAATGAATTTTGTTAATTATTTTTCTTGATAATTTTAGTTATATTTTTGATTGTTCCTAGAAAGAAATAAACACACAGCTGACAAAGGAAAATTGTAAAATGGTGTGATATTTGTTGGTGCTGACAATGGAGCAACATCCATGTTAGTTCCGCTTTATTAGGTATTTTCGCCACAGGCGAGTACTCTCTGCAGATTACTTGGTACGCGTTACTTACATCTGCTGTAAATGTGAACTCATAAATTTGAAATTTTGTGTGATTAGCACTATGTTTTCCTATTTTTAGATGTGCATAGTACAAATTTCATTCTGAAATACGCTACTGGTGTTGTAGTAGGAATATTGATTTAATTCATAGAGTTGTTCGTTCTTGTATCCATTGTGATGCCATTTTTAATGACAGTTTGGAACCCTACAATTGTACTCCATAAGTTTCTGGAAATTATTGATAAAAAGAGAAACAAAATGTTAAACATAACGTAGTGGTAGCGCGCTGGCTTACCATGCGGAGATCCCGGGTTTGATTCCCGGCCAAGGTTTGGAAATTATAACAAATCACAACCCAATGTTCCATAACCCACTGTAGTCGCTAAAAACCAAGCTGTTGATGTGACTTTAAATAAACTAAATATAAAAAATGTTAGTGAATTTTTTAAATTTAATTACTAAATGACCTCCACTGTGGCGTAGTGGTTAGCTTGCTGGACTACAAAGCGGAAGGTCCTGGGTTCGATTTTCAGTTAGGGTCTCAAAATTGTTACATGTTAAAACACATTGTTTCATGGACCAAATTAATCGCTATAACCAAGAGATGATGATGCGAATTTAATTTTTAAATAATTACACAGTTTAGTAATTTAATTAGATGGTGTAAATTGCTAAAATAATTTTCTTTTAGTATCTGTATATGTAGGCAAGTACTTTCATTTAAGTTTTACGTGATTATATTATTATACGGCATTTAGGTGCTTACATAGGCTGCATACTGTATTAAATATTTATAACATTTATTTTACAATGTAGGAAACTATTAGGAAGAAAGCTTAAATGTGCAACTATATTCTGCTAATAATAATCCAGTAAATATTTAAAGGAACGAAAGTGTTTGACTAGGAATTTTTATATCCACTTCAAAATATGATTGGCAAATACTAAAGGAATACGCGACAATGTTGAACGTGGCTTTCAGTGAGTTAGTTATTTAGAGGCGCGGCTGTCTCATTAAAAATGAAATGAAGAGAAATTTCCGGTTGACTGCGATTGCGTACGTTGCGTGCTTAGTAAACGCGTGTTTTGTTCATAAGTACTACTGCATATGAATTATGACTGACGATTTGCTTTCCATTTACGATAGAACTAACCGCCAATAATTTGGTACCCTGTCCGAATTATATGTGTGCCAAATTGCGAATCCACACGTACAATTTCTTCCGCGTAACATAAAATAATTTATTTCGGTTTGTAATTTCTGATCTAAAAATAATTTGACAAAATTAAATTTAACTTGATTGATTAATTAATATGGAAGTCATTCGTAAATCAATACAATGTTTTTTTTTAATTGTAACTAATTGGTATGTCATAACTAATGAACTCTGCCTACCTATTACCTACAACCTACTAATTATCGCTCTAAATTGTGATTTATCTAATATTTGAATCACCTTGCTATATCATGTCCTTATTTTTAAATCATTTATTGTATTTGAATCTTTTGTTTAAAAACATTACCATCTATTCAGAAGGTTATTCGAAATAATTTTTAAGTAGGCAGTTTGTTGTTTCTTTATATTTCTGTGACATTAATTTACTATTAAAATTATTTTAGTATAATTTTTCCATCCTAAAGAGTCTTCTAACAATCACTGAACAATTTTTGCTACATATTTTTGAGGGCGTTTAAAAGTTAATAAAACTTTAAAATCTTAGGCTGGAAAAATATAATTAATTTAAAAAAATGAGTAAATGGATCAATTTTTATTGCCGGTTTGAGAAAAATTCAATCTTTTAAAAAGTAAAATGAACTATTATCAAAATAACTTGACAACTTAGGTTAAGCCGAAATGGAAATCTTTGGAAATTGCAGCAATACTTGTGTAATATAATATTTCAGTTTAGTTCTTTTTAAAATTATTAAATTATAAGTGGAGGTCAAATTGGCACTGTTAGGGGAACTGATACTAAGAACATTCCACCATTAATTGCCAGTTAATACCAACTGGTACTGTTAATTAGACACAGCCTTCTGCATGCGCCGTTGGTCAGGTCTTACCTGCAAATCCTACTTTCATGAATCCTTGTCTCGACTGCTAGATGTGAATGCATAGTAGCATTTGAGTTGTCATTATGTAGTAGGATAGAAGAAAGAAAAAAGGTGAGTTCTCGAGGCCTTAAAACGGTGATTATTGGGGTAAGGTATCGTAACCCTAACAGAAGGTTCCCTGGTTTGGGGGTTAGGCGTAAGGTGAACAACTCTTCACTGTAAAAATCTGGTGTGAAACACTCACAAACTTTCTCTTGCCAATGCAAATAATGAACAATATAACCTAACATTTGTAATAAAACATTAGAAATAAACAAAAAGCTAACCTCAGAAACCATAATCTTATTTTAATCATGAGTGAATGATGCAAAATGAAAATCAAATTCAGTTTGGCTTAAAAATACGGAAAATCACTCTTTCACGCTAAACTAGGCTCTGTAGAGAAAAATGCTTTAAATAATAGTTGTAGATCTTTTAATTTCCTATAAATTTTATTATACACTTTTGTCGTAAAATGCATACTAAGGCTGAAATCTTTAAAAATATCAATTTTTTACACATTTTCGTGGAAAAAAACAGAAAATCGCTAATTACCGCTAAACTAAGCGTTTTTCAAAAAAAATTTTGAAACAAAAGTTGCAGGATTTTAAATTCTCTACAACTTTTATTATACATTTTTGCGCTAAAATGCATATTAAAGTCGCAATTTTAAATGAACAATTTTTGTACGAGAAAACAGCCTCACCAAGAATTTCAGCAGGCATGGCGTCTACCCTATCTTGTAGAGCATAAAAAAATGTAGTAAATGAGGTGATTTAAAAAAAATCGTAAAAGCCGTTTTTGAGAAAATCGCAAAATACTGAAAAATTACACGAAATAAACTACTACTTCCGGTGGACCGATTTTGATGAAAACGTTTGTGTCGGGTTCTCTAGTGGTATCTAACTTAAGTTTCAAGTTTCAAGTTTGTACAATGTTCCGTACTTGAGATATTTTGTTCACACACACACACACAAACAGTCAGCACACACACAGACACACACACACACACACCCAGACCAATCGCTAAAAACATGTTTTTTGAGCTCAAGGGGTTCTGAAAGCGTGTGAATCCGTTGAAAACTCGATTTCGAAAATCGACATGAAAGCAATACTTTCCTTCCTACAGGCAAGAGAAAGTAAAAAAAGCTGTTACAAAACCAAATCAACTACCTCAGAAGACAGATAGGAATTATGGATTAAAGTGAAGTGGTTAGATATGGCAGAGCTGCAACATGTAACGTGAGAAATATGGTGCGATGTGATAAAATGAGGGAGATGACCATGAGATTTTGAAGTTGAAGATCGATATTGTGGACCTTCAAGAAATTTCGTGGCGCAAAAATGGTAGAATTGACTAGATGTCACAAATGATTTAATTTTGATTTATGTCAGAGGATTCTGACACTCAAGTAGATAGGAGAACGCGACTAACAAAAAGGACTGGAGGAGGAATGTAAAGAAAGCAAATGCCCATCATCAGATGAGGTACAATATTATTATTATTATTATTATTATTATTATGATGATGATGATGAAATCATATTTATATGTTGGAAATACCGAATAAAAATTTCCTTTACCGATAATACTTACTCTCTTCCTGACTTCTCTTCCAACCTAAACTGTTAACAGAATTTTACGTGCTACTTGTGTTGTGGTATGTAGAAATATTTGCATTTTACTATTTAGTTTTTAAAACAAAATAATTACATCAGTTACAACATTTTAAGTAAACGTTCAGTAAATTTCTTGTAACTTAGGTAAAACATTTATTTTATGGTCGATTAATAACATTAATGACTTATGTTAATATTTAAATTAATGAAAAATTAATGCATTAAAACATGATTGTCTGATTCGTTACAAAATATAACATTTACTACCAAAATCAATTATAGTTTATTTTATAAATGTAAGTGAAATTAATCCATCACGATAAAATAATATTTTTGCAGGAAACTAAACACTAAAACACAGTCCAACTATGGCATTAACTTTATTATCTAAGAAACTATTTAATGTAAGATAGGCTAATTCTGACGAAAGTATATTTTATGTTATAAAGTTAAAAATTAAGGAAAGACGTCATCTGTTGAGCAAGTACTTGGGAGTCAATGAATGGTGTTTCGAAAGTTAGGTCAAAATGAAGATAATGATTACCTATCTTTTTAATACGACATTCCTCCTGGGAAATGCATTATAATCTAACCAACGACATCTGCATATTTCATTAAGTCAAGGAGACAACAATGATGTCATTCTGGCATAATAAAAATCAGTTACAAGTACATTTACGATTGCTAAAAAACAATTACTGTCATTATATTATGGAAACATTTACGATCTTTCTGATTTGAATAAGACAAAGCTTTACTCCTACAAATTTATTTAAACGTTAACCTTTTTAGGCGAATTACGCCCTATTGCAGTGAATACTTATAAATAGAATTTATTTCCTAAACTATCACTTTCTGAAAAAATCCTACATCATAACTTGACTGAACAAAATTAATGTTTACATAAATGTACGCAAAAAAAATATTGTAACGTTTGTTCAGTGTAAGAAAAGGAGTTAAAATGGTATTAATTTACTGGGTTGATCTAGTAGTAAAGTCGTCGCCGGAAGACAGCTTTTTAACAGGTGTTTTTCGGAGACGGCGGTTCCGTGGATCAACTCCTAGTGAAGTTAATATTATACGGATTTGAATACTAGGCTGTGGTTACCGGTATACTTTGATGGTTAAGGTTCAACTAACCATACTCTCTCAGAAATGGTCGGCCTGAGTCTGTACGAGACTAAACCTCAGTTACACGTAATTTATAACATCCTCATTTCATTGGGTCATGGTGTTGTTGGTTATTGTACTTGTATTAAACAGATTACAACGTACAATTAAAAAAAAAAAATAACAAAAAATTATATTCAAAAGTTTTAGCGCCTGTTGAGTGGTTACCAGGAACTTCATGTCCTTTAAAACCATTAATTTGTCCACTTTTTTAAGTATATTTGCCAACTGTCGAATTCGATCTGAACATCACGTTCTTTAAAAATATATACATTTTCAAACGTGGTAGCCATTCGTGGTTAGCTGTCAGCTGTTAATATTCCTAAGTCGTCTACCAACCGGTTCATCATGTTCTTACAGCGACCAGAAAGGTCGTTGTAAAAGGCTCTTCTTTATTAATTCATTCATAATTTAACAATTACTCTTTAATAAAGAATTAATCAACTAAAATGAACAAGACGTTAATTAATTAACTATTAATCAATTAATTAAATTAATCAACTACATGACTCAACTAAATAAATCAATCATATTAATCAACTAAAATGAAAAATACGTATATATATATACAGACATAATAGAAAAATCTGGTGTGAAACACTCACACAACTTTCTCTTGCCAATGCAAATAATGAACAATATAACCTAATATTAGTAATAAAACATTAGAAATAAATAAAAAAATTAATCTCATTACACATAATCTCATTTTAATCATGAGTGAGTAAAACAAAATGAAAATCAACCTCGGTTTGAATTAATAATACGAAAAATCACTCTTTTACGATAAACTAGGCTCACAAGAGAAAAATACTTATGTAAAAGTTGTAGATCTTTTAATTTTCTAAAAATTTTATTATATACATTTTTGTCGTAAAATGTATACTAAGCCCCAAATCTTAAAAAAAATCACTTTTATAGCTTTTCATGAAAAAAAAAACATAAAATCACTAATTTTACCGCTAAACTAAACGTTATACAAAAAATGTTTCATATAAAAGATATAGATTTTTAAATTGTCTACAACTTTTACTATACAATATTGAACTGCAATGCATATTAAGGGCACAATCTTAAAAAGAACATTTTTTCACGAGAGAACAGCCTCCCCAAGAATTTTAGCAGACATAGCGCCTACCCTATCTTGTAAAGCATAAAACATGTAGTAAATGAGGCGATTTAAAAAAAACGTAGGAGCCGTTTTTTGAGAAAATCGCAAAAAAGTGAAAATTAAAACGAATAAACTACTACTTCCGGTTGACCAATTTTGATTAAAATGTTCGTGTTGGGTACTCTAGTGGTACCTAACTTAAGTTTCAAGTTTCAACTTCGTACAATGTTTCATTCTTAAGATATTTCGTTGACACACACACACAGACCAAACAGAAACAAACTAGAAACATGATTTTTTGGTTCAGGGGGTCTTAAAAGTGTACATCCGGTGAAAACTCAATTTCAAAAATTGACATGGAAACAATACTTTCATTCCTATTTTATTCATGTAGGCAAGAGAAAGTAAAAATCAGTCAAAAAAGCGAAATTCTTTGGTATAGATAATAATAGATTAAATAAACAAATATTGAACGTTTGCAATAATAAAAAAAGAACTTTAATCATAAACTACAACAGGAAATGGAGAAACTAGATTTACAGAAAATAATTATTACTACGATAAAATGGGATTTAGAAGTAAAGTATTTGGGTTGAAAATTCCTGCAAAACTCAAGTCATAAAATACTAAAGAAATCAAACTCAACCTTCCAGAAAAAAGAAGAAAAGCAATTTTTTCTATAAAATAATTAATGTTGTGGAGATTACGACTTTGTGTTACATACTACATCGAAATCTGTTCATTCTAAATTTGCTCAAAGACAAAATCAAAATCTTTGTAATGAAAAAATTCTTGCTTACTTACCCATTTTACGTTTTAACCTTCCCGATCAACTTTAAAACTGAAATTCAGGACATATTTATTCCTTGTGCATTGAAAATAAGGAAAACATTTTTTAAATATCTACGCATGTTTCTTACGGAGTAAAAAGGGGTGACAACACTATACCAAAAGGTTAGTGTAGTGGTCATTTCAATTGGATTTTATGCCAGGGATGCCGGGTTCGATTCCCGGTCAGGTCTGATATTTTTTTTTACATCACCTCATATTATTACACATACAAAAGCCTAGGCTTACGTAGGCATTGTTGGTTAAGTCAACAGCCGAAAAGCTGGTTTGAACCTCTAAAGTTTTTACTAAGTAAAAACGAGGAGTGAGGTGGTTCATTATTGACTTCCTCACTGAGTTGAAACAGTATGCTTATCAGCATGCCAGACCCTCCGAAATGCACCCATTTTCCACCCTGCAAATGACACCTTCACTTCATTCACCACAGGGTGTGGCTGTATAGTGAAATTCATTACTTTCAGAGGAGACAGCTCTGATTGGTGTCTTTTACACCTCTACCTCATTTTTCTTAAATAGTTCAGTCATATAACTGACTGACTATGTGATAAGAAACAGAACTATTATTTGTATCCCTGGAACCAATAGATTGAGTGCAATTAATTTAACACTCCGTTATGGGCAACGTAGGCATTATCATCCAATAAAAAAGCATCAATTTATATTATTTCAATACCTTTATAAAAAGCTACAGTTCTGAAAATTAATATGCGTATTCTCTAAGTGATATCTAAGAACAACAAAGCATTCAATTACGACCTATGTGTCTAAGGGGTGAAAAGGGGGTAACTACTCTGTAGTAATAAATATTCTATACCTTCTTAAATACTTGTAAATCTTTGTTTGAGTGTACTGATACTAACAGTAATTTTTATTCACCCAGTGATGGTTGTAAACCCAATTTTAACACAAACCCTCTGAAGCTAACAATAGTCCTGCGCACAGCAGAGGCGCAAACGCTAACGGATAAATGTATATATATATATACATTTTTTTGTAATGCATATAAAATTACAATTGTCATAAATGTATATTTCTATAATTATTTCTACATAACAGACACTTTTAATTGAACTTTTTATATTGGTTTTCCAATATTATTCTTTGGATACACGAGCAAGATAGATCAAAAGAAATTACAATAAAATATGAACATTGTCAGGGGATTCATTATAAAGTTCGTATATTTGGCAATACTCATATAATTTATTACGTTTACCTTTCTAACGTTGGTACTTGATAATATTGATAACGATTATTATCGAACCCTATTATTGATTATTGATAAATCATTAAATTCGTCCTAGATTAATACAATAATCATGTATTGAAATTTAATAATGTTAACTTTACAAGTATATATGTTCTAATTTAAAGTAAGCTAGATGGTGTATAATTTATTTTGATTCACGACTAGCACGAGGTCGTAACTTGAGTCATATCACGAATTTTATATCTAGTTATATCCTATTTGATATTATATTTATATCAGAAAACAACCCTTTAAAGAACTAATAACACACGATTCCTGCCAGTCACACGCTCTTCCATTCGACACGAATAATTTGTCATGACGAATTTATTAATTCAGTAGGTATATTTATACATAATCAGAAACTCAAAAATTGTTGAGAGTTTACGTAAACTTAACTTAAAATTAAGTGAAATTTTTTATTGTTTGACCTTTGATTTTCCCTATTGAAGGTTTTCGTGTGTTTACTTACAAATATTTGTTTACACTCTTATAAATATTTAGAATTATTACATAACCGCTCGAAAATTTGAATTTGAGATTGTCTGATTAAGAAACAGGATTTTCCATCACGATTTTCTCTACGAGGGACATTCAATAATTAACAAGATGAATTATATAGAGAAAAACTATTTATTCAATGATAATAAAATTTAAATACGCCTCCGTAGCGTAGTGGAAGCACGCTAGCCTACAACACGGAAGTCCCGGGTTCGATTCTTAGCTAGGGTCTGGAAGTTTTCACAAAGTTAAAATTCACTGTTTCATAACCTACCGTAGTCGCTAATGACCGAGGTGTTGACGAGACTTAAAATAAACTAAAAATAACATTAAAAATTTTAACTACTTTTCAACATAAAAATTTATACAATTGTCCCACCATTTTGTGGGCCTTCCGATTCCCGCAGCGTATAAGCCTTCTTTACCTTTACGGCTTTTTTGACCGCTTTGTTGTCGTCGAACTACTTACTGTGTAAAATATAAAGCATAAATCGTAATACTGAAAGTTCGAAGTAGAATGTTGATAGGCCTTCAAATGGTTTCATTATCATTGAATGAACCATTTTTTTCTCTTCCTTAATTTGTCTCGTTAATTATTCAACGGTCCTTGTATGTCTATTTATTTACTTGTATAAAAAGCCTTAATGGTCAACCAATTCTGTTCAGGTTGGTGTATAAACAGACCAATTTCTTGACTAAAAATTATAAGGGTTTTCATTTTTTGTTGGATTTATCAAGGTAAAAATTGTTAAAGACTTGACGTCTCCTTTTATTCGCAGCATGTATACTTACTTGTACTTAGCCGGTTTGGCTTGAGTTTTTTATAATAATGTGATTCGTATTTTGACCGCATCGACTCTTGTGGAACAGTATACTGTATAGTTTTCTAATGCATAAAATTTGTTGAATGTGTTTTCTGGTTTTCTTTACTTTTATTTCAGACTATAAAATAGTATGAGAGAAACTGTATTGTACTTTTTTATTTTCAAAATAATATTCTTTTTCCCTTATAGATTTGGGCCTGGATAGGCCCACATAACAACCGGGATGTGCAACGTCATAACTTTAGAATACTGCCATGAACAAAAACATTTATCTCAATGTACCCTTCCGTACAACGCTCTTCATCCGTCTCACTCTCTCTCCCCTCTCTCTCACTCTCTCTTTTTTTCTCTCTCTCCCGCCCTATTTCTCTCTCCCCTCTTTCCCACAAGCTCCTCTCCCTCTCCTTCTTTTCCCCTCCCCATAACCCTTTCCCGCTCACCCCTCCCCCTCTTTCACCCCTTCACATCCTTCATCGCTCTCCCTCCCCCGCTTACCCTTCTCTATCTATTTCCAAGAATTGAAAAGAAGCAATACGCACACCACAAAACACACACACACACGCACGTGCGCGAATATGTTGAACTCATGCTTTCCTTTTGTTATTGTTATACTTTTTTGGCGGAATGTATTAGTAGCGGAGTAGAGACAATGTTTTTAGGATTTTAGGAACGTACGAAACTGCAGCATAACATACCTCTACTCCTTTCTTTCCCCTAGTTTGTAACGGTTATTCAGCCTGGTTGTTACACGGGCGTAGCTGTATATTGTGATAAAATGACAAATGAGCTGATGATGACCATGATAAATAATAGCGTGAATGACATGAGGTAGCAGACCACCCACTGGTAGAGCTTGTACGACTTTAATTTTATAATTTAATATTAAATAAGTGTTTTAATTCTTCTGAATTTTAAATGGAGCTACAAATATCTGTTCCAAACTTTCTGTAGCCTTACTCGAGGGTTGTCCGGTAAAGTAACTGAGATAATCATCCTGATTTGTTCGTTTTGTCTTGCTAATTTTCTGTGAATATGTTGATAGTATTATTTTTATTGTGTCAAATGCGTAAGAAACTAGTTATGGTCACTGTGAATAGTCTCGTTTCGTACGAATCAAGTTGGGCCCGTTATAATTTGAAGCGCTCTGGACTGGTAATAATATTAAATATTACTCAGTTTGGCGGATCTATATGCCGGAAAGGTGGGAACCATATATCCAGATTGGTTTCAGGATGTAATGATTTAGCGTTAATTTCTTTGATAAAGGGAGAGAATTATACCAATTAGACTGTAGTACAAGTATTTCGTTCTGTGTGTAGTAATAGTTTTTTTTAAATTTTTAATGTTATTAAAATTAAAATATATTATTGATATTTTTATGTAAATGTAATTGAATTTATCATTTATTTTACTTTTTTTAATTCTGTTTAACGCAATCCTTGTAACCTATTAAACTGTAGTAATTTAACTTAGTAATTTTTATAGTAGTTATAAATATTTAAGTGATTAATTTTTTTTTGTCATCTTTTTGTAATTTTTTTTCTGTATACTCCTACGCGCGGACAGAACTCTTTGTGAAGAAGAGTTTTTGCGAATAAGTATATTTAGTTTAAAATATTGTATACTTGCACAGCTTACTTTAGTTCAGTATTAAATCGTTATGAATATTTATCTAAATAATATAAATAAATAAATAAATATTTATCGTTTAGTGAAATATGAGATTTCCATGTGAGTCGTTTGGCAAGAGTTATTACCAAATATCTAACTGTGCCAGTCTGTGGGATGGGTGTATTGTTGATATAACAAAATGAGGGACATGTTTGGTGCCGTAAGGTGAAGGTAATGTGATTATTAAGCCATTAAAACTTACTTCCTACGGATTTTAGGAATATATTACTACGCTTTGAGTTAACTAGTCTGAAATTCGATAAATAAGATTTCTAGTCAATCATGGTAGTAAATGAATGTCCTGTAAAAATTTGAAAATAAGCAGTTTAGTTAAATGGAATTAGTAAATTAATTCTTCTGGATAAAGTATGCAAGAAATGGTAGAGTCCTTCTCAGCAATTTTTAAAAATATGTTCAATAATTTTTCGTTGCAAAATCAATTAATTTGTTTAAAATGTTATCTTTAGTGCCCTACATACTCATATGATTTAAATGTAGCAATATATTCTTGTTAGTGGCAATGTTTTAAATTGTCATATATAATTTTCCTATGTTCGCCCAGCACACTCAGATATTAGAAACTACAAGAGATAGCAACAAACGGTTTTCGGATTCGTAATCTACACAAAAAATTAGTGGACCTAAATTGGGTTTGAAGTTCCGGTTTTGACCGGAAGTGGCCCACAACCAGAAGTCAAGAAATTGAAGTAAAAATCGACAAAAGATAGCAAAAAGCGGCTTTCGGGTTCGTAATCTACACTAAACGTTAGTGGGTTTGAAGTTCCAGTTTTTACCGGAAGTGTCCCAAAACCGGAAGTCAAGAAATCAAATTTTGAATTTGGAAACAAAAATAGTGTCATTCGATTCCTCTTCAAGTCTGTGTTTAGGTCAACAACCGAAAGGCTGGTTTGAACCTCTAGAGGTTTTACTAAGTAAAAACGAGGAGTGAGGTGGTTTACTATAGCCTTCCTCACTGAGTTGAAAGAGTATGCTTATCAGCATGCCAGGCTCTTCGAAGTGCACCCACTTCCCACCCTGCAAATTACACCTTTACTTCATTCACCACAGGTTCTAGCTGTATAGTGAAATTCATTACTCTTAGAGGAGATAACTCTGACTAGTATCTTTTACACCTCTACCTCTTCTGTTCTTAAATAGTTCAGTCATAATTGGCTGACAATATGATAAGAAACAGAACTATTTTTTGTATCCCTGGAACTAACAGATCGAGTTCAGTTAATTTAACACTCTATCTGCCCGTTATGGGCAATTTTAAAGATTATGCACAGAAATCACCATGGTTTTTCCCATAGGTCAAAGATAAGCCTTTTTAAAAAAGTGCCACCAGCTATGAGACGCGTCGTCTCATGAAAGGGATTTTTACATTTATATGTAAAAGTTTTTATGTATATATGTGCAATTCCTTATGATAATTCTTAGCCGAAACTAAATTTTAATGTTCCGTAACTTTTAGTTTACAAATTATCATGGTAGTTAAAAAACATCAAATAAAAGTAGTATTTGCAGATAAGTAAACACCAATCTTTTACGATTTTATAAATTATAAACTATATAAAAACTTGCTTTACTTAAACTGATAATTGAACCCAGACCATGAGACTATGAGGTTTAAGATATGATCAACTTTGCCGAAATAGTCAAACAATTTGTTTTTTTTTTTCAAAACAACTGAAATACTAATGTAGTATTCTAGACATCACTACAGAAAGCACTGATGCAAGAAGGTTCAATGAACGGATCTGTAAATAAACACTCTTTGCGTAAGTGACAGAAAGACCAAGGTGAATCTTGCTCAGGATGTTGCTTTTACTATATATTTTTCCTATTCGCATGGTAACCCTAGCCTCATGTAGGCCTACATACTGCAAATGCCAATTTATTATCTCCGTTTATGTTATCATGGTAATAACAATATACAGAGTTACATGAAATTACGATTATAAACAATGAATACTATCCTAACAATGAATTATCTTTCATTAATTTGAAACACAAAAAATACAATTAAATTTACCTCAATTTGCGTTTTTTGTTGCCGGTTGGTTCTCTGTAGTCAAGTTATTTTAAAACTTCACGATGTAATGTAAACTATCACGTTTTAGAACATATCAGATTATGTGACGCCATCCAGTAACGCAGTAGTTCCTTAATTTTCATTTTTAACTTTTATTTATTGGAAACTACGTTTTGACAACTACTTTAATATTTCTGCTGTTCATTTAACTTATATTGGCAAGAACTTAAAACAGGAACACCTAGTGATGTGTGTTAATGTTTGGTTTTCGGCTTATTGTTTTACAAAGTTTGCTATACTTACGCATTCAAAGTGCCTTTCTACCAGCTGACCTACTGATCTGACCCAGAGGCCACCTTGAAAATTAATAAATTATCTAAACTGATCCCTCAGCTATCGGGCCAGCCTAACCAATCAGCTTGTAGAAACACTTTACTTAAACTTCAGTAACATCGGTTAACGAGTGATTTATTAAGATGTCCAGCGGACAACCAGTTATGAAGAAACATCGCGTCTTCTTGTTCGTCTTAAAATTTAGGATGCCTCATGCCTCGATAGTATAATAACAAATGTGTATTCTATTGGATCCGCAAGTATAGAAAAATAAAACACAAATATAAAAGAAAACCTTTGTTCTTCAATCTCCTCTTCATCTCCTCTCTCCCATCTCTTCCTCTTTTACGCCATCCAACTCCCAAGATCCTTTGGTCCTTTTATTTTTCCTTGGCATTCCCAAGCTCCTTCCCTTCCTTGGGTTGTACCTCTCAATCCCTTTGAAAATTCGATCCGAACTCATCCGATCGATCCGACTTTCGGATCGAACTCATTCTTTCTAAATGTTCCAACCCTCTATAGTTATGGACTCTTTCCTCTAGTGAAAAAAATTTACAGGAAAACCTTAATTCTTTACAAAAAAAAAAGAAAATTAATTTTGTAACTTCAGTATAAATTATGTTCATAAATCTCATAACACTATGGTTACAATTATGTTGTATGCAGGGCGCAGTCGAGCAAAGTGAAAACCTACGGGAAGAGGAATTCTTCAACTTTTTAATAAGTTATCAAAAATTATCTTGAAAATACAATAAAACTGGAAGTAGTACACATAACTTAAAGTTAATAAAAAAATAAATTATTTGTCCCTTTTAAACAGAATTTAATTTTACAAATTAACCGAAGGTGTGAAAGTGATGGTGTTAACAACCTACAAAAAATCATCATCAAAACACAGTGTAAACCATCATTATCAGTATCATCAACATCATCATCCTTTAAACTCTCATGACGCTTGACATGTAGCAAACCACGGGTAGGATGATAACCACCTACTGTATTAATGCAGCTATAACCTCGTTCCCAGGCCTTGGCACTGTTCAGCCTTCAGCAGGACTCCCAGACGCCGTGCTACCAACACGACTGCATGGCACGCCACGCACGAGCATCACGCATTCAATAGTAGACTGTACGGTTCTAATAAACACCTTACACGTAATAATATAACAAGTGTTCATTTAATAATCTTCTATTGTTTGTTTTTTTAATTAACAGAATAATTTGGCATTGTATGTAAATATGATAGTATTTTCTCTGGATTTTCAATAAATAGGTTAGGATAATAATTTTAAATATTATGATGATTTCACTGATCAATTGATATGTCACTGAACGGAGATTGGTTTATACTGCGGTGCTCAATGTTACTCTTTAATATTATATCATTCGAACTCTTTTTTCCTCAACTAATTGTGATAAATTTTAATCATATTCATAGAGTTTTTTTTGAACAAGTTTATTACTTTGGTCCTATAACCTCACTTTTTGCGCCTGATAAAAAAAGTTTATTATTTATAATTGTAAATCAATATTTTTTTGTTTCCTCATATAAACTAAACTACTGAGGTAACCTTAAAATGATATTAACAAATTTGTCTCTGGAAAACTAGTGTAATTACATAATACTTTTTTTTATTCTTAATTTGTGTACGTTGCAATCTGTTCAATTCAGAACAATAAGCAACCCCATGACCCAATGAGATGAGGATGATGTGTATGACGTGTAAATGAGGTGTAGTCTTGCACAGACCCAGGCCGACCATTCCTGAGAAAGTATAGTTAATTGAACCCCAACCATCAAAGTACACCGGTAACCACCTGTCTAGTATTCAAATCCGTATAAAAGTAACTACCTTTACTAGGATCTGAACCAGGAACCTTCGTCTCCGAAAATCAGCTGTTAAACAGCTGATTTTGGCGACGACTTTACCTCTATAATCAGATTGTATGTTCATAGGTTATAATTGTTATTGAAAGACCAAAAAAATGGCTGACGAAATATGGAATGGCTACGAGAGCAAGTGTTGGAAAGTCATTGGCTAGCTATGTAGTGGGTAGGGAGCAATGTGTACATTCAGAGCTCATCAGCCCTGAAAAATTGTATAGATTTTATGGGATTCACTACAGTTGCAGCCAATATCGTCTATGTCTGTATTTTACTAGATCAGAGCGTTTAAAGAATTTCACCCTGATTTATGCTGTCCAGTCCGTGATATCACGTTCACTCATCACTTCAGACAAAAAAATTGTCATATTTTACGAGTCAATATTCAGGGAAGAGTGAAATGTTTAGGCCTTCGGTAAAATATTAACAAATTACAGTTATCACACATTGAAGACATTCATTCTTTCTTAGAAGGGCAGACATGTTACTCAGCGAAATTTTACTTTTATTTTAATTAGCCCACAATTTTCTTTCTAATTTTGTACTTTCCGTAAACACAATATTGAACATTAACATGATCACCAATGAAAGTCGTATCGTATAGTTGCCAGTAGACATAATCTCATAGATTAATTTTCTAATATTAACTGTAGTTAAATAATTTAATTGATTTTAAATAGCCTGCCTAAAAGTTAAAATACAAAGAAATGAAAATAACAAAGAAATATTAATGAAGATGATTGATGATAATTTTATTTCCGTCTTAACATCGGCTACAATAATACAATTTATTACACAATCTCATTAAACAATAATAATGAATTAGAATAAACTAATTACATACTTCATGAAAATTATGTTCCTCTAAAGTTATACCTGAGTCAGAGGTTACAATCAACTTAATTTACTAAAAAATTTATTTAAGAAATTAATTCACTCTAAAAAGTTATTGGAAATGGCTCGGTAAAAAAGTTAATTACAAACTTTTACAATATATGATCTATAATAACAGTAGACTAAATCTATAATAAAAGTAAATAAAAATAATTACATGTTTAATTTAAAACGTAAGGGATATTATTTATATTGGTGCCATATTTTAGTTGTATTCACTTCATATAATTTACTCCAGTGAATTAACATCCCATGGAAATATCCTAATCTTCTCTGTCAGCTTTCTTCCACAACCTCAGATTATTATCCAAATCTCTTAGGAAACATCTCCTCAGAGAAAATTTGTAAAAACCAAAAAGTTTTACAGTGATAAATTTAAAAAGTTTTAAACCATTTTTGTTTTCGCCTTTAATATTCAAACGTGAAATGTTTAAAATGACGGTTTATGGTTATTATATTGTCATAAATTTTTTTATGAAACCAATTTTTTTTTAATCTACCTAGTTAAAGTGCATCTCCACCTCCTTAATAGTAATCCACCTGAACTGAAGAAAATTCATAAGTTTAAAAAGCCCGTCATGAGGCTTTGTTGAGTCTAAAATCCCCCGACCCTGTCCTCTCGAAATCCACCCCGCCTGAAATGTTACTTTGGCGGTATGAAAAAATTTTGATTATAATTATTTTTTTAACTAATAAAATAAAATAAAATTCGTTTTTATTTATATTCAACTTTGTTAAATTTTCGTTTTGTTTAAAGTTCTTGAAGTATTAATGTGTAGCCTACTATATTTTAATAATTTTCTTTGTTCAAAGAAATCAAGAAGTTTCAATTTTTCTTTTCGGTTTTTCTTGTAAACTGTTAGTTTTTAAAATTTAAAAAATATTTTAATAAACCTTTTACAAAATGTTCTTCTGTAGACTTTAAAAGACACTTATCAAAATACCTGGCCTTTGTATTTTCCGAAGTACGGTATGAACTTCTTACATTTAGAAAATCTCAATGATGGGTTTTCCTTGGCTTTACTTTTAAATTGACCAAAAATTAGCAAAATCTTTTTAAGCCAAAACCTTTCTCGTATATATTCCTCTCTAGCTGCTAGTTATTTACTCAACTGGTTAAAAAAACCAACTAATCCGTATCAGAGAATTAATTGTAAAAGACCGTTTTAATTAATGAAACTGTCGCTAAGTAACTAATTTAGCAAAACAGTTTTGTTTTATTTTTTTTAATATTTTTAAAACAAATTTAAATAATTCTATGTTAAGTTAAAAATATAGTTAATATAAAACTTAACTAATTGTAAATACCACGAAGCGTAAGAAGATGTGTGGATTAAAACTTCGATAACTGGAACATCCTACAACACAGAAATAATATTTATTTGCGTTAAAGAAGAATGATTAAGATTAGGTAGAAAAAAAATCAAAAGTGCTTAGATTCTGGTTCACCATATTGGTTTAAAAAGTTCAGATGCATTGTGAAGTATGAACACCCAAAAGACCTTAGAAACATTTTCAGATACGATTAGAGTATTTTTGTACCATATATATAATTAATGTGAAAGTTTTTTTGAACCAGTACCCATTTCAACTCAAAAAACACCATTCAAAAAACACCATTCGATTAGAGTATTTTTGTACCATATATATAATTAATGTGAAAGTTCTTTTGAACCAGTACCCATTTCAACTCAAAAAACACCATTCAAAAAACACCATTCGATTAGAGTATTTTTGTACCATATATATAATTAATGTGAAAGTTCTTTTGAACCAGTACCCATTTCAACTCAAAAAACACCATTCAAAAACCACCTCTCAAACCACTCAAAAACGCTCACTTTCACTTTTTGCGGGTGTTTCCTCCTGACTTCCCAGTCACTCTTACTGATACGCCTTAATACCATAGTTCCTTGAACTCCCAGTATTCATGTTTTTTGAATTACTGAAATTTTTAGTAAATTTAAGTAAATCAAAAATTATTATATTTAGCATTGGGGTGAAGGGGACAGAGAGAAGACTGGCGGTGGGAGGGGGAGCCTATTGAAATAGTCAGGAATATAAATATTTAGGTGTTTTGTTAACGCCGCGTTTAGTATGGAAAAACACTTAGTTGATAAAGTAACTAATTAAAAATTTGTTTAAATAATGTTTGGGTTAATTTTAGCGTTCAGAATAAAATTCCCGTCTCTGCTAAATGGGCGGTCTACAAATCCACGCGTAGAGCTGTGGTAGGTTATGGGGCACAAGGGTATGGGACGTAGAACGATGTGAGATCTTCCAGCGTTTTACTATAAAAAAGATATTAGGATTACCCCGTCGTACACCAAACTACTGTTTGTATTTTTAAACAGGGACTGATCCTTTATGGCTGTTTTTTCTCAAATTATACATGAATTATATTTTAAAAGTTTCCAAGGCACAGGCTGCCCAGAATACTGGCGGAGTTGGCAATCAGGGAGAATGTAGGATGGTACATGATCTTGAAGGAATTGGCGGACAAGCGGCACTGTGAGTTAACAGAGCGAAATGAGTGGAAAGATCAGTTAGAGGGTGTACTGACTACTATTAGAAATGAATTAAGACGTAAATGATCAGAAAGAGCTTGCCGAGCTGAATTTAACGTGTTATACAGTCAGCTAAATTGTGTTTTGGGAGACAGCTCGTACATAATAGATACGAATGATCGCGCGTCTATATTAGTACAATCTTTAGGGGTAGGTGCGGACAAATGGGTTTAAATTGTGAGCCGCATAGGGATAAGGCCAGACGGGTTTGCTCAATGTGCAATCTCGGATAGCTTGAAACTTACCCATTTTTTGGGCGTATGTCCGGTTCTTGGAGATATAAGATGTAAGTGGTTTACGATAGATAAGCTATCTAAATAGAAGAAATTGGTTCGTCTTGGTGGGATATGTGAGGGAAGCGGGAAGATATAGAAAGTATTCGATTGACCAATTTAACTAATGGTTTAGAATTGGTCAATTGAATATTTTATATTTTTTAACAATTAATTAAGAGGGCGTGCTTGGATACACGGGTGTACAACCCCAGGTGAAGGTGAGGAAGAATATGCAAAGTTTTTAAATATTTTAATATTTCATATGTATAAGTCCTACTGTAGTAATTACTTTATTTACCTATCACCTATTCTATTCTACTCACCTATTATCAGTTGTATTACAGGGTGAAATCATTCTGTTTTAGTAATACAGCTTGTTTTACCATTACTAAAAATTATGTTTTGTATAACGACAATTATATATACCTACATTAGCTTAATGAACTGCAGGAACTAGAGGGAAGTGCCTAATTATTAATGTATATATTTTTTGTAAATAAAGAAAAGACTACTTGCCACGTAAATAGGTAAATACATGCATTGTATGGACACGGTGAATAATTGCCTTGTAATTAAAATTGATTCAGTGAAATGACTGAAATAGTTTATTTAATTTTATATAATCACTCTTTAGTTACAGCAGATAACAAGTTGTGTTGGTTGATGGACTCTGGAAGACGGTTAAGTCCATTCCTATTGTGTGCCAATACGAAAAATCAAGAACGGATAAAAATGAAAATATTTTTTCTTGTTTGTTTTCCTTTATGATTAATTGTAAGTTGAAATTGTGTTATTTAAATGTACTACTTATGTTTAATGTATTTGAGAGAAATAAAGATCACTTTATTATCATTATTATTATTATTATTATTATTATTATTATTATTATTATTATTATTATTATTATTATTATTATTATTATTATTATTATTATTATTATTATTATTATTATTATTATTATTATTATTATTATTATTATTATTATTATTATCCATGTTTTTTGAGGGCGACATCTTCTATTTTCTGGATGGTAAAGGAATGTTCCTAGAGGTCATGTTCGCTGCTATTCTTTGGACATGCCCTTACCACACCAAATATCTGGTCTCTAATCTGTTTTCAATAGTATCCTGGGAACCGGTACGTTGCCTTGTGTCTTCGTTTCCTCTCAAGCTCCACTCTGAAGAGTCTGCATGATCTTCGTAATGAGTCCATCTTCAAAGCCTTTGTTTATTCCTGAATCTCATCTTCCAGCACTCAGCATCGATTACAGATGTGGTCACTAATTTCTTCATTCTCATCTGTATCTTACCAGAACAGAGCATAGAATTTAGTCTTTGAAGAACAGCTCTAAAATAAAACCATCTCTGCATATTAACAAAACAAATAATAACAATTATTTAACTGTAATTAACTAGAAAAAAATGTAAAATAAATTTCATTTATTTTATTAAAACAAACGTGATGAATGAAGATCCGGTTAGATAATTAAAAAAGTATGAAACTAATAATTATTATATTACTGGTTTTTATTATTAGTAATAAAATGAATGTAAAGGATAAACGAAACATATAATAATTAAATACTAACATTATGTTAATCACAATTCCTACGCTTGCAGATTTTTACAGTCGGTAATTCCGTTAAAGGAAGTGTTGTACAGTACAACAATAGAGTGTGAAGCGTTACTTAAGTATATTAGATACTTATAAAAATTATATACTTAATACTAACTCTGATTTAACCTTCATTATAATGTACCGATGAGTTAGTGTTATCTTACATATATGCTATTTCAGTTCATACGTTCAGTAGGACATATATGTAATACACATTCGAATGTCAGTGTTGTAAAGTTTATTATTTATTAAATATAAAACATAATCGAAGGTCTTAATTCCTATAATAAACAGATTCAACGCATCACGATTATGTTCAATAAATATGTTTAAAAAAACTACGTGATTTTGAAAAAAGAACCTTCTTAATAACATAATTAATTATTTTATTTAATTATACCGGAAATAAAATTAATTAAAAATTCATTATAAATTGAGTGGGTCAAAATCGACTATCTATTTTAATTTTTGTTTATAGAATATAACTTCCTTTCTAACCTAGAAATCATAAATTTAAAATTTAGGAATTTAAAATTGAATTAAATACATTCATTATTAGGATTCTAATGTAAAATTACGATAGGTATATATTTATTATAATTAATAGCGCATCATTTCTTTTGTCCTTTGCGATTATTGAACTAAGGTAAACAAGCTAAATAATCCAATCATTAATGTATTAGTTAATTCATATGTATTTTATTTAACAAGGTTTCTTTATAATACCTTGTAATTTCATTAATAACTTAAATACTTTTCAATTTAAATACCTAAAATTAAATTATAAAACGTGTATTTAAGTAATAATTATTTTACGATGTATTAAATTTGAATATGTTAAAATTTTGGACTATAATTAGATTCATATAAATGTGAGATCCCACGTAGCAGCTGTCGTTGCCGCACTTATAGTAGTAGTGTTTACTATAATTACTCTGTGGAAGATTAAGCGATAAAAATATAATCTCATCGATATGGGTCTTTTCTTTATTTCATAGATTTTAATTAAAGATTCTTGAGTGTCGATCTAAAAGTTGTGTTTTCTAACTGTAACAGATAAACGGTGCGAGTTACTGTGGTTATCGTGATAATGTAAACATTCAGTTTCTTTCTATTTGTTTCATTTTTCACACTGATTAATTTAAGAAACTGTTGTTTTATTATTAATATAATTAAATACGTTTGTAATAAACGGTTAACCTAAACTTATCTCGTTATATTCTAATATCTGTTGTGTATCATCTTAATTTATTTATTTACTTTTATTTTATTTAAAGTCGCATCAACTGCCTGGTAAATTAGTGACTACGGTAGATTGTGACTGTAACTGTGGGTTTTGACTTGTGAAAATTCCCCGACCCTGGCCGGGAATCAAACCCGGTCAGGGTTTATTTTATTTATTTACTTTTGTTGAACGTAAGTAATGAAATTACAAGAACAATAACAAACAAAAGGTGGTTGTATTGTAGTTCTGACAGGGAAAAAGTATCAGCGAAAGGGAATTTATAATGTATTTATACGATTGACAAAAATTAGTGAAGTGGCAACGATGATCGATCAGAGTTGCAATTCAGCAAGGTTGACAAACCTTGACTAAATTTAATAAATTCGGTAAAGGGACAAAAAATAATATGGTTGCTTCCCGCAGTCGCTGGAAGCAACTGCGAGACTGTGTTTCCGACTATTGTTTATTTTACCTCATCGAATATGTGTTACGCCATAGTTTGTCAAAGTGTGGAGCAATACCCTTCGGGGGGATACACGGAGATAATATGGGGAAGGAATTACGCGACGAAGATAATATAGAAGGCTAATGACAATATCTTCAGAAATATATACATTCATCGTTTCCAGAACTACGACCTTGTAAATTAATATTCCAGGTTGAAATTTGTTTGGTTTTATTAAAGTCGCATCAACATCTTAATCATTAGCGACTAATTTGGGTTAAGAAATAGTGGATTTGAACTTGTAATAATTTTCTAGATCTTAGCCGGGAATCGAACCCGGGATCTCCGCTTTGTACCGTATCACGCTAACCACTGGATCACGGAGGCGGCCTTTCAAATTTTATTTTTAAATTTTTGAGACAATACTGTTGAATTTCTTTTAAAATGCTAGTCATATGCAAGTACACATGATGTTAATCCTAGTATCACGTACTAGTCAAATACTGTTTATATCATGCAGAATGATGGTTGTCATCCCTCCAAGACAATGTTCATGTCATGTCTACCTTTGGTTTTCAATTAAATCTGAAGTAAATCTTTCATTTGCCGTTTGTTGTAGCTATAGTCAACTAAATTTCTTGTAATAGACATTTTTATTTGAATGTATACATTAATGATTCCTTCCTCTTGAAGGACATTGAGACATATGTGCCCATTAACACCACAACATATATAACACCACAGCTTGATATTTTTTAAAATAATTTTTACGCCCAATTGCCACATATGTTGCCAAAAACCTTTGTAGGTTGCACGGCTCTCTTGTCGCATCATCAGATGTTATTCATATGTTAAAGCATGGTTTTCAGAGCGAGATTATGATTAATTTTCAAAATTAACTTGTCCCTCAAGAGGTTAAAATCAAATTTCACGTTGATCTACTGAGAGAACTCATTTTTACTTTCTCTTGCCTATATGAATATATAGGAAGGAAAGTATTGTTTTCATGTCGATTTTTCGAAATCGAGTTTTCACCGGATCTATACGTTTTCAAACCCCCTGAACCCAAAAAACATGTTTTTAGCGATTGGTCTGTGTGTGTGTCTGTGTGTGTGTCTGTGTGTCTGTGTGTCTGTGTGTGAACAGAATATCTCAAGAACGGAACATCGTACGAACTTGAAACTTGAAACTTAAGTTACATACCACTACCGGACGCGACACGAACATTTTCATCAAAATCGGTCAACCGGAAGTAGTAGTTTATTCGTATAATTTTTCAGTTTTTTGCGATTTTCTCAAAAACTGGTCCTACGATTTTTTTTAAAATCGCCTATTTTACTCAATTTTTTATTCTCTACAAGATAGGATAGGCGCCATGTTTGCTGAAATTCTCGGTGAGGCTGTTTTCACGTAAAAACGTTGTTTTTTTAAAATTACGGCTTTAATATAAATTTTAGCGCAAAAACTTATATAATAAAAGTTGTAGAGAATTTAAAAACCTACAACTTCTGTTTCAAACATTTTTTTGTATAACGCTTAGTTTAGCGGTAATTTGCGATTTTCTGTTTTTTTTCTCACGAAAACGTGAGAAAAATCGATTTTTTTAACATTTCGGTTTTAGTATGCATTTTACGACAAAAGTGTATATAATAAAAGTTATAGAAAATTAAAAGATCTACAACTTTTGTTTAGAGCATTTTTCTCTACAGAGCCTAGTTTAGCGTGAAAGCGTGATTTTCCGTATTTTTAAGCCAAACTGAGTTCGATTGTCATTTTGCGTCATTCACTCATGATTAAAATAAAGTTATGTTTTTGAGGTTAGTTTTTGTTTATTTCTAATATTTTATTAATAATGTTAGGTTTATTATTAATCATTTGCATTGGCAAGAGAAAGTTGTGTGAGTGTTTCACACCAGATTTTTATTTTAGTTTACGTTTTATAACTGCCATATTCTCCTTGCAGATCGTTGTTTTAAATCAAATAACTATTTTTTTCCACGGTGAATGAATTCTTTAATCTTGCAAACTTCTGTTTCACCTCTTGTAGAAAGTAAAACTATTACTATGACTAGAATTGTTCAATGGTTGTTTAACGAATGTTTAAATCTGAAATTTTTCATATTTTTCACGTAAAAACCACTTCTGATGATCAAAGTGGGGTGTTGTTACAATGTGAAGTTGCTTGGTAAATTCTAGGGCGCAGAACATTTTTAAATTCCATTGCGAACATTTTTGCGATATCAGATGATTAAAATTCTGTTGAAATTCTAAAACTTTTAAAAGAAAGAATTTTATTGAACAAAACAAGTGAATAATTTGAAATATTTCTGTGGAGTCCGATCCTTCTGTTTTATCCCAGTATTCTGTTACTGCATTCATGTCATGTAACATCACATAATGGTTACTATATTTGATGTTCAATTTCAATTCAAGGAGAGAACAAATTAACCTTTAGTAAATAAGGAAAACAGTCAGTAAACAAAATATATTCTTTTATAAAAACTCTTGAAATGTAGCGAACAAAATTTACTATTCAATTACATACAATATTCAATCAATAATTAATCGAAACAATATGATCATCTTGTAAAGGCCGTTCCGTTTAAGGAATTTTTTCTGTTGTTGGACATCTCAATGATCAAGGTCAGTAGAAAAATTAATAAATTATAAGTACTAGTGTACATGAATGGTACGTATAATTGTATGTACATACAATTATTTAAAGGTCATCGACACTAGGTTGTATACCAGCTTTTTATGCCCTTCAATAATATCAAAAGCAGTAAAAATAATTGTTTTACTCATTATCTTACATATTTACCTACATTTTTACTTTCTCTTGCCTATATGAATATATAGGAAGGAAAGTATTGTTTTCATGTCGATTTTTCGAAACCGAGTTTTCACCGGATCTATACGTTTTCAAACCCCCTGAACCCAAAAAACATGTTTTTAGCGATTGGTTTGTGTGTGTGTGTATGCGCGCGCGCGCGCGTGTGTGTGTGTGTGTGTGTGTGTGTGTGAACAGAATATCTCATAAACGGAACATCGTACGAACTTGAAACTTGAAACTTAAGTTACATACCACTACCGGACCCGACACGAACATTTTCATCAAAATCGGTCAACCGGAAGTAGTAGTTTATTCGTGTAATTTTTCACTTTTTTGCGATTTTCTCAAAAACTGGTCCTACGATTTTTTTTAAAATCGCCTGGTTTACTCAATTTTTTATTCTCTACAAGATAGGATAGGCGTCATGTTTGCTGAAATTCTGGGTGAGGGTGTTTTCACGTAAAAACATAGTTTTTTTAAGATTACGGCTTTAATATGCAATTTAGCAAAAAAATTTATATAATAAAAGTTGTAGAGAATTTAAAAACCTACAACTTTTATTTCAAACATTTTTTTGTTCAACGCGTAGTTTAGCAGTAATTAGCAATTTTCTGTTTTTTTTCTCACGAAAACGTGAAAAAATCGAGTTTTTAAAGATTTCGGCCTTAGTATGCATTTTATAATAAAAGTGTATATAATTGAATTTATAGAAAATTAAAAGATCTGCAACTTTTATTTAGAACATTTTTCTCTACAGAGCCTAGTTTAGCGTGAAAGAGTGATTTTCCGTATTTTTAAGCCAAACTGAGTTCGATTTTCATTTTGCGTCTTTCACTCATGATTAAAATAAGGTTATATTTTTTGAGGTTAGTTTTTTGTTTATTTCTAATATTTTATTACTAATGTTAGGTTTATTGTTTATTATTTGCATAGGCAAAAGATAGTTGTGTGACTGTTTCACGCCACATTTTTAACTTCAGTAGCCACCCTATAATAGTAGACTAGTAGACTAGTAGTAGTAGACTACAGTCTACTAGTTTTCAAATTGTTTAATGACTAGTCCATGTATTCCTGTACAATTTAGGCCAAAACATGGTACAGGGAACACAGAGAAAAGCAGAAAAAACAAATGTTTTGGTGTGGTACACTATCATATTGTAATATTGTGTTCATTTAGTCTGAGAGTAAACAGTTCAGATGAACAATTATTGTTTCAGCCAATGACTGGTCATCGATCATTTAAAACTCATGTGATTGACTAACTGCCATCATACCAGTCATATACGGGGTTCATTCACAAAGTTTAGTTAGTGTATGTAATATATAGTGTAATATAAATACAAGCCTCAGTATGTACTATAATCTATTTGAAATCAACGTGCGGGTGAAGGTCATGCCACTTCCTCACCTCGCCTACCCCACCAGTCGTCTGAATGATGCAGCGCGGAGTATGTGTGTGCACTTGTGCCTACGCCTTCATCAGGGTTACATTATTTCACTTCGTGAAGTACCGTACGCTTAAAACATCTGACGAGACCAACACATAAATGTGTTATTTAAATCAACTTAAACTTAAACTCATTCGAGAAGTTTAATTACAAACAAAAGGAAAACTGCAATGGAAAAAATCTAAATCCAGTTTTTCTTTTGTTTGTAATTAAAAAAACTTCTCAAATGAGTTTAATTTTCATAGACGTTATCTATATCATTTTTTAGAATAAAATTCTCTACAATTTTTATTAAAATGTTTCGTGTTTTTATTCGCAATTTAACAGAGTTATTTTACGCTAAACTTAAAAAGTATATTTTCTAAGCCTTTTCTTTAATGTATTTACGTAGTTTTCTTAAAAACTAAAAGCGATACAGTTCTGAGACTCATTTTTTTAAGTTTCCCAGGTTAAATAAAAACCATAAGAAAACACTAAACATTTTCCAAAATTTACCTTTTCAAAATTTCAGTATTGCTTTATTTCACTCTTTGCCCAGGAATCAAGGCAAAATCTTTCGCCAGGCATAACTCGCCAACGAAGCATTTCCGGACGTATATTTAGACAAACATTTTGTTACATGTAATAACAATAGTATATACGTGGTGTAATTTGTATTATATTATTGTTATAATTGTTGTTAATATTGTTTTATGGTTATTATAGATATTATATGTACGCACTATTACAACGTAATATGGAATAATAGTAAAGCCACTGAAATAGAAACACGGTCATTATACTATGCGTCAGCAATGACTCTGTGATATTTTATGATTATGAAGCTTACATGTATTGTTTTAAGTAAACAATCATGTTACAGCACCTTTGTCACCACACACAGGCCTATTTATTTGATTTTTTATACTCTTTCGACCAGTTCAGATTAAAGTTTTGTATCATACAGATGTGCAGTTTCTTTGGCGGGCTTGTGTAAGTTTAGTTAATTCAATTGTTTAAGCGTGAAAGTTGAGATGGCTGCAAACAGTCCTAATCTTCGCAGACAATCCAAACAAATAATTTATAGGGTATATAATTATTTAAAAGAACTTGTGTGAAATTAATTCTTTGCGAACGGCGCTCAAGATTACATAAAAGATAATTGACAATTTATTTCTCAGTCGTATACAAATTTGTAACAATCCAGTTTCTGTATGCATGCTTTAAAACGTAAAAGATAAATAATCATTTTTTCGTTTAGGTAAAAAGGTTGGCGATGTTTTTTTTAAGGTGCAGTTTGTATGAAGAAATATTAGGATAGAACTGTTCCAACGATCCGAAAGTTAAGCACAAAAATTAGGAAAATATATTGTGTAGAATAAAGAGGTTTCACATATGATAGTAGGCCTAATGTCTTATGTGTATCAGAGTAACCATTAAATTTGTTGTCGTTAATAGACAAAACTTTAGTCCGTAAAGAGAAAAGAAGTAGTTCAATTCAGTAATGTAGAAGTAGTGTAACGGGTATGAGGAGAAATCTTGCGGAAGGGAAGGGGAAGAAGCGCGTGACCTTCACCCGCACGAAGAAATCAAATGGACTCTAGTACAAATAGTTTTGTTTATTAAACACAGTCGTCTGTGAACCTCCCATTCTCCTACCCTAGGACATGACTTTATGATATTCCCTCCCGCATTACTATGTGCTCTATATTTCACTGTTTTCGGCATATAAATGATATTCAAATCGCGAGGATTCATTGATTTCATGTACAATTCAACCCAAATAAGTATGAATGCGTGAGGAATGCAGCTGAGTTGTACCCCTCTCCTAACAATACTGTGGACAGTAGTATCGAACCGGGTGTGGAAAAACATGTACAGCCATTCTTAATAACGCTATATAAATTTTCCTGCTCCCGTTTTTTAAAATGCTTGTTCCTGAAGTAGAATCAACATTATTTTTTCCTTTTCTGATAGGCTACTTGAAATTGTACGTTTTGATTAGTGTAAAGCACTGCTCTTTCTATAGCTTCCGCTACTGGCAAGCGCGGTTTTTTTCCAAGGCTTCTTCATCACATAGGCCTACCTAATAACTTCGCTCACCGTTTTTCAGACTTCGCTGTGTATAATTTTGCCTTTACGATATTTGCTGAAACTCTCCATATTTACGTTGTATTCTTACGCACTGTTCGCTTAAATATTTTACTCTGTTTGTATTTGTAGTATATGTATTTTACTTAACTATTTTACTGGTATGTACCATAACCGAAATCAATAAAGTATTTAATCTAAATAGGCTAGCCTATCACTACCGTAACACATAAATTATATGTATAAACTAACCACAAACAAACAAAATAAGAGAAAATATGTAGCATACGCATATGCTGTGTTGTTTAGGTCATCAGCCGAAAGGCTGGTTTGAACCTGTAGAGGTTTTACTAAGTAAAACGAGAAGTGAGGTGGTTTACCATTGCCTTCCTCACTGAATGGAAAAGTACGCTTATCAGCATGCCGGGCCCTCTGAAAAGTACATATTTTCCACTCTGCAAATGACACCTTCACTTCATTCCCTACAAGGTCTGGCTGTATATTGAAATTCATTACTTTCATAGGAGATAACTCTGATTAGTGCCTTTTAAACTTCTACCTCTTCTGTTCCTAAATGATTCAGTCATTTCATTGGTTGACCATGTGATAACAAACAGAACTATTTATTTTAGCCCTGCAACGAACAGATTGAGTGTAAATAATTTGACACCCCACCTGTCTGTTACGGCCAGCGACGATATGCTACCAAACCGAATACAAACAGCGGACTGAATACATTTAGAATGTCTATTACATATTACATATTTACAAAGGCTCGAAGCCATTTCCGGTAACCCAGAAGTGTAACTAGTGAGAATGTGGTGGTAATAACGCATGTCCAGAAAAATTACCTCGTCCTTTCCCTCAATACGTTGCATTCACTATAAACGTAGTCGAACTCTACAACTTCATGTTTAAAAATATTGTCCTTGTAACCCAACCCCTTTATTTACTCTACAGAGCTAAGGGATGATCACGAAACTTAGTTTACCACTCCCATGCTTTACACAATCTTGCTTTTATAGTTCTAAATACCTTCTTTACAGATTTTAACTTGTGCGTTTTCTTATTAAATTGTTTTAACTAAGTAATTAATCCTGTAGTAAAATTGTCAAAACTTTTGACTGAAATCACCACATGTTATTAAATATTTTAAGTTAAGCACGGAAAAAATTAAGACTCTTAGTTTCTCGTTGTAGCTAGTTTGAGATCATATTTTTGTACAGTACGCTGAATAATGTTCGTAGATTTGTAGACAACTCCTCATCAGAAATCATTGAGGAATAACGCGCGATAATGAATTAGCGTGTACAATAAAATAATATCAATGTTTGGTTTACAATACATTAAACTGGGTTTACCTATCATAACAACAATCATTTTTTAAATAAAGTCATAATTTTTCGTTCAAATGTATTAGGTTACATCCTACAGAAACGTATTACTATTCGGATGTTAATACAAAAAAAAAATTAACGTAATATAATTGCAGAATTTGTAATTACAGAATACTAACTATAACTTTTGATAATATATTTAAGAAACCGATAAAATTAATTTTTATTAGACTGGAAAACAATAAAATGTACACCTCATTATTTTAACAAAGATATTTACCAGAAAATCCCTAATGATCATACAGAAAAATACGAATGACCTGTTGAAATAGAAAATGGAAAATCTTTTATGTAGTATAATAATTATTAAATTATGCTGTATAAAATATTTGAGAGTCATTTTATTTCCTGAAAGAATGTTAGATAATAAGTAATATAATTGTTGAACAGAATACTTTAAAAGTTTTCCAATGGTCTTGTCAAATGGTAAAGTCGTCATTGCGAGTCATCTGTCTGACAGCTGATGTACGGAGATGAAGGTTCCGTGGTTCAAATCCTAGTAAAGTTACTTTTATACGGATTTGAATACTAGACAGTAGGTTACCGGTGTACTTTGATGTTTGGGATTCAATTTAGCACACTTTTTCAGGAATGCTTGGTCCGAGTCTGTGCAAGACTACACCTCAATTATAAGTCATACATATCATCCTTATCTCATTGGGTCATCGGGTTGTTTATTGTTTTGAATTTAACAGATTGCAACCTACACACATTAGAGTTTAAAAAGTGTTTATTGTGTTTCTCGCCATTAAAAGAAAGATCCAGTACTCGTCCAATAGCAATTCTGAATTAGAATGAAAGAGGCGTTTAAGTATACTATTTATTTTTTTCTATGAACATTGACATGAAATTTTTATGCCCTGAACTAATGACATTGGAAAAAAATACGACATGTTATTTTTTCTATACAAAACTTCCTCAATTATTTATTTCGTCATGCATCAAATGAAAACTCAGTTAATTAAAATCAATTAAAAAATTAATTTTATGCTACCTTTACGTCTTCTAGATCTGCAGAATAAACATGAGCGTGACTATACAGTAAATTGGTTTGTTGAAAGAGACCTTGAACCAAAAGACTGTAATTTCAGACTTTACAAGATGTTAATTTCATTTTTAAGAAGCAATAAATCAAATGGTTTATTATTCTCGTTAATAATAAACGTGAGTTAGAAGACCACAATGTTTGAAATAAGCAGTTCACTTTGAATTAAGTATTAAGTTGAAATGAATTTAATATTCACCTAAAGGTCAATATTTTTAATAAAATGGTTTTGACACACGACCTATGACTAGATAAAATTGCCATGTTGTACAGTAATTTCTGTTTCGTAAACAAATTAAATAGTATTTTATTCCAATTCAACAAATCCATTCTAAAAAAAAGCTATCGTTCACAAACTGGTGTCTGATAAACCCAAAATTTCATGTGCCCCAAATTTTCTGTTTATCTATCTTCCCAAGTAACGTGTATGTAATATATTTGAAAATCTGAATTTAACCAAATTTTTGAATTTTCATTCGTTTATACAGGTGCGTAACTAACCAAACCATTTTTAGTATTCGTAATTTGTGCACTTGATTTATAAGTGAGATAACAATTATGGTATTAAACATTTAACCAGGTTTTGTGGTCAAGCAGTCATTTAGCGATGCAAAGATAACTAATCTTCAGTTATCTTATTAACATAAAATTTAGGCATACTTCATTTTAATTATTATTTTTTTGGGGCTCTAGCTCGTCAACTCTCTACCTTTGACCTCTTCGCAGTCTCCAGTGAGATCCTATGCGCTGTGCCTAAATTAATACAATACCAAGAATAAGTACAGCTCCAATATTGTTTTTCTTATTGAATATGTATCATATATAATATCCTATTTTACAATAGGATTAAATTACAATACTAATTATGTAAAGTTACTAAATGTAACTGAAGAATGTTCTGAATGTTTAACTACATCCAGGAAACTCCAGAAAGGAAGAGAAAGAAAAAGGGCATGTCAAGCATCATAGGACATACACAAATAGAGAAGACTATTCAAATTTATAATTAAAACTCTAAATAAGAGAAATGATAGGAAGATTACTTTTGAGATTATATTTTTCATACATTATAATAAACATCAATACAGATCAAAGTCTATATACAGTTAGATCTAAGCTTTGAAGAAACCTCAACAAAATTATGTACAATATAACAATAAAACCCACTTTAGTAGCTAATGGACCATCATAATTACAACTTTAAAATAAATTAAAAAATTATAAACATACGTAATGAAAACTTTGGCCAAAAATTTCATAATTACATTAAAATTGTGTCTGTTCGTGAGCGAGTCTCTTAGAATGACAAGGAAAACTGATCTAAAAGAAGCAGAGAAATTTGAGTGAAAGATTCTTTGCAAGATAAATGGGTCCAGAGATAGTAGATAAACAATATAGGGTACGAAGTCAAGAAAAACTGAACAAGGAAAATGAACAATTAATGAGTAAAAGAAGATTAAAATTTTACCGACGCCTGTACAGAATGAAAGGCAACAGATTGACAAAACAAATTTTTACGATACTAAACAATAGACCTAAGTTTTTGGATGAATGGTTTAAAGAAGTCAAAAAAATATTAAGAAAACTGGAATAAACTGTGAAAACTTAATGAACCGAACCAACTTCAGACAACTAATTGCAGACTTTAAGGGCTTCCGTGAAGAGCATAAACAGAACATCAGGTGGACAGAAGAAAGGAGAAAAGCCTACAGTGAATGAATACTGAGAAAGTAAGCTATAAAAAGAGCTTCTAGAAACGTATAGTCACCTTGTGTGGTCTAAACTTGGCCTATGCAAGGAAAAAAATTACTATATACTGTAACAATTATACAAAAAAAACTAAAAGACTGCATTTAATAAAATAATTACATAGAAGATACAATAGTATTGAATTAATAATATAAATGCATGATATCACAATACAATGACATTTTGTATGACACTAGGTTATGTAGCAATTCAATTGGTGATGCTGTGACCTTGCTAAAGAAATAACTTAAAAAATACCGTATTTATATACTTAAATCACTGAAAGTCAGTGATAGGTTGAAACAAATGTAGTAATCACTCAAATACTTGTATAATTCAGCATAAATAACTGTTCACCATTTTTATTGCAATTTTTATTTTTCAATAGTACAAAACTTTATATGTAATTAAGTCAGTACGTTAATATTTATGTGTAATAACCCAGTTTATGTGCCATATTGGTTATCAATTAGCAATTTGATCTTCATTGATATTATATGCTGATACACTGGCTTCATTCCAAAAATAAATAAATAACAATTACAAGGAAGATAAATGATTATATAAATATTTATAAAGTTAAATAAATATACAATATAAATATATTTTTATGTAAATAAAAATAAATTTTTTATTTGTTATTATACATTTCACTATAATAACATATTGTTAAATAAAAAAATAAAGAACTATATAAATTATTTCTTAGCATATTATTTAAATAAATATTCTGAAGAATACAATAACAGAGATTGTTCTTATATTGGTACTAAATTTAAACAGGTTTAAAAATGTGGGTATTCATCAAGATTTGAATACATTATCAATACATGAATATGATAGATGAAAGTAAATTACAATATAAATAAATCTTTATAATGCATCCTGCAGCCTATTTTCAATTTTATTTTTTTCCCTTTGTTTATTTAACGTCATATCAACTACTGTGGTTATTAGCGACGTTGGGTAGCAACTGTGAATGATGAAATGATTTTTTTGTAATGAATGAAAGTGGCTGAGTGGGATTTGAACCCAAGACCGCATGATGAGAGGCGAGTACTACGCCAATGTGGCCAGCTTCAATCTTATTGTAAACATATTTAATTTTTCTCTAAGCTGTTACAGCTGATGAATCACTTAGTTTTTTTTACCTTTTTTTTATACAACCCTAGTTTAGTTTCAATTTTATGTACTCTGACGATGGATCCACCAAAACATGTCAGTAGGAAGCAGGATTGTTTAAAAAAATGAAGGAAAACACTTGATATAGCAGCTGTAACAGGTCAGTCAAAAATTAAATATTTGTACAATAGGGTTAAATTACAACACAATTTATAAAAGGTAAGTAAATGTACCTAATTAAAACATATATTTTTTTAAACTCCATTCAGGAAACTCCAGAATTGTTGGAGAAACGGAAAGAACATAATCCAGGAGACTCCAGAAAGGGAGGAGATAGAGAATGGACATGTCAAGCGTCATAGGACATATTTGCAATAGAGAAGACTATACAAATATCTTTAAAACTCTAAATAAGAAAAATGATAGGAAAATTACTTTTGAGATTATTTTTTTCCTTCATATAGGGCCAATTTTAGAACATGTGAAATAACTTGATGTTTCTGGAAGCTATTTTTGCAATCCACATTCTCAGCATTTGCTCACTATATGTTTTTTTTCTTTCTTCTGTCCACCTGGTGTCTGTTTTTGCCTTTCATGGAAGCCCTAAAGTCTGTAATTTGGTTTGATTGAAATGCATGAATATTTAATATTTTATCAATGGATGGTGACAATATAGAGTTCTGAATCCTTAATAAATTGGTGTGCCTGAAAAGGCCATTTGTGTTTTGTTCTGTTGGGGCATACAGGCTGATGTAGTCTTGAGAAGGACTGTTTAGAGCAGTAGTGTCAGTTATGGTGACTTTTTGTCCAGAAATATCTTTTTCTTCTCTTGAAGTCAATTGATGACTTCACCTGAGTCCTAGAGTAGTAACATACATATAAGGTCAATTGCACTTGTCTTTATAATATGTTAAGCTAGCCTAATTATGGAGGTGGCTGTACTTCCTCCTACTGGTTGCATCTCGTCAAAACTTGTCCTCTAATAGGAGGAAATTACGCCTTCTCTGATTGGCTGATGGTGGTGAAGCATGAGATCTGAGCTGATTGACACTGTAACCATCGCTGTCCTACTTCTCATGACACTTAATCCTGCATGATGGTATTGTTCAGCACCGACAAGTACAATGCTTAAAAAGAAGGGACAATGGTAACAGTTTGTAGAAAAAGAAATTAAAAGCTCTTTTACAAATCCAGTAAAGTTTCATTTATGAGAATATTTGAAAAATAAGGAATAAGAAAATAAAATATCTCTTCTTTTATTTATGTGTTTAAAGGTTTATCAACCTCTTGGTTATTAGTATTGATTACGTACTTAAATTTCAGCTATTTTAGAAGGTTATAAAGCTGACATTAGATTTTAATATGTTAAAATTCTCCAGCCACTGGCTAAGAATTTAACCTGCGACCTTCTGCTTTCCAGTTTACTACAATCTAGTATTTTAAACTACTGCACTATAGAAGTAGTTGAAAAATAAATCTGTTACATTTTTTATTTCATCATCAACTGTTTTGTACCTTAAAGATAAAGCAGATGATGATGGTTAGTATGAGTAATGAAAAAATTCCAAATTTTACAGTGAGTCAAAACACAGCACCACTGAGATAGAAACCAGTTGCTAAAAAACTTGTTACTAGTACCTTCAACAATTGAATCTTAGAATAAGCGTCTCATGAGTTCAAAGTTAACAATATAACAGATTTTAAATTATATTGCCGATAATAAATTCATCTGGAAATAAACTATACATGCACATCACCAGGTTAATGAATGCTTTTACTCTTACACTTGGTAAGCTCATATAAGCTAAGGAGTAACTCTATTCGAAGACCAACCTTGGGAAAAAATGCTTTTTACATAACCAGAATATTTTAAATTGAAGAAATAATAACTCCATGGAAGCAGCAGAAGTGAACAAGTAAAATTTAAATTCACGTATAGGAAATACTCAAAATTTCAATAAATATAAATAGAGGGTAATTCAGTTTGAATGAGGATGGATATCGTTTAACAATTAAACATGACATTATTATTCCTAATAATTCAAATAGACTGTAAAAAGATACATAACAATAAGAGAAAGTAACAAAACATAATGATATTTGTTTATTTAGAAATCTATTGAATGGCTAATGGTGTAGAGGTATAAAAGTTGGGCATATTTTATAATGCAATCTGTTATATAAGTTTTTGTTAAATAAACAGTTTTTGGAACTCTATTCAGTGATACCAACTCATTTTTGGAATTCAACACAAAAATGTCAGTATTACCACAATGTATATCCAATTAGAAGAAATTTGTAGCTATGGAGAACTAATATTTATTTTATGACGTGGGTTTATTTATTCTACTTTAATGGCTCAATCAAAAATATTTCTATTGGTCAATCTTGTAAACAGTAGTAATAAATCTACTACTTTTGTTCAATTGACATCACAAAATTTAAATCATGGGGTCACGATTACAAGGAGTTCAATTTTTATTTAAATTTATATAACGTTAAAGGTACAAGACCAAGATTTTATCAAAACATGATTCTCCTTTTTCTTCTTTGGGTGCCTGCTATCAAAGGTCGGCAATATTAAAAATATTCTCACTTTAAATACTGCTGCCCTAAATATTACTTTCTCTTACCTATATATATATATATATATATAAAGGAAGGAAAGTATTGTTTACATGGCGATTTTTCGAAATCAAGTTTTCATCGGATCTACACGTTTTCAGACCCTCTGAACCCAAAAAAAAAAAAAATGTTTTTAGCGATTGGTCTGTAAAAATGTGAACAAAATATTTCAAGGATGGAACTTAAGTTGAAACATGAAACTTAAGTTGCATACCACTACCAGACCCGATATGAACATTTTCATCAAAATTGGTCAACCAGAAGTAGTAGTTTATTCGTAAAATTTTTCACTTCTCTGCGATTTTCTCAAAAACGGCTCCTACAATTTATCTAAAAATCGCCTTAATTACTATATTTTTTATGCTCTACAAGATAGGGTAAATGCCATGTCAGCTGAGCTCTTGTAGAAAAACTGTTTTTTTTTTAAATTGTGGCCTTAATATGCATTTTAGGGCAAAAGTGTATTGTAATCAAAGTTGTAGAAAATTTAAAACCCTACAACATTTATTTCTAACACTTCTTTGTATACCACTTAGTTTAGCAGTAATTAGTGATTTTCTGTTTTTTGTTTTCATGAAAATCTGTAAAAATGGATTTTTAAAGATTTCGGCCTTAAAATGCATTTAATGACAAAAGTGATAAACCAAATTTATAGGAAGTTAAAAAGATATGTATACAACTTTTATTCAAAGCATTTTTTTCTACAGAGCCTAGTTTAGCGTGAAAGAGTGATTTTCCGTATTATTAAGCCAAACTAAGGTTGGTTTTCATTTTGCATAATTCACTCATTATTAAAATTAGGTTATTATTTGAGGTTAGTTTTAGCTGCTTTTTGAAGAGGGGGAACTGGAGATAACCTTCGCAGCTGCCTTGGAGAAGAGCGATCGCTGGCTAGGCGAGTGCATCTATATCGCTACCTAACAGATAGGAGCAGTTGCCGACGTGACGAAAACCGTTCACCACTGCCTCAAGGAGGAGCAGTCGCTGGTGAAGTGAAGGGATGGGGAGGGGTCAGTGTTAAGAGCAAAAAAAAAAGAGTATACTCAATATTGAGTGCTTTAATCTTTCTCCGTATTGACCTTCTCATGGAGAAGATTGATACTGACTGACTACAAACTGAGTGCCTCTACTGAACTCACTTCCTCAACTAGCCAAGTCCCCTGTGTGCCTTACCCACTCATTATCGCACAAGCGCTGTGAGAAGTTTGCTGCCTCCACTATCTTGCGGCCGCAGAAGCAACCATACATAGCGCTCATACTGCCTACAGTGGTCAAAACACTAACAATGGACCGAAGTAGAAATAGTATGGTATCAAAGTTTACATTTTCTAATAATACTCACTCTCATCTACAACAGCTTTAAGTATACCAAATTTTAAGTAGAAAACAGTGTTCCTGATTGCTATGCTTTTGTTGAAGCTTTGCCCCGTCCTTGAGGACTGAAGGCTTAGGAGGCTATAGAGTCAAAAATAATCAAATGCATTGAATCTGAGTTGTTACATGTCGAGTAGTTAATTAATCGATGTTATTTGAATGACAGTATGCTACAGGCTCTAGCTCACCAGGAACAAACCTTTGATAAAACAAAATTTAAGTTTAAAGTGAACATATAATTTATTTAAAAACTCACATAATAACCATAAAATATAATGTTCTAGATTACTAAGTAACCACTTAGGTCTATTGGTTAATATTGCTGCTGACAACTACTGGTACTGATCTTTAGTGTTATAGAACTGCGATTGAAATTCATTATATGCAAGATATTTTATATCAATTTGAATATCTTACAGGTACATATGAAAATCTTATTGAAATTCTAAGGTAACTCATGAATAGAATAAATAATAAGAAGTTTGTTACAAAATAATTTATTAACTATTATATTAAAAAAATTTACAAATTTACAAAATGATTGTTACCTATTTTACAATCTGAGAGTATTTACAATTTTCATGCAGCTGTATTATTTTTTACAGGTTTTTTTTTTTGACTATACAAGATATTTTTATTTGCAACTGTATAAAAATTAACATGCAAATTTGATAAAAAAAGGATACAAATATTGACAAATTTTAAGACAGTGAGGAGAATGCTGCCCATTGACAGTACTCCAACAGTAATCATTAAGTTAGTTCATAATTTACTTAATTTTATTTTGTTTTTCTTTAATTTTGACGTCTCATGATATCCCTACTTCAGAGTAATTTCAGTCTTCGTATAAGTGCAGTTGGTATATATGGTGTGTCTAGGTCAACAATGAGCTGGTTTGGATTATTGGGTCATTTCTTTTTAAATTGTGTGTATGTGCATAGGAACACATCGTTGATGTATGGGACATTTAAGTCCGTGTGTACTGTATCATTCGTTACGTAAAAGGGAGCACTAGTTATGTTTTAACAATTTGGACTGAAAGCGTTGTATTTTCAAAATGACCAACAGAAAATTTGGGTGCTACATCTAAACGGGTCTAAGGTAACACTTATAAACTAGTAGTTTTAGATTAAATGGGAGTTTGGAAGATCTGAAAATAAATGAATACAGTTGTTTACGTCTAGCGTCCAAAGTTTTTCGCGTTTCGTTAACATGTTGGTTCCACATTAATCTTTAATTGATGTAGAGACCATGATACTTTATTCTGTCATGTTGAGGAAGTGGCACACCATACAATTACACTGGAGGACAAATTTGTTTTCGTAATGTTTTAAAATGTTACACGTTTTTAATGAATCATTAATCAATCATTTAATCATTAATGAATCATTTAATGAATCATTTAATGAATCATTGTTACTGATGAAAAATCATCATCATCACCAAGAGTGAGACAGGTTCAATGGAAATCTCTCCCGCTCCCTATCACCTGCTTTTTTCATCTCTACATACCTGTTGAAACTCACATCCCTTACGATCTGTTTACATTTTCATTTTCCCAAACTCTCTCCAGGTTTCCACGTAGTATTGTAAAAGCAATAATAGAGAAAATTCTATTATTGTTTTCATTATACTTTCATGCCGAAAGGCTGTCCTAGATGATTCAATTTTGTGTTCAACTTTCCTATTTCACGTAATGCATGCAGCCACGCATGTTCAACTTTCAATGACGCATGCTCTTTTTTGCGGTATTTCGTAGCGCATGCCACACCGCACATCTTCCCACTCGACTAGGGAATCTCATGCGCTGTTTCATTCCTTTTCATTACAACTTTTGCATTTCACTTGTGAGTTGTGCCTGATTGTGAAACCAATAACTATCGTATGTTCTTACCTACATTTAATTTTCAATTAATTTGTGTTCTATAATAATTACTTTCGTATAATTTTTGAATGTGTAATGGCCGAAAGTAAAGGATCAGTAATTGCTTTCATAGATGATTTTGAATGGTAGAATTATTGTAGAATTCCCAGCTGAAGGAATATTCAAATAGAAATACATCGATTTAATGCTTTGGAAGAGCTAGGTAGAAAGCACGGCTTAGATGTTAAGAGTGTTAAAAACAAAATAAATAGTCTTAGATCATATTTCACCAAAGAACACGAAAAGGCTTTAAAAAATAAGAGTGGGAGTGCAGCTGGTGATAATTATGTACCGACTTGGTCTACGACATATCACCAAATACGCAGCACAAACACCACCAAAGACTTACAGGTCAATGGACATTTTATACAAGTTAATATAAAATAAAAACAATTGCAAATCGCTGCACAGTACTACTCCCACTAATCCACATCGCTTTTGACAATTAACAATATGTGTAGGAACATAACTGAACTTGTCATGATGAACGTGCGCTTTCAATTTCAACCTTCATCTACATTGCGCATTAAGTGAATGGAAAAGTCGAATCGTCTAGGACATCCTTAATATAATCCATCAAGCTTCCCCTTCTTGTAAATAATAATGACAACTGATGGAAAACATACAAGGTCAATTAATATCAACCACTTTCAGGTGTTCTTTCTTCTTTATCTATTCTTTTCTTGTGGACAGAAGATTCTTTGGAACTATAACTGGTACTTTCACATTCATTCTTCCTATCATTTTTACTTTCACTTGTTTTTTCATTGTTACTTGAATTTCTTGATGGAGTTGTTGTTTCCTTCTGTTTTGATCTACTTTTTCCAGAATCCCTGTGTGATTTGTAACTTGATTTTGAGTCGCCCCTGCTTTTACTTTTTCTTCTTTTTTTCCTCAATGAACTTCCATCTCTTCTTTTTTCAGATGAATCAGTTCTATTCCTACTTCTTTCACGACGCCTTCTGTTATTTCTATTGTCTGAACTATTCCTTAAATGTTTTCTATCTGAATGTTCATCTACAATACGTTCTGGTGATTCTGACCACCTCCAATTTTCCACAGACCTAGACAGAATAGAACAATTATTATTTTTATTACTAGTTATAAAGTAATTTTAAGATCAAAATTTTTAACTATATCTAACTAAATGCACAATGTGACAGCCAAGTTATCCTTTTTTTTTATTTACTGGATGAGTCAAAAATATTTACATTAGGCAGGCATTCCACCATGCATGGCAAACATTCTCGCAAATGTTACAACCTAATATGTGCGACTAGTAATTAACATTAGTTCTACCAACTGGAGTGGCAAATGTTACTAGTAATGCACCACCAAACGGTGTCGTATCGTTCTGTGTTATAGTAGTATTATAGTAATTTGGGGGATTAGTAATGGAGAATTATGAAAAGAATATTGTTTTGTTGCATTGGTTAAATTTAATTACTTCCAGTAAAATTAAAAATTACAATTCATATCACTCATGTTGAATATAGTATATAGTAGTAAATAAATATTTAAAAAAATCACAACTGAAATGCCCAAACTACATACAGAAACACCAGTTGCTCAAGCAACACAAGAGGCAAAAATAGAACATGTTCTTGGAAAGAGTGACTTTTACGACTAGTAGCAAGGAAGTGGCGCGCGTCTCGGTGTGTCACTCTGGTGGAATGTAGCAGCATTTGTTTCAGTGTAGTTACAAGGAATTGCATGCTACTGGTTGTAAAATTTATGATTTACCGTGCCACACTGCTCCCACACTACTCTAATGGAATACCGGCCTTACTTTTATTAAAGTAATTTTTTTAATTGTTGCTACAGACAATCATGTACAGAAATATTTTTGTTAAGATACGTACTGAATGCTGCACTCTTTTCAGAGTAGCCCTGAATAAAGTTATATCACAAATATGATCTGATTATAACTCTCAGTGCTTGCAATGATACAGAAAAATGATATGATGAAAAAATGTTACCTACGTTTTTGCCTTATTTGGATACCTTTTCCTATGGGAGGATAGCAATAACAGCAATTCTTACTTTTGACACTCCTACCAAAAATAGTTTCACAAAGAAGCAATAATACAAGTACATAAGTTTTTTAAAAAAGATGTTCTTTGAGTCCCTATGCTCATCTCTCCAGCAATTTTTCCCTGAGTAAGGCCGAAGTTTAAAAAATTATCTTAATGTACTGAAAAGTGTTACAGTACATAAAAAGTCCTAAAAATGAAATGACAACAAAAAATAAAAGTTCACCGAGTGCTGTGCACACTTAAATTAGCCATTATATAATGTAACAGATTAAACAATTCAAATGGATGGAAATATGAATAACTAATTTTTCATTAAATAACATATACATTCGTTTCAGCTAAGAACACAATCTTTAAAATATTTTTATTATACTAACACTGATGGTCCTACTGTAAATTCCCTAACTTACATAAACATGTTACATGACTGACACATTCTGAACTTCCGAGTTATGCAAGGGATACCAAAAAAACATGAAGATGAAGTAACACACAAAATGAACCCAATTAAATTAATCACACAGTTCTTTCTTAAACTATTTTTCTACACTGAATTCATCAAACAAACCAAAAACTCCCCTTCTCCTAAAGCTTAAGAAAAAAAAGCCATTTTATAAATAACAACAAAAATGTACCTCATTCTTCTTCTTGGAGGACTTTCCCTAGTACGCCTAATAGATCTATCAAAGTCTGCATCTCTGAAGGCATTATTTGGATTTTTGAAAACATGTAAAAAATTGCAATTTCTTCCTTTTGGGCATCGTTGTTTATGGAATAAACCTGTAAAAGTAAATTTATGTTACGGTAAACAATAAAAATGTATTTTTGAGAACAATGTTTTAAATATTAAAAATTTTATAGTTTATTGTAGACACTAGTCTTTAACTGTTGTTGAACTGTACTCAATAAGTTACCATTCTTAGGTTAACAGGCATGAAAATAAACTCAAAAAACAGTACTATTTGTACATGGACTCAAAGAACATGGTATATGTTGTAATTAAGTCCACAAACATGCATATACACCAGAAAGACAGATGGGAAAGACTAGAGAAACTACTTTCTTGAAACTCCTCAAACTTAGACAGGAATAGGTTGTCTCCTCAGTAAGCTGATGAGAAGCAGCATTGACTTAAAGTGCTTGCCTCCCCAACCATCTAAAAACTGAGCTGGACCATGCTGTCACTTCTTATTGTTAATAGATTTTCTTATTTTAAAAGGGCAATTTAATTAATGTTGAGTAATTAAACTGTGTAAACCATGAGCAGCCATGACTACAATTGATAACCAAGGAGTTGGCTGTGGAGACATATTCTATAGTGTAGCTTACTGTTATTGCCAATGATATATATATATAAGCGAGTTTGATCTACAGCTCCAGCCGCTTCTCGCATCCCATCTGCCATCTCTCTCGGTTCATCCAGTCCCCCTCCACCAGATTTCTATTCCTCATATCGGAATACACCTGCTTGTTCCACAGTTCGGGCGGTCTTCCTCTTCTTCTTCTTCCAGGTGGATCCCAATTCAGCATTCTCTTGGGCCACCTTTCATCTCTCATCCTCTGTGTATGTCCCAACCATATAAGGCGCTTCTTCTCAATTTGCTCCACTGTTGTATCCATTTTCCCCATTCTGTTCCTTATCTCCGAATTTCGTACACGATCCATCCTTGAAACGCAACTACTCCGGCGCAAGAAATCCATCTCCACAGCATTTATTCTTTGCCTGTCTCTTTTGGTCAATTCCCATGTTTCAGAGCCATAGAGCAATATACTCTGTACAATGGAATGATAGATTTTAATTTTCGTACATTTTTTTATATTTGTAGACCAGAGTATGGAGTTTAATGTTTGCGTCGCCTGCCTGGCCTGTCCAATTCTACTTGTGATTTCTCTTTTTGAATTGCTCTCCGATGATATTATGCTGCCCAGGTATTTATATTCATCACATTTCACCACATTATGACCTCCTACTTGAAGATCCCTAGCTGTACCTCCTGAAACTAGGTATTTGGTCTTTTTGAAATTTATGTTCATTCCATTTTTCCTATAAGAATCAGCAAGTTTCCTGATCATGTAATGAATATCATGCTCATCACCAGCCATTATTACTTGATCATCGGCGAACAAGAGTGAGTAGATATATTCGTTATTTATTGGGATACCCATATATTCACACTTTCCTTTCCAGTCCTTCAATATCTCCTCCAGATAGATTTTGAACAGGGTCGGAGAGAGACAACAGCCTTGACGCACGCCCTTATCTGTACCAAATGGCTTTGACACTTTATTTCCTATCTTTATCACATTTATTTGGTCCTTGTAAATTTCTTTGACAGCAGAAATATAATGCTTATTAATGATTGATTTATCCATAATTTCAAAAAGTCTCTGTATTGGTACCGTCTCGAAAGCTTTCTCCAGATCGATAAATATCAAATGGGTTTCCAAATTCCTCAGTTTTCTCTTTTCAATTAGCTGCTTTATACTTTTACTTTTCATAAATTTACTTTTCATAAATAGATTACTTTTCATAAATTTTATGTAAGATAATTATTTCATATACTCAAGTTTAGAAGTTTTTGTACAGAAGTTTTTGTCATGTACGCTTAAATCACTCTTGAATTGATGGAAGTTAACTATTTACATGTTTTTACTTTCTCTTGCATGTATGAATGTATAGGAATTTTCAAAATCGACATGAAAACAATATTTTCCTGTCGATTTTTCAAAATCGAGTTTTCAACAGATATACATGTTTTCAGACCCCCTGAACCCAAAAAAACATGTTTTTAGCGATTGGTCTGTGTATATGGATGTGTGAACAGAATATCTCAAAAACTACATCGTACAAACTTGAAACTTGGAACTTAAGTTAGATACCACTAGAGGACCTGATTCAATTGCTGCACAATCTGCTGGTTCAATTGCAACAGCTGCCAACTGTTTAGATCTGCAGTATCAAGAATACGCATAGCTTTGATGATAGCCAAACTTCGGAACGAAGACGGCACCTAAAGAAGAGAAGAGAGAGGACCTGACACGAACATTTTCATCAAAATTGGTCGATCGGAAGTGGTAGTTATTCATGTCATTTTTTACTTTTCTGGCATTTTCTCAAAAACGGCTTCTATGAATTTTTTAAAAATTGCCTCATTTACTAAATTTTTTATGCTCTACAAGATAGGGTAGGCGCCATTTCTGCTAAAATTCTTGGAAAGGCTGTTTTCTTGTATAAAAATTGTTTTTTTAAGATTGCGACTTTAATATGCATTTTAGTGCAAAAATTTATATAACAAAAGTTGTAGAGATTTTAAAATTCTACAACTTTTATTTCAAACATTGTTTTGTATAACGCCTAGTTTAGCAGTAATTAGCAATTTTCTGTTTTTTCTCACGAAAATGTGTGAAAAATTGATTTTTTTAAGATTTCGGCCTTAGAATGCATTTTACGACACAAGTGTATATAATCAAATTTATAGGAAATTAAAAAAAACCTACAACTTTTAATTCAAGCATTTTCTCTACAGAGCCTAGTTTAGCGTGAAAGAGTGATTTTCCGTATTTTTAAGCCAAACTGAGGTTGATTTTAATTTTGCGTCTCACTCATGATTAAAATAAGGTTGTTCTTTAAGATTATTTTTTTGTTTATTTCTAATGTTAGGTTATATTGTTCATTATTTGCATTGACCAGAGAAAGACATGGTGCCTACTCTATCTTGTAGAGCATAAAAAATGTAGTAAATGAGGCAATTTTTAAAAAAAATCGTAGGAGCAGTTTTTGACAAAATTGCAAAAAAGTGAAAAATGACACGAATAAATTACTACTTCCGGTTCACCGATTTGGATGAAAATGTTCATGTCGGGTCCTCTAGTGGTATCTAGCTTAAGTTTCAAGTTTCCTTTAAGAACATTTCCTTTTTCAGATAACGCCACCATATTTCATGTTCATTACAAAATGATAATAATAATAATTATACATTTTTACTAGTGACAATATTGGGGAACTGATAACAAGATTCAATCAGATAAATCAGGAAGAGATTGAATTCACTCTCAGTTAAAATATTTTTTCTACCTGACATTGTATAGATTAAACCTAAATTCAGGTTGCACTATCTACAACAGAGAATATGCTGGAAAAAAAAAGAAAATTTGTTTACTCACCACACAATGCATTTTTCCAAGATGGTATGTTAGTAAAGGCTACTGAAAGTTGACGTCCAGCATAAAAACGACCTTGAAATATTTGATAAGCTTTTAACGCATGGCGTTCATTGTAGTATTCAACATAAACATTACCCCTTAAATGTTGTTCTTTGTTGCAACATACTTTCAACTGTCTAATGGGACCACACGATTCAAATTCTGGTAAGATATCGTTGTAAAATTCCCTGAAACGTAATTTAATTAAATCAATTCAGTAAAAAAGATCTGAAACAAATACATTTTAAAATATTTGCATAGAGTAATTAAACAAAAACACTTGCAGAACAATAAATGAGAATCAACTTAATAATATTAATACAATGTTTCTCACACTACTGAAACAAATAAAGATGTAAAACTGTTATGTTATGAACATCAACATGCTTAATAACTACATAAATTGTAATTAATAACAGTAATACCACTGACTAAAACAACCAGAAAAATTTAAACATTCAAAATTTAAATTCTTGGTGAAAATTTCTCAGAGATGCAAACATTGCTGCAAAGCACACAATAATATTAAGTGAAGTATACTGCAGTTTTGGGCTTTCAAATAATCCAATATTTTATAAAAATTAATTATTTAAAAAATAATAATTAAAATATTTTCACTTAACTGCATATTTAAACTCAATTGCAAGAAAACTGGGGCACATTGTTATAGAAAATTAAGGAGATCTACAGACTAATATGTGTATAACAAAAATTTTTAAATATACTTTCCATAATCAAGTGTTGTAATTGATTCTTTGATGAAAATATTGACTAAAACTAACTTTTAAATACATTTTTGTGCTAAAATGCATATTTAAGTCACAATCCTAAAAAAAAAACAAAGTTTCTACGAGAAAACAACCTCCCCAAGAATTTCAGTAGTCATGGCGCCTACCCTATCTTGTAGAGCATACAAAATTTAGTAAATGAGGCAATTTTTTAAAAAAATGTAGGAGCCGTTTTTTGAGAAAATTGCAGAAAAGTGAAAAATGACACGAATAAACTACTACTTCCAGTTGACCGATTTTGATGAAAATGTTCGTGTCAGGCCTCTAGTGGTATCTAACTTAAGTTTCAAGTTTCAACTTCATATGATGTTCTGTTCTTGAGATATTCTGTTCACACACCCACGTGCAGAACAATCGCTAACATATTTTTTGGGCTCAGGGGGTCTGAAAATGCGTAGATCCGGTGAAAACTCAATTTCGAAAAATCGACATGAAAACAATTCTTTCCTTCATATATATTCATATAGGCAAGAGAAAGTAATTAAAACAATTCATAAATGAAGACTAAGATTTACTAATTGTAATGCAGTAGTCACAGGCTGATTACTTTTGAACGAGTGACAAGAAAAACTTATTTTCCCCTGAATTTTTCGTCAATGTTATCAAAATCATGTCAACACATGATGAATGACACACTACTGGAAGAAATCAAGCATGAAACATTCCTCTCACCGTATGTCTCATAAACACATGAAACTGACGGCTATGCAGAAGATCTGTATCTATGCAGATGTAATTCAGTAATAATACTACATCAATCCATAACTGACTATGTCTAGTCTTTTATGAAAGCTCTATACTATTATAAATAAATTTTTACAAGATCAGTTGTACTAAGTACAAATGAAAAAAAATACTCACAAGAAATCATGGTAAGTTTCTGAATCTTCATATTCAAGGCTGACATCAGTGTCATATTCATTATGCTGTGTAGATTGTATTCCAAAATGGTCATAAAAGTTGACAAACAGCAAAATTCTGCTTAATCCAGGCCTGATGTGGTTTCTAACAGCAATAAGAATAAAATATATGAAACGTAAACAAACATCTATATGCAAGTAAACTCAATAACACAGAAAGAAATTGTTCGTAGTAGTGAAAGACCACACACCAGTGTAAAAACACTCCTGTTGTACTAATTTAACAACAATCATATCTCTGACTTCATCTCCCAAATTTTGACATTAATTTTTCCAATTATCCAAACATCTTCTCTTATTTCTCACAATGGTTTTGTTATATAAATTTGTTTTTTAATCAAGAAATTGTAAAATCAATTAAAATTTATGTAATCCTGTTACTGTATTTTCTCTTTGTAGTACTTTTAAGAGAGTTATTCATTAAAAAATTCAGTAAACATGTTTTGTGATTACAACAAATATATGCAGTCATTAGCAAAAACTTCTGAAAAGTGAATTTGATTCCATTTATTATGTTAATTACATTGTGTTACTTCCAGACTCTAACCAGGAATTTATAACATGACCTGTGCTTTAGAAGTCAAGTACATAACAATTATCTATTCTTAAATTTATTTGTTCTGTTTTAATGTATCTTCTTCAAAGATCAAATCCAGCAGGTGACAACCTAAAGAACAGCATTACCTGTAGAATCATTGTAACATTAATCTAATTTAACCAATTACTATTTTTACAGAAAAAATTGATAAAATACGTTTAAAAGCTGCAATTAAAAAAAAAAAGTGCCTACTACAAAGTATAATTAATCATCTAAATGAAAATATACAATTAGTCTTCACTGGCCTGAAACTTACTTTTACCATGTTTTATACCTATTATACAAAAAATAAAACCACGAGTTTGGTAAGATAGACAAACATTCCATAATGAATTATGCTATAATAATATTCATCCGTTGCACATGTCCGTATCAAATTTGACGGATGAATGGAGATAGGTGGCCCCAAGTGGCTTTGAATTATTGTCCGGCAATGAGGAGGAAAAGAGGGAGGTCTCGGAAAACTAGGAAGGGTAGTGTGATGGAGATAATACAGGCAAGAAACTTGAAGGAGGGTGGGACTAAGGAGACAGGCGGTCATGGAATTTGAGATGCTGGATGCAGAGTAACTCTGTAGAACCCTCGCTTTAAAGTAAAGTAAAAGAAATAATATTAAGAAATATAAACCAATCCATATAATATAAATACAATATTCCTCATGAATGGTCCGTGGGAGGGTCCAGCAGCACATATAAAAAGTTGCGAAATAAATGGGGAGTTTGAAAGTGATGTTCACTGAACGAGGTGGGCATAATTTGGCACCTACCATGTACTATTTTTAAAACAAATAGGACCCGATAATTATTTAAATTATACACTTAAAATCGTATATGATTTTTTCCTAAATACCTGCAATGCTCAATAACAACTTACCTTGAACAATTATCTCTAAATCGGCATGCCCCAGTTTTTGAAAAGAATGGACATTCAGGTTGACCAGGTTGAGTTTCCGTATTTACAACAGTAGAAGGAGGCAACTCTGCTTTACCTAATATAAATGCATCTATCTGAGCTAATAGCTCTTCCTGTAAACAATACAGGAAAAAGAAAAGAACAACATAATTCAAACACAATTAAAAATGTACAGAAAAAAATACTTAACATACAACCTGACATCAAAGGAATGAAATCAAAAAAAATTAAGAATGCAAATGAATTTCTCTGACTGTGGCTAGAAACTTAACCCATATTCTTTTGATAAAGCAGTCAGTTGTATTACCAACTAAAGAGTGGGTAATGTTGGTAACAAAGTGTACCAACAATTCATTCATATTTTCTACAAAAATTATCTAAAAAATTCTGATGTGAAACACTCACACAACTTTCTCTTGCCAATGTAAATAATATACCATTGTATGTTTAATCATGAGAAAACAATGTAAAATGAAAAGCATCACATAATCTTAATCATGAATGATGCTAAATGAAAATCAACCTTTTTATGACTTCAAAATAGGGAAAATCATTAATTGACCCCAAATAAAAGTTAAAGATTTTTTAATTTTCTATAACTTTGATTACATACACTTTTGTCATAAAATGCGTACTAAGACCATAATTTTTAAAAAATCTCATTTTTTACCGATTTAGATATGAAAAATACAGAAAATCACAAACATAAAACTACGTATTGTAGAAAATACGTTTGAAATAATAGTTGTAAGTTTTCTAATTTTCTACAACATTGATTTTGTACACTTTTGTCCTAAAATGCATATTAAGGCTGCTATGTTAAAAAAAAATTACAAGAGCAAGAGCAAAGCCAAGAATTTCAGCACAAATGGTACTTACCCTATCTTATAGAGCACAAAAAACGTAGTAAATGTTCTACATAAAAAATCACAGAAAATGTGTATTACGAGGCGTATTTTTAAAGTAAGTACCGTTTTGAAATAAAAAAAAAACAAGTAAACTTTTCTTAATAATTTTACTTTTACATGAAAGCCTGTATTTTAATCTACTTTTTTACATAATCCCCACCAACATTAAGGCACTCATTGTATTGAACAACCAGCTTTCGAATGCCATCCTTGTAAAAATCTGCCGCCTGATTAGAAAACCGCAGCATGCAACCCTGCGTGAGCATAACTTTTAATAATTTAAACGTTGTCACAATTGCATTAAGCACACTTCTTGACACTACAGGAATCTCACTAGATAACGATGAAATCGTAAAGCATCTGTCTCTCTCACTTTTTCCTCAACTTTCTGCACCTTGTCGTAAATAATGATTAAAGGTTGCCCACTTCGTTCCTCGTCATGCACATTCGTATGGCCATCTTTAAAAGCTCTCCCTCATTTCCGTATCATCCAATTGCTCAAAATGTTTTTTCCACACATTTTTCACTGATCTGACGGTGGATTTCAGCAGTTTTCATGTCTTTAGCACAAACAAAACGAATCATAGCACGTATTTCACAGTCGACGGATTTCTCAGTTGGAGGAAACATTTCAAATTCTCACAATAAACGTAAACATGATCGAATGGTTTTGTAATGCCATCTGTGGTTTGCCAATAGATAGGGGTACACAGCATGCATGCACGAAATACTGACCGCAGCGCTGCAGCAGTGGAATTTTAAAACGGTACTTACTTTAAAAATACCCCTCATACTAGTGAAAACTCAATTTCAAAATCAATGACAAAAAAATACTTTCCTTCCATATAATATTCATATGGAGCAAGAGAAAGTGAAATTTTTGTGAACTTTTCTTTAATTAACATTTATTAACTTTTCTTTAAACATTTTTCATACACCCAGGATCAGAGTAATTATATTTTATAGTATGATAGTACCTGTCTTTTCTTTTTCTCTTCTTTTCCTTTTTCCTTCCTATCTTTTTCTTCTTGTAACTTCTTCTGCTCTCTTTCCCACTCTTCTCGTATCAGCAACTATAATAAATACAAAAAACCAAGTCTTCAACATCTCTCTAGGATAGTATTTTTTAACGTCTTTGGTACAATGGCAGAACAGAAAAACTGAGACTAAATTTTTGGAAAAATATAGTATTTATGAATTACTCAGGACATGGCCAGATCTGTTTACAACTAAAGCAATAAAGGCATTGCTGGAATTATTAATACATCAAATAATATACATAGAATAGTACTAAAAGTAAGAAAAAAATAACCAATTTTTAACAATACAAAAAAAAATTTTGGAATCGTTTATGGTAAATCCATTTCCTGGTGAACCAGCTTTAAACTGTAATTTTTTACTTTCAGTAATTATTCTTTCACAACCAAAGATCTTAAATTGAATACTATTAATACTGGTTGTTATTTTTATTAAAATTTATATTATAATTAATTATATTAAAATTTACATTATAATGTTACGGTAGAAAGTAAAATACGGTAGAGGTGTAAAATAAAGTTTCAAAATGTTAAATACTCCATTATACTCATTCAGTTATGTACAAGTAGCCATTATGTACAATAATGCTGTCTGCACATGGAGCAACAGCAGATTAATTAAAGTTGCCAGTTGATTATGGCTATATCAATGATAAAAACAATATTGGTGGTCTGAGGAACAGGGCATCCACATACTGGGCAATTTTAGACAGTCAACTTAAGCCTTCTAAGGAGAGAATACCTACTTAATACATGTGTAGTTACATTTCTAAAAGCTTTTTAAGGTCCTTCATCTTTTTTCATCAACGATGAGCAAAAACGATTTACAGCAAACAGCTGCAAATTTTTTACATTCAATAAAATGCTGAAATAATAATACAAATATAATATGAGAACGTATTAACTTTGAAATTATTACCCTTCTTCTACATCATCAAAACACACACATGAGGGAGTGCATCAGTGCTAAGAAAGAAAAACACAAGTGTTTTTCCACAGCACCCATAAATTTCACTTAAACTTATCAATAACAGCAGGCAATATGTGCAACATGACAGGCTAGCAACTTCACTGCACATTGCTCAGATAATGCATGTCAAATTGATCGCCAATAAGACTGCTTTTACATTGCCTCATTGGAAGTTCTCAATTCTTTCTCTAGGAAGTGATAGAGACAGGAAATCATATCACCAATGAATTGCTTCTGTGTTTCACTGTGTATGAACAGCCTAAATCGTAGTTCATAATACCTTACAGTTGTAAGGTATGACGCTTCCAAAAACTCAACTCTGTTAATTTTAACTCTCATCTCACCTCCTGTTTTGCTTTCTCAGCATGTGCTTTTTCCAAGCGGATTTGCTGTTCACGCCAGCGTTCTTGTGCTGCTGCCTCATCAGCTTCCCACTGCCTCTGCCTTACTTCAGCTAAACGTCTTTCTTCTTGTTCAGCAAAAGCTTCCAGAGTTTCTTGTTCTTTTAACCACAACAAATGAGTTGGTGACTTTTCTCGCTCTTCTAGTTCTAAAAAAGAACAATATTGTTTGAAATTGAGTGTTCATTAAAATTACTTTGTAAAAAACAAAACCTGACAATAATAAGTGAAGTCAATACATAACGTCAAACTTATTAAAAATCATTTACTTAATTCTTTAATGTCATCAGTTAATATGAAATTAGTTAATTGGCGAGTACAGAAAGTATTGTTACGGCTATTGTGTATCTTGAATGGTGTAAAATATTTCCTAACCGTAGCTGGGAGTTAACCCAAGACTTTCAGTCTTTTGAGCCTCTGGTACATTATAAATGTTTCATAAAAACAACAAAAATTGTTTTTTTTTATTACAATTGATATCTTAACTTACCAAAAACACTAGCTGCAGACCAGCCACTTACACTGTCAACATAACCCTCAAACTCACAGTTTTTAAAAAATAATTTTATTTTTGCCAATTTGCGATGTAACCAGTACATAAAAAAATAAAGTAAAAAAAAACATTTACAATGAAGTTAATACTAAATAGACTCATGGTAGCAAGCCACAATGAAATAAAATCAAAAAATAAATAAATAATAATCTACTATTATCAGTCGTTTACAAAGCAGTAACATAGATTTTTATTTTTTGGTTATACATCCAACTGTTTTGCTCATTACTGCTGATTCAGATGATAAAAGGTGATACATGAAAATGAGTGGTGAAAAAAATACCAGACCTGTCCGAGAATCAAACCTGAGACCTAGCATAGAAGTCAACTACTCTGACCACTACACAACAGGCGGCCTAGTAGCAGTATAGCAAAACACTAAAAATTTTCATCAATAATTTTTAGAAAAACTAGAAACTCATCAGAAAATTTGTTCAATAGCACATTAGAAATGTAAAGAAACTTCAGACAAATGCAGTAAAAATGTTTTTGCCCATAACGGGCAGGTGGAGTGTTAAATTATTTGCACTCGATCTGATGGTTCCAGGGCTACAAAAAATAGATCTGTTTCTTATCACATTGTCAGCCAGATATATGACTGAACTATTTCAGAACAGAAGAGGTAGAGGTGTAAAAGGCACTATACTATTTTTCAAGGCTGATGAGTTCTGAACGTATGCATTGCCCCCTACCCACTTTATAGCTAGCCAATGACTTGCCAATACTTGCTCTTGTAGCTCTGTTAAATATTTTGTCAGCCATTCTTTTGGTCTTTCAAAAAAAATTATGACCTATAGGGTGATTCAAAAAGAGCGCCGGTTTTGATATATCAAATTAAGAGATTTATTTTATTGAAAAACTGAAAATAAATACATCAACTGGTTCATCTTACCTTCCGATTTCATGTATGAAAAATGATATCATGCATGTGTCCTCCTCTACTGCGCTGGCACGCAACAACTCTGTCCATGAAATTGGATATTACTGCACGACAAGTTTCGACTTCCATTTGCCCGATAACCCGTTGAATTTCCTCCTTCACGTCATTGATATTTCGGGGTTTATTGGCATACACCAATGACTTCAGATGACCCCAAAGATGAAAGTCACAAGGCGTCAATTTTGTTTGCGAAGGTGTCATCATCCTGCCGTTTTCTCAATACCCAGTCAACAAACTGTCGTCTCTTCTGGTGGTCTGCCACTTTCAAATGTTGCGTCAACTAAATTTTATACGGGTGATACTGGAGATCGTACCGAAGAATTCTCCGTACAGAAGAATATCGTAAACCCAATTGTTGAGAACGGCGACGTATTGATTTTGCTGGGCTAACAGCCACACTGTCACGAACCAACGCAACGTTCTGCTCAGTTCGGCCAGAACGACGACGTCCAGAACTTTTAAGGTCGACTGTTGAACCCGTCTCAAAAAACTTTTTCATGAGCCTGCGAACTGTTGATTCATTCGGTGCTTCATTACGTCCTAGAGTACCGCGAAGTCGCCTGACAGTAGCCGCATAACTCTCTCTCCACTCTGGTAAAATGTTTTGACGATTAACACTCGTTGTGCAGTAGTAAACTTCTCCATGGTTAGACACAGACTGCGAGAGTACTACACTGCGAACAAGAGAAACTACAACTGAATCGTCAATCGGAATGTTCTCCGAAATCGAAATGAGGTCTAACAATGTTGCCAACCGATAAACAAAAATTTACAAGCCGTTTAAAAACCGGCGCTCTTTTTGAATCACTCGTTATAAACATACAATCAGTTGATTACATTATAAAGTATTGCATGTTAACGCGCTCTATAGTCAATATGTTCAGTACGAGATGCAAGACAAGAGTGAACTATTGCGGCTTTTATTCACATGCGAGCATAATGTTTGTCAGGTACAATCTGACGATGCTGGCAAACATTCTGATTGGTCTAAACGTGCGGAACAGCAGAGCTCGTCAATCGTAAAAAGCATATTAGTCAGACTTATATCCTCTGAGAGTAATGAATTTCACTAATACAGCCAGAATCCGTGGTGAATGAAGTGAAGGTGTCATTTGCAAGGTGGAAAGTGGGTGCTTTTCGGAGGGCCTGGCATGCTGATAAGCATACTCTTTCAACTCGGTGAGGAAGGCATTAGTAAAACACCTTACTCCTTGTTTTTACTTAGTAAAACCTCTAGAGGTTCAAACCAGCTTTTTGGCTGTTGACCTAAGCAACAAAATTTTCTTAAGTATAAACAAAGGCTGACACTGCCAACTAGTAACTCACACAGGGATTTACTGTATGGTTTACCCACTCAAAATCATGAAGCAATCAACAACAGGAAATTTAAGGAAAAATTTATAAAATCGAAACATAAAGAATAATACTTGTATAATAGAACTACATTAATACCAACCTCTTTTAATAATCTGATTTCTTTCTTCAGCTTGTGAACTTCTAATACGTTTTCTTCTTAACTTTTTCACTAATTTCCTCCATTCTTTATGTCTACAAAAAAGAAATAATAAACAACAGTTAATAAACAGAAATATAGAATAGATATCAGTTACCTATCATTGCCCACTTTGCTCTAGTATTATTTATCATAATTATGATAATAAAATTGATAACTATTGAAAAAGGCCTATGAAGAACTAGTCTAAACAATCTCTCTACTCTGTAATTGGCAGGATGCATATTTGTATTTACCAAAAATGCTTAGCGTGGGCCATCCCAATGGAAAATAAAAATTGCATCTAACTAATATCGTATTTAACCCTGTTAATTTTTATGATGAAGCACTAAACTTCTCACACAAACACTTCAGTAGTGTACTACTGTGTCAGAAACAGACATAAACATAAAAATATGTTGGTATAACATGATTTGTCATTGGCATCTGGCCGTACAATTCAGACTGTTGGTCTCGTTAGACTAATTCTTCCAACCATATGCTCATATGAGTTGTTTATCCATTCCAAAGTTAAGTGGAATAAGTTATAGTAAAGTATTAACTTTTTATACATGAACATGTAAAAGAGAGAGCAGACATGTGCATATTCACAAACTAAACTAAGTTTTGTATACCCTAATTGTGCTTAAGCAAATCACTCATATCAGTAAAACAAAAATATAAAGATGCTTTGAAAGACTGCTTCATTGTTTCTTCACTGCTATATTAATTAGTTCTAAGTTAGTCTTAAAATTAATAACCTAACAATTCTGCACAATCTAACAAACCTTACAATCACAACAGTAATTGTACACCACCAAAAATATTATAAACAAATAATAAGTAAAAAACGCAACAGTACGCATTTAGCGTTTACTTCGCAAGCTAGAACTCTTTAATCAAAGCAGAAGTACACACTATAATACATTATGTACAATTATCTTTATGTTTATACGTCATGAGTCGATTTACAGAAAAATATAATAATTATCAAGGCATATCATTCAAATAGCAAGTTGAAAATTATGTGTATTTATCTTAACGTTGTAACCTATTCTAAACATAACCTATCAAAAAAGTAAAATTTAGTTTACCGCCCCATGATGTACACGACATAAAAATTGATAGAGATCATTGCATTCTATTTACATAACCACACTCAATTATTCTTAATAAAGTCAGAATCCATAATAAATCTTTTTTAATAAGTTAAAACACTAGGCTAACACACATAACCTCAACAAGTGCCGGAACGCATTTTGAAATAACCAATCGCTACAGAGCTCAGATTTCTCGCAGCCTATACGATATTGTACACCATCTCCGTTAACTAACTTACATAATAGCCAAATATATTATCAAACATGTTTTAACCAAATTCATTTTGTTGTGTAATTAGTTATGTACACATAATATTAAATTTTTATATATTTTAGTTGAAATGTATGAGTTATAATTGAGGATATACATTGTTTTATTGCAAACGTGAAGGAGGGTATTTAGTCTCAAGTTGAAAAAGACATGACAACTTATTATGGTATAAACATAGAATTTATGTTTTCATAAATGTTATTGAGAAATTAGGTAATTACTATGAAATTTATCATATGTGTAATCTAAAATACAATGTAAATGTAGTTCCGCGCTGGACCGACAGGTAGCGTCAAGACTAGAAACGGCACGATCGATGACGTAGACTCGCATCGTCAAAGGAGCCCAGGAGGCTCTCCAACCAGCTCAGTCCGCAACCCCCTTTAGTCCGGCAACCCTCTTTGCAGGAGAGTCTTCACAGGGGTAGGAATGGCGGATAAACCAAAGGAACAATATTACACTCCACCGCCAAAACTCGGCAAATGGGAGGGTTTCAAAATATTTCTTTGGAACTCGGAAACCAACCAGTTCCTTGGCCGTACAGCAGGAAGCTGGGGTGAGTATTTTTACATGTTTTATAAATTAAAGAAATTACTAAAATGTGCCTACACAAAATGCCGATAACTCTATTGCAGATTATGAAATAAGTTACTATTTCTTATCAGAATTAATCAATGAAAGTGTATCTTATGTGTATTAAAACACACTTTTTTAAATTATAATTTATTCTGTAATTTTTCTAAGAGATAAAATCAATTTATTTGTGGAATAAATTTTCCCTGGGAGGATAATTTATTCTGAAGAAGTCCGATTTTCCTATCTAGCTATCCATAATCCGTATTTTTTGTTACACATATAATTTAATTTACATTTATTACTTTTTACCTCTAATTAATTTTTTATGAGTTCACATACACCCGAAAGATTTAACAGTTACGGATTTGAAAGGGAGAACAGTTCGTAGCTGTAATTAAGCGGGATATTGAAGTCCAGAAGAAATGTATCGTCCGTAATTTTAAAACATTTGTAACGGTCTTACATAATCGTAAACATAGGATTGTAAAATAATTTTATTAACTATAAATTAGCGGCACACTATTCTTGAAAAAATTTGTAATAAATCGTAAAATTTAAAACTATGACCCCTTTAAAAAGACAGGTATCAGCAGCCAATTTTCAAATGTAAACTTATTATCTTTTAAGTAACCTCAAATTGAAGAAATAACAAAACGGGGTTCTGTTCAAAATTGAAAAAAATAAAAATCTAGGTAATTACGTTTCTCACCCTTTTTTAAATAAATTCTTACTTAAGTCCACCATTTACTAAATTTTTTAAACCATGAATATAGCCGAATATCAAAACCATTTTAGAATTTCTTAACCAAAATAATGCATTAAATTAATGAATCTGCTACTAGATAAGCCCTAACAAAACGTAGACATTTTGAAATAACTTGGTGAAGGACATCCAACGATTTTTAACTCCCACCCTCTGGATAATTTTTGTCCCGCCTTCAAATCATTTCTGAACTTAAATTTCAAGAACATATTTTAAGTTATATATCATGGACCCTGCATTTTTTAATTAAATTTACAGTTTTCTTACACGAAGGTCACGAAGTATGTTTCGGCTATTTATTATCACGAAGCCAAGCATACAACTGAAAAAATATTCCAGTCATTTGGGCGTAGTTTAATATAGATTATCGTGTATATGTATGTTTTTTTACATTAAATTAAACGATTGACATTTAATTACACTTCAGAGTTAAAAAAATTACTTGCATCTACGGAAATAAAATAGATGACCAAACGTAATGATCCGTCAAAAACTATTCGGTCATATTCTGTGATACTTTACGACACAAGTATATGCCAACACTGAAAACGCACTTCAAATTTCATTGTAATTTTGAAACGATAATCAAAATCTTTACCGTCAATTGAATTATTAATCAGCATTAACAAGGAAGTAGTTGGCTGCTAGTGTGATGTCTACCTACACAGCACAAGTACACTCCCAACTTATCAGGAACGTCAGCGAAACGATTTACACACTTTTCATTCAAAAACTAAATAAAGTTAATTGTAAAATATTTTCTTCAGTTTTTACCATCAATTTTGCAGGCGGTGGCGCCCACTTTCGGTAAACAGTATAAAATGTTATAAATTTTATTTGCCAAAATCCTTTCGTTGTTTTGTAAAAGTTTCAGAAATAAATGTAGGCTTATCAGTTAAAAAGAAGTTTGAGCGTCAGACAAAAGTTTATTTTAATTGAGAAATCGTTTAAATGTTTACTATTATTGCTCAATGAAACGTTGTAACGCCAAATTAACAATTTGGCAAAACAAAGCTTTAGTTTTATTTCATTTTACACATGTTGTATTTTAAGAAATAAAAAGAAATAGTTGATGTCTAAGTAGAATCGATGCATACACGAAATTTCGTCAAAGTTCACTGTGTTAATGTAAGTCTTAAACTTCAAGGTTATCTAAAAACAAATCTATAAAAAAATGTAAATTGTAGATTCTTTCCTACGTACGAGATTGAGTTTAAACCTCAATAAATTAATTTCCTACGAATTGTATTAAAATGCGTTCACTTATTTTATGACTTGAATGACGTAGGCCCTATGTAAATTTGTAATTTGGTGGATGATCACTATAGGGCAAATGTCAGAACTACAGAAAAAAATTGAAAATGAAAACTCGAACGTTAAATTTTTAAAAATGCAACTCAATCGGCAGAAACAATTACATCATGAAGTAAAAAATAATTTATATTATCTCTGGGGTCAAACAGGCTACATAATTTATTTAATAAATTTAAAATAATTTATTCTTAAATCACTTATTTTAATATTAATTTTAATATTAAGTTATACTTATAAATGAAGTATACACTCAAAATGTAAAAAATTCACAATTTTATTAACCGTAATACATTAGTGTAATAAGGTGTTATTATATAATAAAAAGATTATAAAAATAATTAAATAGTGAAAATTTTGTTGGCTTTCTTGAAATGTGGGTAAAATATTAGTGTTTTTTTAAATGTTCAGTTATGCAAGTATAAAGAACCAATATATACAAAATGTTCACAAATGCTGCATACAACGTAGTTTTGTATTACAATTACTTTAAAGTCAGTGCATGATTTTAATGTCAAGATACATGAAAATTGGTTCACAAAATTTCGGCTGAGGTAACTAAAAAATATATTTTAAAAATGATTTCCTCTGTGATTTAATTGATAACCCCTTAACTGTTAACTGAAGATCCCCATGTTCGATTCTCGGTATGTCGAGAAACGTTTTACAGCGTGGGTTTACCGCTCGATTATTAAGTCGAATTATAGCTGATAATGACAAATTTAATTGAAGAGAATGTAAATTAATTAATAAAAAATAAATTGCAACGTTTAGTATTATTATTTTTGTCCGCCTTGGTGGTCCAGTGGTAGAATAGTAAATTACATAGTCGCTAGTCTCACATTCAATAACCGTCTGGGATTTTTAGTTAATGCATTGTTACAAAGCCGTTGCAGTGTTATGAAACCGAAGTAGTCAAAATTTTATATATCCATCGCGCAGAGAATAAAAAATAAACTTATTAATTTTAAAATTGAAGAAGGAAATGAACAGGTCCGACGTGTTTACAGTTTTATTGAATGAATGTAGTCGAGTCAATTTTTAAATCAATAAATTTATTTCATAAATCGGTAATGACTTGAACAATTTATGAGAAACTAGAAAAACTTTTTCTAAACATTTTTGTTTTTAAATACAATTTAAGATTTAACAAAAACGTAACGTCAAATTTAAACGTAATACATTTTGTTAAAGGTTCTTTATACAGAGTTTTGCGTACCTAACAATTTTTTGAAAAAAATCTATGGCGCGAGGTTTGTTATTTCAAGTAGGGAAAACACCAAAAAGTGCTGAAATTGCATAAGATATATTCATCACGACGCCAGGCCGGCCCGTTGGCGTAGTGGTTAACCCAACTGGCTTCTACGCCGGGGTCCCGGGTTCGATTTCCGTTTAGGTCTGGCATTTTATCGTCACTCATCTTCATTTATCATCCTTTCACCGTCTGCATCTGTAGCAATTGCAAAACGTCAGACGTAAAACAAAAAAACATAATGACGCCAATAATTTTTAATGGTAAAAAATGATTTAAATTGTTAAAAACTGCTAAAAGGAAATTATTTTTTATTTATGTATTTTTCAGTAGATATATTTATCACTTGGAAATTCTTATCAAGTCTTGTACCACCCAATTCGAGGGCGTTATCTCTTCTAATAAATAGCGCGTACGAAACCGCGCTGCAATTGCACAGAAACTAATAAGCCTATGCTTGGTTGTAATAATTTAAATAAAGCAAACTAAATTTTAAATTACAATTACATAATATATTAAAACAATTTTGAATTATAAGGTAAAAGTGGGTCTTCGTTTGGGCGGGGTTGATATTTGTGGTTATGACGGTTTCTAAATAATGATGAAAAGCTTATTTTACTTAGTCCTCGTTCTTAACTCACCTTCTTGAAAGTTGTCAAAAATATTTTTGAAACATACCAAAGAAGGTAACATGGTTTTTATCAGTCATTTAGATGTTATTATTGTAGGTTATCTATTGACCTTATTTCAAAAATCTGTTGTGAAACACTCACACGACTTTCTCTTACCAATTCCAATAATGAACAATATAACCTAACATTAGTAATAAAAAATTAGAAATAAACAAAAAACCATAACCTTATTTTAATCATGAGTGAATGATGCAAAATGAAAATCAATTTCAGTTTGGCTTAATAATACGGAAAATCACTCTTTCACGCTAAAAAAGGCTCTCTTGAGGAAAATGCTTAAAATAAAATTTGTAGATCTTTTAATTTCCTATAAATTTGATTATATGCATTTTTGTCGTAAATGGATACTACGGCCGAAATCTTAAAAAATCAATTTTTTACAGATTTTTATGAAAAAGAACACTAATTAGCGCTAAACTAAGCGTTATACAAAAGAACGTTCAAAATAGTTGAGTTGCAGATTTTTAAATTGTCTACAACTTTTATTATATACACTTTGCCTTAAAATGCATATTAAGGCCGAAAGTTATATAAAACAAGTTTTTTCTACGAGAGATAGCCTCCCCAAGAATTACAGCAGACATGGCGCCTACCTTATTTTGTAGAGCATAAAAAATGTAGTTAATGAGGCGAGTTTTTAAAAAATCGTAGGAGTTGTTTTTGAGAAAATCGCAAAGAAGTGAAAAATGACACGTATAAACTACTAATTTTGGTTGACCAATTTTGATGAAAATGTTCGTGTCGGGTTCTCTGGTAGTAGGCTACCTAACTTAAGTTTCAAGTTTCAACTTCGTACGATGTTCCGTTCTTGAGATATTTCGTTCTCTCTCTCTCACACACACACACACCAATCGCTAAAAACAAGTTTTTTGGGTTCAGGGAGTCTGAAAACGTGTAGCCTATATCCGGCGAAAACTAAATTTCAAAAAATCGATATGAAAACAATACTTTACTTCCTATATATTCATGATTTAGGCAAGAGAAAGTAAAAATTTGTTTCTTAACTAGAAAATACGTAAAAGTATTTTTTAGTACTGTTTTTAAGGGAACGTAAAGTATGTAAAAATGATGCCTGCATCAGATTAGGTCTTTAGGTATTATTTATATTACTGATTTGAACTTGTAAAACTCAAGTTAATATTTACCAGTACGCCAAAAAAGTTACTCCTGAAGAATTAGACAGAATTTTATAAGGTTGATTTGACGTACGTTATATTGCTCGGTTATGTTGGCCTAATTTTCTTTGTTTAATTAATTCTCATCATGTTGCATGTTCCTAACTATCGAATATAGCATCTACTCAGTTGAATAATGAACATAGGTTTTTTTTTATACTACTATTTCATCGGCGTTGATATAGTAGTATTAGCCGAGACAAAGAAAGAACTAGAGGATATCTTAAATGGAATGGATGAGATCATGAGAAATGATTACTTCGTGAAAATTAATAAGAACAAAACGAAAGTGTTGTGCAGCAGCAAGAGTGGTTTAGAAGTGATGGAAAAGTTTAAAAGTAGGCAACGAAAACATACAGGAAGTTGGAAAATTATGCTATCTAGGGAGTAAAATAACAAAGAATGGTAGAAACACAAGAGATATCAAAAGTAGAATTGCTCAAGCTAGAAAAGCCTTTGAAATGAAAAACAGCTTACTGACTACAAACAATGACTTACAGATTAGGAAAAATTTCTTAAAACACTATGTTTGGAGTGTAGCATTATACGGGAGTGAAACGTGGGTGATAGGGGCTGTAGAAAGGAAGAGGATAGAAGCTTATGAAATGTGGTATTATAAGAAAATGTTAAAGATTAGATAGGTGGCCAAAATAAGTAATTAACAAGGTGTGAATGAAAGAAGAAATATATATATGGAAGCATCTTACCAAAAGAAGGGATAGGCTAGTGGGACATATCCTAAGAGATCCAGGTATTAGTCTATCAATAATGGAGGGTAATATTGAGGGAGTGAATTGTAAGAGGAGGCAAAGGTTAGAGTATATAAAGCAATTTTACAAAAAATTTAGGGTGTTACAGGTATGTAGATATGAAACGACTTGCGCAAGATTGAACAGCTTGAAGAACTGCATCAAACCAGTCGAGACTCATGACTAAAAAAAATTTTAATATTTTTATCAATATAGATAAAATAATGATTGATTTTTGAGAAGAGGAAAATAGATTGAACAATCGCTAATCTGGAGTTGTCTGTAGAATTATTTTTATCTTCACAGGATGTCGACACTGTTTTATACTTATCTTTGTATGTAGTTATTTACTAAATTTATAAAAAGAATGAGTCATTTTGTTTCCGGAAAATAACGCTTTTAATTTGTTTATTTTGCTTATTTAAACTTGTAATAGCTGTATGGTAATCGGAGTCATTTTTTAATATCAATTTATTTTTATTTCATTACTTTCATCTTAATAGCTGCAGCCATTTTGAATTCACATATTATTTCTATAATTAAACTTAAAATTATGTTTTTACGTGATTTAGCTGTCTCAATGAAACAGTAAGTTTTTCAACGGCCCCAATTCCCCAAATGTTGGTCGGTGAATACTAAAACATATTTCAATATAGACTAATAATAAAATATATTGAAAATTAAACGGGATAACAGGTTCATTTTTACTAAGGTCACGTTTTTTCAACTTTAATTAAATAAATCACCTTCGTCATATTCAATTTTATGTTTCCCGCTCCGGTCGTTCATTTAGAAGCCTAAAATACTGTTGTGGAGGTCCCATTTTAAAACCTGGCTAGTATGCGGTAAGTATATTTCACATGTGCTCCACAACCTATGAGTCGCTCTTAACAAGAAGAGAAGATTTGTTAATGCGGCTTAAAAAAATAATTAAAGTAAGATCTTACCACATAAAATTATCAGTACATACGGGTAGTCTTCCATTTTGGAATATGGAAGAATACGATAATTATGTACCAACCTTAGTTAAGTTGGTGTTCGTACGTACTCAAGTGATATCTTACATGAAATTTGTAATATTGTTTTGCGGAAATGTTTCCGAATAATATTTTGTACATACAGTATAATAGCGCATTTACAAAAAACCCAGAGTATAATTTTGTAAATACGAGGTGTGGCTGTTAAATAACGAGACTGACGTTGTAAAAAAAGTTTAATTTAATTTTATACATAATCACTTATTGTCACCTTAAATATACACTCCTTCTCTATCCCTACAACGCCCTATGCGAATTTTCCATTGTTGGAAACAGTGCAGGAAGTCATCTTCTGTCAGCTCCTTCAGGACACGTACGGTAATTATATTTCTTTCACAGCTTCCACAGACTCAAATCTTGTCCCTTTTAATGGAGATTTTACCTTGGGGAACAGGTAGAAAATAATAACATATGATGAAACGTGGTTTTTTACTTATGATGCGGAAACGAAGCGCCAATCCATGCACTGAAAGAGCCGAACTTCACCGACAGCCAAAAAAGCTCGAATGAGCAAGTCCACGTTTAAAGCAATGATGATTGTTTTTTTTTTGATATCCACCTTATTCACCAGATCTTGCACCATGTGACTTCAACCTGTTCCCTAAGGTGAAATCTGCATTAAAAGGGACAAGATTTGAGTCTGTGGAAGCTGAAAAAGAGAAACCGGCACGTGTCCTGAAGGAGCTGACAGAAGATGACTTCCAGCACTGTTTCCAACAATAGAAAATTCGTATGGAGCGTTGTAGGGATATTGAAGGTGACAATAAGTGATTATGTATAAAATAAAAATAATATTTTTTACGTCAGTCTCGTTATTTAATAGCCACATCTCGTATAATTTTGTAAATATCATTAGGGCCTACGTCAAATCAAAGATCAGAATTTTATACGAAAATAAAAGAATTTATATGAGGACATACTGAAGTTTAGCGTTACTTAAATAGATAAAAATTTAATTTTTCGAACTTCGTAAGCAGTACTTAGGATCACGACTTATTTATGATTTTTTTTGTAAAGTTAATTAAAGTCACATCAACGGTATCATTTAATCCGCATAAAACAATTTTATAATTTATTTTAAGTCGTATCAATAGCTAGATCGTTAGCGATAACTCTGGGTAAAGACCAATATGAACACGATAATTTTGCAGACCCCTATTGGGAATTGAACCGGGGACCTTCCGCTTTGCTTCGTAGCACGCTTGTCACTGCACCACGGAGGTGGTCAAAAACGTTCTTATTTCTTATTAAAAACGATGCCTTTATTAACGATTATAGTTTTTCACTGAACTTTATACAGTGCGAACATTTCTAGACTTTCCGGAATTCGAACCCTGAATATTAGGCTGGTAGGTCGGCAGTTTAACCGATTGAGCCAACAAGGTGTTCGCCAAAAAAATTATTCAAGTCTTTTTTAAAGCTGTCAGGTCCATTTTTTCGAATAATCAGCTATTATGACAAATTGATTAATAGTAGTTGGCTATCTATCTATATATACATTTTTTTTGGTTTGTTTTAAGTCGCATCAACATCATGGTTATTAGCGAATACTTTGGAGTAGAGAATTGTAGATTTGAACTTGTATTAATTTTCCACACCCTGGCCGGGAATTTAACCCGGGACTGCAGCGTAGCACGCTAACCACTGGGCGAAGGAGGTGGCCTAAAAATCTTTTTAATAAATTAAAATTTAAGCGAGGAAGTGCATAATTGCAACATTTTATTGCTATTTTATGTGATTTTGTAGTTTTTATCTCAATAAAGTATATTTTAAAGCTCATCTCATTGATTAACTACAAATTTGGATTCGTGAGACCGGCTAATATAATTCAAAAACAATTGTTTACGATATAAGTAATTCATTGTAAAGGGCCTAGAGAATGAAAAATTAAGTCATATTTTTTTAAATCAATCCTTGGATGAATAATTTTAATATGACTACTATCATCGGATGACTGAATTTTGAATTTCAGACCGAGAGTGCGCTTCTTTCCTCTGTTCCAGAAAATCGATTTTATAAGCCTTAATTGTTTTCCTCCCTCTATAGCCTTCGTCATCCCCATAAGTACAAAAATTATAAAATATTACCCAGTAAAGTCTGAACAATTCAATTAAATCCCCATGACCTATTTTCTGAAACTTTATTTTTACAGTTCCACCCTGACCTTTTAATTTTTCCTTTGTGAATATAATTCTTTATATATTTCTCTCTTTAATTAAATTACAGAAAATTTACAGAACAGAAAAAATATATCTGTTCATTTTAGCTCATCTTTAGTAGCTGCTACTAACTCGTGAAAGAGTTAAAAATGAACAAAAATATTTTCCAGTTCTTTAAAATGAAATCGTTCTTTCGTTTGGCCTACAGTTTAAAAAATACTTTTAGCGTAGGTGTAAGTTAAATCAATCAAAACATTACTTGTTAAGTAAAGCTACTTGCTAGAAAGTCAAGTCATATTTAGACTGAACAAATTTTGGAATTTCGTGCGAAATGGTAGAAGTACCTAATAAAAAATAGATTTGTTATGTAGGCTTCCAATATTTTAATTTACATCGGTCTACAAGGTAGGTAATGTTAAACTTATTTACAACCGAATTTTTTTTAAAATTTCATTATTCATAACTGCCTAAAAATTGACATGTCTGTTGTCATCGCGTAGTCTTTTAGCCATAATATTTCCGATTGTTCAAGATTTATTTTATGGCAACATTCTTTTGGTCGATCAGTGATTTTCGGTGAGCAAATATTTTATCTTCCTGACATAAAATGTCTGTAGGTACATACAAAAATAGTTTTTTCCATTAAATTTAAGATTTTTATAAATCTCGGAATCATCTAGATTTGGATTATTTCTAATTTTGGAAGGTTGAGAGCTTATTGTTGTATTTCTGTGTTGAGGCATGCCTTAACTTAATAATAAATTTATAATTTATGTTGTTTTGGTCATCAGCTGAAAGGCTGGTTTGAACCTCTAGAGGCCTTACTCAGTTAAATGAGGAGTGAGGTGTTTCACCTTTGCCTTACTCACTGAGTGGAAAAGTATGCTCATCAGCATTCCAGGCCCTCTGAAAAGCATCTACTTTCCACTCTGTAAATGACACCTTCACTTCATTCACTACAGAGCCTGTCTGCACATTACTCTCAGAGGAGATAACTCTGACTAATGTCTTTTACAGCTCTACCTCTTCTGTTCTTAAATGATTTAGTCATATAATTGGCTGACCATGTGATAAGAAACAGAATAATTTTTGTAGCCCAGGAAGTAGCAGATCGAATGCAAATAATGTAACACTCCACCTGCCTGTTATGGGCAATAACGTTTATATATTAATAGAAAGACAATTTAAGTGTACAAAAAATATATAATTTTGTATGGGTTATCATTATACTATAATTAGGATACGGCTATCATATCTATCATATCTAATGCACAATAAAACATATGTCAAGAAAATTTTTCGATTAAAATAAACTGAATAGTTACAATTTCACTTGTCTAAAAGTTGCACTGCATTTATTTATTTGATATTATTACTTATTTATATGTAATATTTTTGTATTTGTACTTTTTTGTATTATTTGTATTTCTTCATTTATTTGTATTTATGAAAAAATACAAATTTTTTTTTCCTAATTTGTGTACGTTGCAATCTGTTCAATTCAGAACAAGAAGCAACCCCATGACCCAATGAGATGAGGATGATATGTATGACGTGTAAATGAGGTGTAGTCTTGTACAGACCCAGGCCGACCATTCCTGAGAGAGTATGGTTAATTGAACCCCAACCATCAAAGTACACCGGTAACCACAGTCTAGTATTCAAATCCGGATAAAAGTAACTCTTTACTAAGATTTGAACCAGGAACCTTCGTCTCCGAAAAACAGCTGTTAAACAGCTGATTTTGGCGACGACTTTACCTCTAGACCAACCCGGTGGGTTAAAAATACAAATAATACAAAAAAGTATTTTATTTTCATTTATTTGTATTTATTAAATCCACCGGGTTGGCCTAGAGGTAAAGTCGTCACCAAAATCAGCTGTTTAACAGCTGGTTTTCGGAGACGCAGGTTCCTGGTTCAAATCCTAGTAAAGGTAGTTACTTTTATACGGATTTGAAGGCTAGACAGTGGCTACCGGTGTACTTTGATGGTTGGGGTTCAATTAACCATACTCTCACAGGAATGGTCGACCTGAGTCTGTACAAGACTACAACCTCATTTACACGTCATACACATCATCCTCATCTCATTGGGTCATGGGATTGCTTATTGTTCTGAATTGAACAGATTGCAACGTACACACATTAGGGATTACAAAAAATTTGTATTTGTATGATTGTTATTTTCTCAGCCGCAGGCTAATAATATTACTGATGAACCTCTAGACAGGCATTGCCTTGGAGGCCCTATTTTCCTTGTTGTGGAATTAGTTTGTACTTAGTTTTTCTTTTTTATTTAGAATTAAATATGATCGTTTTATTGTTTACTATAAAAATAAATTTTATTATTTTTATGTTCTATGTTTTATTTTTATGTGTTAATGTATCTGTCTGCAACATGTGAAATAAATTTTCTTATTGGCCTCCTTTGTAGCGAAGTGGTTAGCGTATTGGCCTGTCACGAGGAGGTCCTGGGTTCGATTCCCGGCCAGGGTCTAGAAATTTTCACGTGTCAAATCCCACAGTAATGTTCATAATCCAACGTAGTTGCTAATGACCAAATAGTTGATGTGACTTTAAATAAATTAATTTAAAAAAAATCTTATTCTTATTCTTATGTATTCTCATATTTTGCGCAATTTATTTCGCATTTTTATGTTACTGTATGAAAAAGTGCAGACAGCGCTTGGCTGTAATTCAACTAAAGATTAATCAACAACTGAGTATTTCCAGATTAAATTTAGTTTCTACTTTATTATTTTTTTACGCACGTTACATAACACACGACAAGGTCAGTTTGTTTATGGATGATGGATACTGTTTTTGTTTACAAAGTCCATTTGATTCAATTTGAAAGCTTACCATAATAACTAGTTCAAGTACTGGTTTATATCAGCAGCCATTTAAATTTATTCAATATGACAGTTTAAAGGAGGAAATAATTTCAATAGCCTTTTGTAAGTAGAATTGACAGACAATTTACAAGATAAGGTATAATGTTAGCGGTGGAACAAGGAGTCGTCAAATCGCCGAGCTGATTGAATAAACAGCTGCGGTGTTGTAGTACCTATTGAGTAATGTATTCATATCGCATTATCTTGGTTGATATGTTCTCATGTCACCAGCGTTCAACACTTACTATCATTTATCTGTCAGAAAATTAAATTGAGTCTACGTACAGTTTATGTTAAATAAAAATTAATGAATAACATTTTTTTTTTGTTTTACGTGTGACTATTCTGCAATTTCTGCTAATGCAGACAGTGGATAATGATGATTATGAAATTGAGTGACGGAAAAATGCCTGACCTGACCGGAATTCGAATCCGGGAACCGGGCTTAGAAGTCAGTTGCACTAACCACTACACCAACGGGCCGACCATTATTTTATTACAATAATTGTATATAATAATGTTGTTTTCATAATAATAACATGTCATTACCATGTTATTCATTATTGTAATGAATAACAATAATTATTAAATTCTTTACAGTTTTCCACATTTTTCGTTACAGTCATAATTAAATCTTCCGTACCTTCCGTCGCTATTTAATTAGGCATTTTAAATTAATTTCTTGACTCTCTAATTTAATGACTGATTAAATTAATATATTTATTTTATTTTTATAAACTTATATCTATGAGAACTAATATTTTGGGTCGTTGGATCGATTAACATTAATCCGATTACCCGATAAAATCGGTTAAAAGTTAATGGATAGTCGGTCGTGGGAGGGTCGGTTTGATTTTTCTGTTGTAGTTGTACTTTTCTGTTGTACATTTTGCCCCGACTTTAATGAAACCAAGGCGGCGATAGTCTTGCTTGTCATAGCGCGGGTACACAATAAAAATATCTTGTTCAAATGTCTTACTGCATGCACAACGGACTCGGGGAAAGCGTCTAATGTCTGCGTTAGTTCATAAAAAATGCTCATTGAAGTTAATTAATTTATCAATCACAACATTCGTATTATTTACTAAAATTATAATACTTATCGTCGGTGAAAAGTGTTAGGTACCTGCTAACTCCATTTTAGATCGAAATATGATTTGGTATCATTAGAAAAATGCTAATTGAATCAGTCTACTAGAAAAACTACTAACTTCAATAAGTATTAAGACGCGTGTTTGTGAATATTTTTACTAGTTTTTCAGTGCTTCAATGAAGTTTCAGGAAATGGAGTACGCACGCTTCACTAATTATATAAGATTTATGTGAAATTCTTAAAAAATTATGCATTCAAAGATTGTGCGTAAGACCTTACTTAAGTTATAATTCCTTCGCATGTTATAATTCTATATTTAGAGCAGTAAAGATACCCTTTAAGTCACGTTAAAATAGGAGGTCATTAGATATTCCTTTGAATTTCTTATTCAGTCTTTAAAGTCGGAAATTAAGTTGAACACCTCTTACATTTTTTATAATAGTTAAATATAATAATAATTCTTTATTTTCACTCATATCTTTATACATAAACACAATATTGTTCCCATAACAGTCAAGTGGAGTGTTAAATTATTTACAACCGTTCTGCTAGTTCCAAGGCTACAAAAAATAGTTCTGTTTCTTATCACATGGTTAGCCAATTATTTGACTGAAACATTTATGAACAGAAGAGGTAGAGGTGTAAAAGACATGTCAGAGTTATCTCCTTTGAGAGTAATGAATTTCCTTATCCAGGGTGGTTGGTAGATGCTTTTCAAAGGGCCTGGCCTACTGGTAAGCAGACGTTTCCACTCCCACTAAAATGCACTAAAATGCACTCCCACTAAAATGCACTTAAATGCATCTTTTGATATGCGTCTTTTGGGAAGACAATGGTAAACCTCCTCACTCCTTGTTTTACTTAGTAAACCCTCTAGAGATTCAAACCAGCCTTTTGGTTGATAACCAACAACAAACAAATACAAATGGCAACATAAACACAAATAAATCAGTCATTTCAGAAAGCCCGTAAGTCAAAATTTTACATTTATTTTTTAGTGCATTTTACGAATAACTGAACACACCATCCCTAACAAAATTACAAAAGTCTGGGTATCCTTAGTTACATAACACTATGAAAAGGTTTATCCTTAAGGATATAAAGTGCTTCCTTCTAGTGATAAAATGAAAATGGGTGATCTTTTGAAGCCTAAGGTCTACTTTCTAGTGGAAGAGACTAAACGGGAGATAACTACTGCTTGTGACGACGACGAAGAACGCGAATAGTCCTGAAAAAAAAAATTTTTCTTTCATGAAGTTAAGAATTTCAATTTGTAAGTACTATTGGAAAAAGCTATTTTAAGTAACAAATGTAAACTAGTGAAATCAATAAATGAGTAGTCTACTATTGTACAACACAATTTTCTTGTGGCCTAGCAACGTATTTACAGAAAAAATGTCAGTTAGCATTTTACTCCAATTTGTTTCAGAAACACCTTTAATCAAAATTTAAAATTTGTTTAAACAAGAGTGGGTTATCTTTAAAAAGTATGCATTTTACAACAAAGCGGATAGGCCTCTGAACAAATTACATTTTTTAATATTGTTTTTTATTGAAATGTAGTAAATAAGTAGTTTTTTAATTTTTTTAAAAGTTAGTTTTCTTGACTTATGGGTTTTCTGAAATGACCAATTCAAATAGTCTATTGACAAACGACTTTAAACACTAGTATAGTTTTTACGGAAATTAGAAACGACAAATATGATAACTAGATGTTTTATTTTAATTATAAAATATCGAACAATTTGTATTGGCATTGTAAATGCAATGATTGATTGACTGAAAATATAGAAAACTGACTTTAAAATGATAAGACTGTATTGTTACCACCTACTACACAGTAACATGTAAACCCAAAGTGTTTTTTTGGCTCGACGCCGAGCCAAATATACAAATAAACCGTTTGTTTTGTGTTATAAATATTCAAAATCCATTTAATATTATCGACTTCTTGTATTTTCAAAATCATATAATTTATAATTTGGGATAAATTCCAAATAGAGCAAAAAGATGTAAATTGTTGTTTCACTTTTTATGTTTAATATTTGATTTATGCTACAAAGCAGTGTTTTGTATACTAAGAGTAATATCTTGTTTTAATAGCATGTACTATATTAAAATTATTGTGCTAGTGATAATTTAATAACCACTACTTTGTTGTTGTATTTATTTATCTAATTTCAATCTATTATTGTAGCGGAAATAAAAAAGGATAAGTTAATAGAATTAACTATCTGTTTGAATTTAAACAGTAGTACATTTTTTTAGTTTACTGTCGTGTACAGACTTGATGTTGGCGATGTAATGTCTTTTATGCCGTGCACAATTTTTTGTTCTTATCAATAGCAAATACTATATCAGTTAAATAATTAATATTAAAACAGTAATAAAAAAATCTATGAGGAAATTTTCACAGTAATGTTTCTTAAGAGTCTAATGTTTTTATTAGAAAAAAAAAATAGAATACGATATAACACTCAACCTCTTTGTTGAAATCAAAGAAGCTTGTGATAGTATAATTAGAGCACAATTGTATGATTATGATTAATTCCAGGAAAACTAATTTTCCCAAACTCAAAGAAAAAGAAATTTTAATGATTTAGTTTTTTTTAGTTTTGTCGATATCTAGTTGAAATGGCTCTCTGCCTAAGTAGAGCTCTCTGCCTCTACTAAGGATGTGAAATAACAAATGGCAAGGTGATGCCCCTGGTTTTTCCGGTTTAATATAGTGTTACGGAAAACCGTAGGGATTTTAAAATTAATACCAGGGGAAGCCTATAAAATAGCTTGACATAATTACTCACTTTTGGTGATAATATAGACATTGCATGTAGAACGATCCTTGTAATAAAGAGCTTTAAGTTTGCTGATCTCCTGACAAAATTTAAAACGCCGGCCGCATTGGCGCAGTTGGTAACGTGCTCGCCTCTCATCATGCGGTCCTGGGTTCGAATCCCACTCAGACACGGCATATTTTCATACGTTACAAAAAATCATTTCATCCGCCATTGTACAATAGTTACACTCTAATGTCGTCGCTAATGACCGTTGTAGTTGATGCGACGTTAAATAAATAAATTAAAAAAAAAAATTAAAACGAAAAGTTGGGCAGGACCAACAATTCCCATGAAAACAGAAATTACCCCTCAAAACTGATGGTGATGGGAGAAATTTATGGGAGGAGAGAAAGAAGCAGGCTGAGGGTATGGTGGATTAATGTATTTGAGGTAGATGTAGCAGGATTGGGAATTCAGAAACTGGAGAAATGTGGCTTTGAATAGGGATTTGGATTGGAGGCAGAAGCTGAACTAGGCCCGGACTTACAATATAACTTAGGTTGTAGTGCCAACGAAGCGGTTGGGGAGGAGAGCGGTTGGGGGAGGAGAAGAGAATTTGGCGCTTTTACTTCTTTTCCTCACTTTCACGATGTGAGAAAATCCTACTCGGCGTCTGGTAGGATTTGCAGCAAACCGTACAAGAAGAGTTTTAAAATAAAACTATTTTTTTATTTCATGGACAGATTGTTGTATTAACAATATTGCATACTACATAAAGTTTTCAAAATGTAAAGTATTTTAGTACAAGAATATAATTTCCAAATAAAACAATTTAAATAGTCAAATTAAAAAAATAAACGAAAATATTCATTCTAGAATCATTTGAATTTCATTTGTAAAGATTTTGTGGAATGAATTCATCATAATGCACGATTTAACTTTGTCACTGATCCTTGATAATGAGTTTATCCTGTGATAAATGAATGTTTTCATGTGGTTATAACATGATGAATATTCAAGTTCATTCATGTTCTGCCATTTTATTTTATTTTGCCCCTTTTCCATCCGTTAATAAAAATGTTAGCATTTATTAATAGTCGTGTCGTACGTTGTTCCATAATTAATTTTACAGTGCTATGAACTAACGACTGTAGTTCCTCATTTATTTCACAAATTAATTTAATTAATTTTTGTTTAAAATAATATTTTACAAATGCGTTCTTAGAATTTATGCAGTAATAATGTATATTATTAACTATTTCTTTAATAATAAAAAAATTTATATTAAAAAATTTTAAGGCCACCTCTGTGGCTTAAAAGTTACCGTACTACAACACAAAGCGGAGGTCCCAGATTTGATTCCCGAGTTGGGTCTGGATAATTATTACACATTGATACATCAACGTTTCTTAACCCAACTTAATCGACCCAAAGTAGTAATGACCGAAAGGTTGTCGCGACTTTGAATAAAACTTAACAAGATTGTTATAATAAAATAAAAATCTAGTGTGAAACACTCTCATGACTTTCTTTTGCCAGTATAAAGATCATGAGTGAATGACGCTAAATGAAAATTAACCTCTGTTGGACTTCGATTTTTATGAGCAAAATACAGAATATCACTAATTGCCATTAACATTTTATTAAAAGTAAGTTTCATTGTAATTAAAATATTGTTGCGTAAAATAATAATAAATTTCATTAATTTAATATGTTTGTACCACACGCATGTAATCTGAAAACTAGTTACGTACTTTTTGAAACGACCGTTATTTTTTGTAGGGGTTGGAGAAAAAAAGTGAAATTTTAGGGAAAAGCTACGTGTATATAAACAGATAATTTTTCCTGTTTCTATTATTCTTTTATTAGATTTTTGTAGGTTTATTGAATCAATTTACGAGTATATTACTTTCTAAAAATTTTAAACTTTTTAATGATATTTTTTTAAACGTAATGTGCCCTTAAAACGTATACCTATATATATTTTTTAAATTACCTTATCATGGACTAGATGGATTAGTTCCGGAAAATACTAGTTCAATTTTTTATTTATAAATTTATATCGATTTATCTCTTGTTATTTAAGGTTTTATATTTTTATATGGCGTAAAACTTTTACTTTCTACGGTATATTTATTTATATTGAATCGTATGGTTGATTCGTAGTATACTCTCTGATGACGCATGCGACATGTTGTACGAAAGTGTTTACAAATACTTAGATGTGACGATTTAAATGTCTTTGTGACGTTAACTAAACTACGTATGTTTGAATAAATACTGATCATACATGAGTTACATGAAATTTTTGAAATCGAGTTCTGAAATATACCCTGTACGGATAATTAATACATCTGCCAACTAAAGATTTTTTTTCTTTATTAGCTCTCACTTTCAGGTCGGAAATTTCTGTGAAATAAATTAGTTTGTTCAATTGCTTAATGAAAGGAAATGAAAAAGAAGATTTGACATTTTGTAGTTTGTTACAGTATAGTTATAGTTATAGTTTGTTGACAGTTTGTAGTTTGTTGTAGTTTGTTGAAGAGGTAGAGGTGCAAAAGACACTAATCAGAGTTGTCTCCTCTGAAAGTAATGAATTTCATTATACAGCCAGACCCTGTGGTGAATGTAGTGAAGGTGTCATTTGCAGAGTGGAAAATCTGTGCTTTTCAGAAGGCTGGCATGCTGATAAGCGTAATTTTGCACTCAGTGAGGAAGGCAATGGTAAACCGCTTCACTCCTTGTTTTACTTAGTAAAACCTCTAGAGGTTCAAACCAGCCTTTCGGCTGATGACCTAAACAACAACAGTTTGTTACATAAACGTAATCTCCATGTTCATAATTTTCGTTAACACAAATAATTTGAAAAATTGCCTCCGGTAGCATTTTAGATTAATCTGTAGGCTACCTTTTGTGTTTAGATTTTAACGTAGACTTCCAATCCAGTCTATCCAACTACATACCAGCTGAATGCTGGTAAGTAGTTGCATAGAATTTTTAAGGTACACTGGCTGAACGAGCTACATTTTATGAGTTACTGAAACGTTATTTCCAGTTAATACTACTGTGTACTTATCACATCGAAATGAACCCATTATTAAAACAATATTAAATAAAAGCATTTTCCAATTACAAATTACTAAAGAACTTTTATTTATTATAAATTCATATAATTTGAACCCATTAAAAATTTGTTGCTATAACTTTATTTTATATTTATTAATCCTCAACCTGTAATTATTCACTAATTAATAACAGTTTTCAAGTCCTTCAGACATAAATTTTTGATTTTCTCAACAAAACCGACTAAGACTGCTAACTTATCGAATCTGAAACCAAAGTAGTTTCTAATGCCGTTAGCACCTGGTGAACTTATATATGCTTGTAAACTGATAAACCTCCTTCTCAAATGAATCAATTGCAAAATAAATATTTAGGTACTTAAAAATTAATATGCAAGAATATTAATTATTCCAGACAAAAATTGACGTATAAAATTTAGGGCAAGGGAGAATAATTATAGTCTGCCGGGTCATTTTTCATGTTTTCCTATATTTCGTTTTTAAAACTGAATTATGAAATAATGCTCATTGTAATCCAATATGAAGCATATGATTCCTGTACGTGTATTATTAAAATTTAAATGTTCACTAGTAACGCGCGTTAGGTTGTATTTAGTGTAATAATATGTAAATGCGTTGTATGAATCTAAATTAGCTGTTACCTGTAATTTAATGCGTACTACTTGGAAAACAAGAGAAGAATGGAACGCTTAAGCGCGTAAATGATTTACATGAAAACGTCACATACTGTTTAAAATATTAGTTACATCATCAAAATTCAATATTACTCCAAATTCTGAGAACTTGTTTGGTTCCTATCAGTAAACAAAATCATTCATTTTGTTTATGTGATTTGTTTTTTCTTGGGAGTTTATCATAATTCAAACTTGATTTTTTTCTTAGAGGAATCTTTCATCTGTGGAATAGTAAGATACGAGAAAATGCCAATGTTTGTTCAATTGCTTATGCAACAATCGAATTTTTAGAATACAAATATTTGCAAATAAGATTACTTCTGTCGTGTAGTTATTTTGCACTGTTACAAAAACAAGAACGAAACTATTTCTGTAGAACCAATAATGAAATTAAGAATTATTATTGCATCTTGTTGTTGTTTAGGTCATCAGTCGAAAGGCTGGTTTGAACCTCTAGAGACTAAGTAAAACGAGGAGGTTTACATTTGCCTTCCTCAATGAGTGGAAAAATATGCTAATCAGCATGCCAGTCCCTCTGAAAAGCATCTACTCTCCACCCTGTAAATGACACCTTCACTTCATTCACTATAGGGTGAACTCTGATTAGTTTCTTTTACACCTCTACCTCTTCGGTATTTAAATGCTTTAGTCATATAATTGGCTGACCATGTGATAAGAAACATAACAATTTTTTTTAGCCCTGGAACTAGCAGATCGAGTGCAAATAATTTAAAACTCCACCTGCATGTTATGGGCATAGCCTACATCTTAATGACATGATAAGATTAGAATTTTAAATCCTTAAAAACTGGACCCATCACAGAACCATACAAATAACTAATTTGAAATTTTATTTCTATGACAAAAAAATCTGGTGTGAAACACTCTTGCCAAACTTTCTCTTGCCAATGCAAATAATTAACAATAAACCTAATTAGTAATAAAACATTACAAATAAACAAAAAAACTAACCTCAAAAACATAACCTAATTTTAATCATGAGTGAAAGACGCAAAATGAAAATCAACCTGAGTTTGGCTTAAAAATACGGAAAATCACTCTTTCACGCTAAACTAGGCACTGTACAAAAATCGCTAAAATAATAGTTGTAGATCTTTTAATTTCCTATAAATTTTATTATACACTTTTGTCGTAAAATCCATACTAAGACCGAAATCTTTAAAAAATCAATTTGTCACACGTTTCCGTGAGAAAAAAAAAGAAAATCGCTAATTACCGCTAAACTAAGCGTTATGCAAAAAATGTGTGAAATAAAAGTTGTAGGATTTTAAATTCTCTACATTTTTTACTATATACGTTTTTGCGCTAAAATGCATATTAAAGCCGTAATCTTAAAAAAACACTTTTTTTACGTGAAAACAGCCTCACCAAGATGTCAGCAAACATGGCGCCTACCCTATCTTGTAGAGCATAAAAAATTTAGTAAACCAGGCGATTTTTAAAAAATTGTAGTACCAGTTTTTGAGAAAATCACAAAAAAGTGAAAAATTACACGAATAAACCACTACTTCCGGTTGACCGATTTTGATGAAAATGTTTGTGTCGGGTCCGGTAGTGGTATGTAACTTAAGTTTCAAGTTTCAAGTTCGTACAATGTTCCGTTCTTGAGATATTTCGTATGTGTACAAAATTGTATGTGTACACACACACACACACAGACCAATCGCTAAAAACATGTTTTTTGGGTTCAGGGGGTCTGAAAACGTGTAGATCCGGTGAAAACTCGATTTCGAAAAATCGACATGAAAACAATAGGTAAGTTACTTTCCTTCCTATATATTCATATAGGCAAGAGAAAGTAAAATGAATATTCTTTTTCGAGGTCATATCTTCACAGTTATTAGCTACAGAGTTCAGATGAAATATTGTGCATTCTGAATACCGTTCTATTCACGAATTAATCCGACAATTTGTTTTCAGTATTCGAATAAAATGCATCTGACTAATTCAAAGAGGTTGCTAAAGTGCGTATTTATGTAAGAACTGAAAAATCATACTGCTTAAAAAACATACATTATGCTCGAGAATTTGTAGTTGCTAAGTTTATTATAAAGTAACGTATTCGGTATTTGCGTTAGATAGAAAATTACAAAATTAACTTCAAAAGTTTACAGAAAACTAAATATTTTTTAGAATTTGTTAATTAAATGTAAAATTTCAAGATAAAGTGCAATACATAATTATATTTAAATACATTTACTTTATTATATGTCTCTAACTTCTGCACTGTACTGCATGAAATTTACATAACGAACGTTACTTTATCAGAAAAGGTGTGCAACATTGCCTGGAAAGGGTTGAGGATAAAGGAATTGATAGTTTGTTCGTTCCCCACGCCCTTGTAGTAGGTTTTCCCTACCAATGAAAATTTAAGCATTGAGCATGCGTGAGTGCCCTACAGAGGCCTTGGCCTTACTCCTTCCATATCTCCCGGTTTTACCCGTTTCGTTCTGGAAACCCATTAAATTCTACTATTATTTTAAATGAGACCTAGACTATGCAGAATTCTAAAAAATTATTTTCACTCAAATGTATTTATATACTACAGTTTTTGATGATACATTTTATTCATATATTATTTTAAGCAACGAATAAATAGAATAAAAAAAATAGTTCTTATATTCTTAATTTCAGCTCATACATTTTCCTGTAATATTCCACGATTAATTTAATTAATGATCTAGACTATTTGAAAGAATCTCTATGAACTCTTATATTGAATTTTCTTTTCGCAGCGATAATGGTTAAAAGTTTGTTTTACAAAGCAGTTATCTAAAACTTAAAAACCAAATTAAGAATCATAATGTGTATTAGTTCTCCTTTCTTTTAGTTTATTGAAAGATGCATCGATAAAGGTAGCTACAACTATGGGTTATGGTGCGGGTTTTGACTTGTATTAATTTCCAGAACTTGGTTGGGAATCAGACCCTCAAAATCGAAAACAACTTTTGATTTTTAGACTAGCGCGCTCATCACTACGTCACAAAGGGAAACAATATTCTTTTTAACGCCCAACGGAAAAAGAGGGGTATTTTAAGTTTAACGTATGTGTGTATCTGTCCGTGCCATCGTAGCTCCAAAACTGATGGACCTATTTTGATTTTATTTATTCAATAAAAATAATCACATCAATTACTTGATAGTTAATAACTATCGTGAGATGTGGTACAGCCACTCGGTTTTATCTGCTAAAATAATTCAGACTCCAGTTAGGAATCAAACTCATAACCATCCGCTTTGTATGTTACCACTACGCCAAGGAGACGGACCATTAGAATTAAACTTCATCAGTCACACTAATGAATATATTATTAAGTTCATCGATTTATAAGTAATTAATCGACTCATCGATAACTCGATTTATTTCGATACATAACTCTTGTTATTAATTATTTCGCTAGTGCACTCTTAATGACGGAATACAGACGCATTTAACTTGGCGACAAATTTTCAAACGATATTGAAAACGTATACATACTGTACTCGTTTATTTTTAGTTTATAGGTTTCTATTTTAAAATAAAGAACAACATATTCCCCTTCACAAGGTTTAGGTAACACCAAGAAATATCATAAATAAGACTTTCCTTTTTGTTATGGCATTATTCATGTGATCTGATCTCTTCATTTTTAGTAGCAATATTATTTAATTTATTAACGGATGGTAAATTACAAAGTAACACCCTCATATTTAAAATCCATTATTATCTATGTTCAAGCCCTTTTTGATTCAGTTTATAAATAATTAAAATGTTTACTATATTGAATATTTAATTTTCGTTCGAATACTACCGGATAATAATAACAAAAAAAAAATCTGGTGTGAAACACTCACACAATTTTTTCTTGCCAATGAAAATAATTAACAATATAACCTAACATTAGAAATAAACAAAAAAACTAACCTCAATAAACATAACCTAATTTTAATCATGAGTGAAAGACGCAAAATGAAAATCAATCTCAGTGTGGCTTAAAAATACGGAAAATCACTCTTTCACGCTAAACTAGGCTCTGTAGAAAAGAATGCTGTAAATAAAAGTTGTAGATCTTATCATTTCCTATAAATTTAATTACCATATATACACTGTTATCGTAAAATGCTAACGCTGAAGTTTAAAACAAAAATCGATTTTTTACACGTTTTCGTCAGAAAATAACAGAAAATCACTAATTACCACTAAACTAAGCATTATACAAAACAAAGTTTGAATTAAAAGTTGTAGGTTTTTAAATTCTCTACAACTTTTGTTATATACATTTTTGCGCTTAATGCATAATAAAGCAGCAATCTTAAAAAAACAATTTTTTTACGAGAAAACAGCCTCCCCAAGAATTTCAGCAGACATAGCGCCTACCCTATCTTGTAGAGCATAAAAATGTAGTAAATAAGGCGATTTTTAAAAAAATCGTAGGAGCCGTTTTTGAGAAAATCGCAAAAAAGTGAAAAATTACACGAATAAACCACTACTTCCGGTTGACCGATTTTGATGAAAATGTTCATGTCGGGTCCGGTAGTGGTATCTAACTTGTGTTTCAAGTTTCAACTTGGTACGATGTTCCTTTCTTGAGATATTTTGTTCACACACACACACACACACACACACACACACACACACACACAGACCAATCGCAAAAAACATGTTTTTTTAGGTTCAGGGGGGTCTGAAAATGTGTATATCCGGTGAAAACTGTATACATATAGTACAACTGTATTCATATAGGCAAGAGAAAGTAAAAAAGTTATAAATTCGGAGGAATATTCTTTTTATTAGGTATTTTATAAATTTATTTTTTATATTTTATAAATTTATTAAATTTAATATTAGTGGTAATTTGATTATATAAAAATTACAAATCTGCATTATAAAAATTACCTACTCAGGTTATGTAACATTCTAATTAGCCATAAAAAACTAAATAAATTACCTATTATATTACTACGTATTTTATACCATATTTTAAGCAGTCCTTCAACCTAATGGGGCAGTAAAATAATATAATAAATTCTTGCCAGCGCAATAAATAAACGTTAAATGGTTGTTTAACATCTGGTCTAGTCACTCGTGTATGAGTTCCATATGGGTAAAATTGTCTAGGCATAACTTTTTTTAATGTGTAGTAAAATACATTGACACGGAAAACTAATTTTAGAACACTTGAGTCCTTGACTAGGCCGGCTCCAACCCATTGATACCTAACATAACTGGATGGGTGCTTTATTGGAAAAAGATAAACCACTAATGTTTATTTATAGTCGTAAATCAAATTCCGTGAAATAAATTTAAGTGTACTAATTCAGTTTATGCAGTTAAAAGTAAAGCGCTTACTTTCGTAATAACAAATAGTTGGTCTTCAACAAGAAGATTTTCTATTACAATTATGTAATAATTGTCTTCTTTAATTGACTAAATCTATCTAAAACAAACTAATTCTATCTAAATAGTAATACTCTTTTACTGTATTTAATTTATATTAAATAAAAAATTATGTTGAGGAAAATGTTTGTATATTTATGTGTAATATGCATCCTTAAAACGGGACTTCATCTAGGTAATACGCCGGGGTCCCGGGTTCGATTCCCGGTCAGGTCTGGCATTTTTTCATCACTCATTTTCATCTATCATCCCTTCTCACCGTCTGCATTAGCAGTAATTGTAAAACAGTCGGATGTTAAACAAAAAAAATCATCTAGGTAAAACTATAACCACTATCAAAGTTTGCAAAAAACAATCTACCAAAATTTGTATTTGAAAGTTGTTGTACGTACACTGTGAGTTTGTAAGCTGTCTACATTGCATTATGGAAATTATGTAAAGAAAGATATTTAAAGATTCGTTTCTAAATACAAAAAAACCTTGAAAACCGTTTTTAAATGTTTTGGGAATTTACGTACCGGACAAAAGCGAGTACGTCAGATAACTACAACGACTTTATCTTTCAGATCTCCTTTAAAGTGGAAACTTTTCAACCTGTATATTTTATTCAAAAGTTAATAAATTTTTTTATTATATTAATAACTACATTATAAAATACAATATATTGAAAGTGTATACAAACTGTACCCGTTTATTTTTAGTTTATAGGTTTCAATTTTAAAATAAAGAACAATGTTAAACTGTAACATTACTGACTGTTCCTATATCAAAATATCCATTGCCGTGTGTAATAAAAATTACAGTGGCCGCCTCCGTAGCGTAGTGGTTAGTGCGCTAACCTAGAACGCAGAGGAGCCGGGTTCGATTTCCGGCCAGGGTCTAGAAATTTTCACTAGTCAAAACCCGCTGTTCTAGATTCATAACCCACCGTAGTAGCTAATAACCAAACAATTGATGCGACTTTAAATAAATAAACTAAAAAAATTACAATAATAAGAAAATAATTAATTCAAAACTGAATTAATTAGGAGCTATCATTACCAGGATTGTCTCTTAACACAAGAAAGATAATAAAAAATTTGAAACATGGAAATTTGCGTACCAGACAAAAACTACTGAACATAAGTACTACTGAATTAGTACTACATAATGTAGGCTCCTCGTCCAACACATATGTGTTGGACGAGGCGAGTGATTCCCAAGAGTTGGAATGTTGCAGTTGTAATATCTATCTTCAAAAAAGGTGACAAAACAAAGTGCAATAATTATAGGGGAATAAGCATTTTGAATACTGGATACAGACTCTACAGTAGAATAATAAACCGCAGATTACGAATTATAGTAGAAAACTTGATCTCGGATGTGCAGTGTGGTTTTCGGATTGGAAGGTCCTGCATGGATAATGTTTTTACAGTTCAACAAATGATAGAAAAAAGGCGTGAATTTAATTTGGAAACCCACCTCGCCTTTGTAGACATCGAGAAAGCATTTGACTCTACTGGCTGTAGAAAGAAAATGTGGCAGGTTCTAAGAAATTATGGCATACCAAGACAATTGATTGAAGTTATCAAGAGCTTATATTTATCATCATCAATAGCTATTAAAACATCAAGAACACTCTCAGAGGAAATATTGATAAACAAAGGATTAAGACAGGGATGTAGCCTCTCTCCAACACTATATCATTATATGTAGATGAAGTTTTAGGAAAATGGAAGGAGAAGGTAAATGCAGGAATAATGATTGGACGTGAGTGTTTTATAAATACACTTCTATTTGCAGATGACCAAATCCTGATACAGGAAACAGAAGACGACCTGCAATACTCCATATACCAACTGACTAAAGTATGTGAAGAGTATGACCTTCGTATCTCAGCGGCAAAAACTAAAGTGATGGCTTTCAAAGGGAAATGGCCGGTTCGAACGAAGATAGTGGTTAGAGATTCAGTTTTGGAGCAAGTTTCTGCTTTTACATACTTGGGCTGTACACTCACCTATGAGAAAGACATAGATGTTTCGAATAAAATAAATAAATTCCAATATCTTTGCGGAACAATCCATAGGAGTTTGAAGAACAAAGCAAGGAGAGAAACGAAACTGAAATTCTACCAGACCATGGCCATCCCAATATTATTGTATGGAAGTGAAGCATGGGTTCTCGGTAAAAAGGAAGCAAGCAGAATTCAGGCAGCCGAAATGCGCTTTCTAAGGAGTGTTAAAGGCTGTACAAGATTGGATCTCTTGCGAAATGAAGATATTCGAAGTGAACTAAAGGTGGAGTCATTGAACGGGATGATGGAGAAGTATCGAATCAAATGGATAGAACATCTGGAAAGAATGCCATCTGATAGAATCCCCTTTCAGGCTCTGAAATATAAACCAACAGGAAGAAGAGATATTAGAAGGCCTAGGAAAAGATGGGAACAAAACTAGAAATTAAAAAAATTAAAAAGTAATCGACAAACTTAAAAATTTAACAGAAGGAGGCGATCTTATAGACCGGAACAGGCAGACATGCCTATGCCGTGGATGTCAGAAGAAGAAGAAGATTATGTAGGCTACTACTGAAGTACATATTCAACATAATTCACAACTGAACTTAAGTTCATATTTCCATTTCTAAGAGAAACTGTTGGTTTGCAGCTATGGCCTGGGGTAATCATCCTTTCTCAAGAAAACGTAAGATGTGTATAACACGACAAAATTTTGTGAATATATTTGTACGTGTGTAAAGACCTATACAATTGTTTTCTTTTTATTAAAAAAAGTCGAAAATTTCTACCAAAAATTTTCTAAGAAAGTGTAGTGTGTAGTAAAATGATAAAGTGTACGTTCTGCCTATTTTTTTAAAATCAGGTTTCTATTCTATCGTCGTGAAAGTCGTCGTCTAAGATACTCTGGTTAAACTATTATAAAAAATATGGACTATTCTATATAGTCCTTGTGATTATTACTTTCTCTTGCCTATATGAATTTATAAGAAGAAAAGTATTGTTATCATGACGATTTTTCGAAATCGAGTTTTCACCGGATATACACATTTTCAGACCCCTAAACCTAAAAAAAAACATGTTTTTAGCGATTGGTCTGTGTGGGTGTGTGTGTGTGTGTGTGTGTGTGTGTGCGCGCGCGCGCGCGCGTGTGTGTGTGAATAAAATATCTCAAGAACGGACCATTGTACGAAATTGAAACTTAAATTGTATGTTGGGTATCACTAGCGGACTCGACACGAACATTTTTATCAAAATCGGCCAACCGGAAGTAGTAGTTTATTCGTGTAATTTTTAATTTTTTACGATTTTCTCAAAAAAGGGCTCCTACGATTTATTTTTAAATCGCCTCAATTACTAACTCTTTTATGCTCTACAAGATAGGATAGGCGCCTAGTTTGCTCAAATTCTTGGGGAGGCTGTTCTCTCGTAGAAAAAATGGATTTTTTCAAGATTGCAGCCTTAATATGCATTTTAGCGCAAAAGTGTATTTAATTAAAGTTGTAGACAATTTAAAAATCGACAACTTTTATTTTCAACATTTCTTTGTATAACCCTTAGTTTAGCGGTAATTTGTGATTTTCTGTTTTTTTATGAAAATCTAAAAAAATGGATTTAAGATTTTTGACTTTGTTTGCATTTTACGACAAAAGTGTATGTAATCAAACTTATAGTGAATTAAAAGATCTACAACTTTAATTAAAGCATTTTTCTCTACAAAGCCTAGTTTAACGTGAATTATTTTCCGTATTAATAAGGTTGGTTTTCATTTTGCGTCATTCATTTATGTAATTTATGTAATGTAAGATTCGCTGATGACACCGTTGTGATGGCAGACACCCTGGAATCGCTGCAAGAGTTGGTGAATAGAATTAACGATCATTGCATTGGATATGGACTTAGAATAAATGAGAAAAAGACTAAATTTATGATTGTCTCGAAAGCAGAACATGGAAATGAAATATTAACAATAGAGCAAACCCAAATAGAAAAAGTAGAGACATACAAATATCTGGGAACCTGGGTTGATGGCAAGAATGACCAAAGTAAAGAAATTAAAGTACGAATTGAAACTGCAAGGCAAGCATTCATAAAATTGAAGACAATGCTAACAAACAAAGACCTTCAGTTGCCTCTCAGATTGAGGGCTCTAAGATGTTATGTATTTTCTATCGTACTATATGGAATGGAAGCTTGGACATTGAAGAAACAACACATAAAGAAGATAGAAGCGTTCGAAATGTGGTGTTACAGGAGAATATTGAAAATTCAGTGGGTCCAAAAGATTACCAATGTTGAGGTGCTCCGACGTTTAAATAAGGAGTTAGAAGTTATGAAAAGTATAAAAACAGGAAAACTAGAATATTTGGGTCACATAACCAGAGGAGAAAATATGAGTTGCTGAGAATTATTATGCAGGGAAGGATCCGAGGAAGAAGAGGCGTAGGAAGAAGACGCATCTCCTGGCTGCGGAATCTTAGAGAATGGTTCAACTGTAGTTCATTGCAACTATTCAGAGCGGCAGCCAGCAAAGTGACCATAGCCATTATGATATCCAACCTCCGATAGGAGATGGAACTTTAAGAAGAAGAAGATTTATGTAATGTTATGTTTTTTGAGGTAAGTTTTTTTTGTTATTTCTAATGTTTTATTACTAATGTTAGGTTATATTTTTAATTATTTGCATTGGCAAGAGGAAGTCGTGCGAGAGTTTCACACTAGATTTTTAGTCCTTGTGATTATTTATCTTAATGGCTTATTAGAAATAGTTTCCTAAAATAATTTCAGTTTATTTTAAGTAAGTCTTTTTTTCAATTACAGTTAATTGAATAAAATTCTATAAATACTTTTTTATAAGGGTTTATTTAAAATCAGAGTCTGAGTTGAATACTTATTAATAACGCTTTATGAACTTTACTAAGCATCTCATTGGTTCCCTACTCAATCTTCAATCTTAATATTTACAGACGTCAATTATTAAAATTTTATTGTCATAGTCATTTCTTCTCTCTTAAAGTGCATTCGCTTGATGTACATGCGACCTTTTGGTATGTGATATTAATCCGCAAAACGATCTGCAATACTACTTGTGAATTCTTGCTCAGTGTTGTTTATTTTTATTGAGTTAACGTTTAAATTAGTGAGAAATATATTTTATTAAAAAAAATCTTCCGTTTAGTTTACTAATGTAATTCTGTAAAAATGTTGTGTTCATTAAGTAAGGGAACTATAGGTAAGTATATTTTGGTTTAATCAATTGAATTAGACAATGCAAAAACTTGTTAATCCTCAAAAATAAAATTTATGCGACAGATAAAAAAATAGAGGAGATGGTAGAAATAAAAGGTAGAGTTGACGTACGAAATACCGCGACATTCGTTTTCATCTGGTAGTGACTGGTAATGAAATAGGTACCCATATTCCTACGTTTTCGAGGTTAATAAAAATTTTACGGTACAATTTTTTGCATTGAATATAATGTTTTGAAAAAAAATTAATTTTACTCAAATATTTAAAAAATTCCTGTCTCTGTAACAGAACTAGTTTTTTATAAAAATCAACTTTTGATCTCCCCAAAAAATAATTATCTTTAATAATTTTTTTGTCCTTAACGAACAAGTGGAGTGTTAAATTAGTTGCACTTGATCTGTTGGTTACAGGCTACAAAGAAATAGTTCTGTTTCTTAACACATAATCAGCCAATTATATGACTGAACTATTTAAGAACAGAAGAGGTAGAGACGTAAAAGACACTAGTCAGAGTTATCTCCTCTGAGAGTACTGAATTTCACTATGCAGCTAGAACCTGTGGTGAATGAAGTGAAGGTGTCATTTGCAGGGTAGAAAGTGGGTGCTTTTCGGAGGAGCTGGCATGCTGATAAGCATACTCTTTCAATTCAGTGAGGAAGGAAATGGTAAACCACATCACTCCTCGTTTTTACTTAGTAAAACCTCTAGAGGTTCAAACTAGTATTTCGGCTGTTGAGCTAAACGACAATAATTGTTTAATAATCGATATTTTTGTATTCACGCAAAAAAATAATCGAAAATAAAAGAATACACACATATCTTAACATCCTTCCTTTTCTAAACGATTTTTTACTTTCTCTTGCCTATATGAATATATAGGAAGGAAAGTATTGTTTTCATGTCGATTTTTCAAAATCAAGTTTTCACCAGATCTACACGTTTTCAGACCCCCTGAACCCAAAAAACATGTTTTTAGCGATTGGTCTGTGTGTGTGTGTGTGTGTGTGTGTGTGTGTGTGTGTGTGTGTGTGTACAAAATGTCTCAAGAACGGAACATTGTACGAACTTAAAACTTGAAACTTAAGTTACATACCGTTACCGGACCCGACACGAACATTTTCATCAAAATCGGTCGACCGGAAGTTGTAAGTTAGTTTATTCGTATAATTTTTCACTTTTTTGCAATTTTCTCAAAAACTGGTCCTACGATTTTTTTAAAAATCGCCTCATTTACTCAATTTTTTATTCTCTACAAGATTGGGTAGGCGGCATGTTTGATAAAATTCTTTGGTAAAGCTGTTTTTACGTAAAAAAGTGTTTTTTTTTTAAGATTACGGCTTTAATATGTATTATAGCGCCAAACATTATATAATAAAAAATGTAGAATTTAAAATTCTACAACTTTTGTTTCGAACATTTTTTTGTATAACGCTTAGTTTAGCGGTAATTAGCGATTTTCTGTTTTTTCTCACGAAAACGTGTGAAAAATCGATTTTTTAAAGATCTCGGCCTTAGTTTGCATTTTATGACAAAAAAGTATATAATCAAATTTATAGGAAATTAAAATATCTACAACTTTTATTTATAACATTTTTCTCTACAGAGCCTAGTTTAGTGTGAAAGAGTGATTTTCCGTATTTTTAAGGTAAACTGAGATCGATTTTCATTTCGCATCATTCACTCATGATTAAAATAAGGTTATGTTTTATGTTTTTTGATGTTAGTTTTTTGTTTATTTCTAATGTTTTATTATTAATGTTAGGTTTAGTGTTAATTATTTGCATTGGCAAGAGAAAGTCGTGAGAGTGTTTCACACCAGATTTTTTTATTTAACATTTCAATCGATTTTGAAGGACGATTTAAATACTCTATATTAATGTAAATAAATTAATATAAATCAAAGAAATAGAATCGTGCCGTCTCTTTAATTTTATGCTCCAGTAGATATCTTGTTATAAACGATATGTATCTGTGACCTAGACCCAATATTCGTAGTAAAGTGTACCGCATTTGTGTTAAATGAATACTGATATTATCAACACGCATAAGCCCTAATGTAAATATTGAATATATTCTTTTGTTCAGTGTAGAAAAATGATCTGTTTTATTGTTATTGACTTATGCTAATGATAATTTTATGAAGTATTGTTAACCTATAAGCCTATTGAAATAAATATAATAGTGATAGAATTTTTTTGAATCGAATTTGCATGGTAGTATGGGTTCCTATTAACTTTCATGATAAATAATTTGCAAATTGTTATTGTATTGCGTGTAAATCAATTTTATATTATTTACAAAAATAATGTTATTGAAACAGTTAATTCAAATGCTTGTTATTTAAATACCGTTAAGAGAAGAAGCCTTACTTTTTAAGTTGAAATTTTATTTATTCACAAATTCTTATACTTTTATTTTGTGTTAATACTATTTTGACTGAATTCGTTATAGCATCCGTTGTAAAAACGCAATGATGTAGATAAAATGATTAAGCAAAAAAGTTAATTTTTTATTTAGTTATATTACTTAACTCTTCTAGTCATATTGAATAGATTTAATATGAATTTTAAAATAAAGTCATTTGTTGCTTACAGCCGAAAGGCTGGTTTGAACCTGTAGAGGTTTTACTAAGTAAAACGAGAAGTGAGGTGGTTTACCATTGCCTTAATCACTGTGTGGAAAAGTACGCTTATCAGCATGTCGACTCTCTGAAAAGCACATATTTTCCACTCTGCAAATAAAATATTCACTTTATTCACCACAGGGTCTGGCTGTATAGTGAAATTCATTACTTTCAGAGGAGATAACTGAGGAGGTAACATGCAAACCGTGTTTTGTCACAATAATGTAATTTTACACTAAGACCAAAAAACTGTTGTTTTGATTTTACTGCAGATTTAATACGGGGTTTAGCTACTGGCATTTAAAGGATGATAAAAAACGCTAAATAAACAATTTTTGAAAATATTGATATGGGAAAAGTGTTCAAAAACATTATTTTAAATTTGGACAAAACACGTTCTGCATGAAAGTAATGGACATAACTTGGTTTGAGTGGAAATTATGTAGACAAAGTTTTTTTGTAATGGACTTATTTATTATTTTAAGACAGTTTAAAAATTTAAAGTTACTTATAATTCATAAAAATTAAAAGAAGACATATTGGAAGTAATTAATAATAAATATAAAAAATGATACACTAAAAAAATGATATTATAAAATGATTTTTTATGATAATTTTTTGTATGATATATTAAAAAATGATATACTGAATGTAGGCTACCTATTAAAAAATTATTAAACATATTATACGAAGTCTTATAATAAACATAATAAAAGTAATAATGATTCAAAAGTTTAAATCCGAAGATCACATCTTTCTTCTTCAAGACAGTCACAGAAGATGACCTGTGCTTCACACTCTGCTGACAGCTCTTCGAATATCAATGATGAATACTATTTAAGGCGGTGATCAGATGATGTTACCCAGCCATCACCAAACATCTTTTTCAATAATTAATCTACATAACTTTTTTTTCACTAAACAATTTAAGCAAAGTCTTGCCTTTGAAATCAACTGTTGAGAAAAGGTTGTATAGTGTGGATGATACCTCAACACTATTATAGAATGGTAAAAGTGTGAAATAATGAGAATACATTCCACACAGCTGATTGGTAGACTGAAGCGCTCTTATTGGTCAGATGGACAAAACACTTTTTGACTGAATCTTGATGATGGACAAAACATGTTCTGCACAAAACAGTAATTTTCAATATGCTTTTAACATTGGACAAAATTTTATTTGACTGAAAACACAGCTAAATATAATGTATTTCATGCAGGAGAATGCAATGGCGCCTCTAACTAAAACACCCTAACAAAATACGTTTTGCATGTTACCTCCTCAACTCTGATTAGTGTCTTTTACACTTCTACTTCTTCTGTTCTTAAATAGTTCAGTCATATAATTCGCTGACTATGTGATAAGAAAAAGAACTATTTTTTCTAACCCTGGAACCAACAGATCGAATGCAAGTAATTTAACACTCTACCTGCCCGTTATGGACAATAAAAAAGTCATTTATTCCGCTGAAATAAGCTTGAAGAAAAAATTATTTTTTTTTAAATTTTAGAGGTTCCATTTTTCTTTAATTTTTGTTATGTATGCCCTTATTCCCTGAATTGCATCGTAAAAGCCTATTCCCACGACGCTAGTTTACTAGCAGCTAGTACTAGCGTGGTGGGAACGAACAACTAGCAGCTAGTTTAGTTAAAGCGCTAGTATTGACTAGCGCGTTAGTGACTTTCAACATGTTTGATTTTATTAGCGCTAGTAGGGGAGGAAAGGTCATGTGATTAACTAGCGCTAGTAAACTAGTTTGGTGTGAACGTTTGGAAACGTTGCTAGTTACTTATAAGCTACTAGTACTAGCAGCTGGTAAACTAGCGTCGTGGGAATAGGCCTTAAGGTTGTCAATGTGAAACAACCGATTTCTGCAACAATGACATGATTTTTTCGGTATGTTGCTCGTTTCGAGTACAGTTTTAAGTAGCATAGTTGACTATGCTAGATCGTGTTAAGAATGACGAAATTTTAAAGAACCTGTCCAAAAAATGTTTATTAATTGACAATGCTAAAGAAAAACTCATCTGGTACAATCATCTGTGAAGAATGTAGTTGAACAGGAGGCCACAGAATATTTGGCTATGGGTTCCAGCATGACGGAAACAGCAAAGACGATCCAGAAAGGAGTGACCGAATGGTGTTACGGGAAGAAATGGTGAGAAGTGGTCTAAGGGATGAAGATCACTTGAAACGAATGCCTCTTGGGTTGCGGAAAAGGCCGGTAAAACAGCCGGCTAAAATATTTATAATATTCCTCTTACACCGTCATAAAGTGTTTATAACAAACAAAGAAAAATGTTTTTTTATCCTGAATTTAAAAAAAATGGAAGTACACAATTTTGTATAACTACCAAATGATTTAGTTAAATGCTTTAAAGCTAAGAAAACAAGTATGACATGTGGCCACCTCCGTAGCGTAGTGGTAGCACGCTAGCCTACAACGCAGTGGTTCGATTCCCGGCTAGGGTGGCACTAATAACCCAGCTGTTGATGCGACTTTAAATAAACGAAAAAAGTATGACAGAAAAAATAAAGTAAATCAATTCCCTTATTAAATTCTTGAATTTTCAATCATACGAAGGTAGTTTGCCGGAATTGGATCTTGATGAGACAGAGTGTTACTTTCTATAAGATTATTAGATGAGATTTATTATTGAATAATATTAATATTTTAATATTAGACTTCAAAATTAAAAACATAAAGAAAAATACGTAACTGATAAAGGAATTTTTGTTTTATTTTTAAGTGTATTAAGTCCATCGACTACTTCGATTATCAGCGACTCTTTTTGGTTATGATATGGAATCGGTGTATTTTAATGTGTATTATTCTTCAGACCCTAACCGGGCTTTCCTAATTAAGCCTAGGCCTTCTACTCTTCAATGTGCAGTGCAGTCTAGTGCTCTAACCACTGGGCCACAGAGGCAGCCTAAAGAAAGTTTTATGAAAATATTTTAAGTCATCTATCAATGAGTACTATTTTTTGATAGGACTATAGTGCCTTATTTTTGGGCTAAGGGTGAATAGGAATCCGCTTAGTTTTAGTTTTACAATGACATAAAGTAATTTCAATTGTCCTGGAATTGAAAATGCATACACTCTTGAAAGGACGTCGTTCATAAAATAAATTCTTTTAGGGTTGGAATTTTGTATGAAACTTTAAAGACCTTTTGGGAATAAGGTAACTTTCGTCGTCACTGTCATATTTGTTGACTCAGTTGCAGGAACCCATTATACAGAAATTATTATTAATACAGGCCTAAATGAATTGCTTCAAAAAAGTTCAAAATGATCATTCATTTAATTTTTTATACACATAAAATTTACGAAAACACCCAAGAGATGTATTATGAATATTACATGAAAACAAGAACTATCTTTCACCTTTCAAACAAAACATTTTCCACCATAAAGTATCTCATTGGGTGCTTTTATCAAAGCTCCACATGCCATTTATCAACGACTTATTGTCATTAGTTCAAAATTAATAGAAAATTTCATGGTTTCAAAATAGACTAAGTTTAAAATACACATTTTAATTTTAACGTAAAATACAATCGCTAGTACTTTTTTATAATATTATTGCAACAAGCTAACAATAATTAAAAAGCTATTATCCACATATTCTTAGCTCTTCTTATTATCCACATATTCTTCACATGTTCTTAGGCCTGAACTAATTTTTATTGAGCGAATAATGAAAACCGGTCAGTTTATAAATAAAACCGTTCATAAAAGCCTATTTAGGCAAATGAAATCAAGGTTATAACTATTATTTACTTTTTTTTAAATTATTTCCATTATATTAATTTTAAAATATGTACAATTTCTTATCTATCTAAACAGAAATTACTTTCCTGAATAAGGGAAAGCCTGTGCTTAGGAAAGGACAGTGATGAAATAATAATAATAATAATATTAACAATAAGTTAGTATTCACAAATTTTCAATACCTTATCAATTAATTAACATATATAATTATAATATTATTGATTACTGTATATTACACAATTTTTTTTAATTATAAAGTAAATTTTTTATTAGTTATTTCTTAACTAGAAATGAACAAGGCAAACCTAAACCAACCGATCCATGGATGAGCTCAATCAACTCCCAGACCAACCAAGTATTTTTTAAGTCTACATTTAATGACACCAATCGATGCAGTAAAAAATAAATTACGTTAACCAGAAGGCAAACAGTTAAAAAACTTTGGTACCATGTAATCAAACACCCTTTGGACTCACTTTTGGACTAAGAAATTGATTTTAAAATTTATAGATTATTTTCTACTATAAAAATATTTCTTGTAAATATCTGAAAATGTTTTTATTTATTAAAAGTCGCATCAACTACTTTAATTATTAGCGGCTGCTATAGATTACGGTCCGGAATTTGTGGGTTTTAATGTGTTCAATTTCTAGAGCGTAGCCGGAAATCAAACTTGGGAGTGGTATTTTACTGTTACTAATTATTTTTATACCAATATTTAATGAGTTGTATTTTATCGTTATTGAATCATTTATTTTCCAAAAACCACTGGAGAACTAATTTTCTGGATATCAACACTTTACAAAAGCTATCTCTTTTATCGCATCCATTTTACGATTAACCTCCGCTTTTCAGATTGTCTCGATATCGAACGAGTAGCTATTACAGCCATGAACTGTATTGTTTTATTTTGCCTAACTGATTTTCAGTATCTTTTGTTCCACCCCACTACCGAAATCCCATATTGATGGTCCATTACTTTATTGTTTATTATAATTAAAATCTTTTGTGCCTAACCACATGCCCACAATCACAATAACCTAAAATCTCTATCATTCGGCGGTTGTAGAGAACAAAACTGGATGACCAATAAAAAGTAATTTATTCTATATTACCAACTGAACTGCAACGATATGGTCAGGTAATGCAAGCATATCGTATTAACACTATGGAAGGTCAAGTTTTTATTTAAATAATTATTTTCATAAATTATTCACAATACTGTTACTATTGAAATTATTATTCTAATAATATTACCTTTGTACATGATATGTTACTCCATTTTAAATGCTGTCTAAAATTTCCTCCATTTTTTATTTTTTCAATTGATAATTCTCACTTTAGGAAAACATATTTTTTGGAGCTTAGTTGAAGGCTCTTGAGATATGACTCAATTTACATTAGGCTACTTAATTTCTGAAAAAATGTGACAAAACACGGTTTGAAAATTCGTTCCTCATTTTAATTACTGCATTTTTAGATATTTTCTTATACATTTTTATGTGACAAACTGAAAATTTATTACAGTCTTCACAAATTAAAATTTTATAATGCAGTTTTATTTCTGTCAGATTTTTTAAACGAATGCGCATGCGAAACGATATAAAAGGGGTTTTACGACTGTATGTGGCTTCGGGGCCTCGTTTCCAGTTCCTCCTTATTAATAATGTGAACGAAAACCTTTCAATCCCTACAGATATTCCTTCTTTGTGTCTTTGTGTAAATATATTTAGGGGGAAGAGGTTGTTTCACAATCTTTTATGGTAGGGTTATGTTAAGAGGGGAAATTTTGTATAATAGAACTAGCTGGTTTACTATATATTTTTTACAGTCTGTGTTTACTCTAACTGAAGCTTTACAATAACAAAATTTCAAAAGGGTTGACTACAAATGCACATTTTCCTTCAACCAAACTTTGTGGCGTAGTGATAACAGTTATCTTTCGACTTCAATTTCAAAATGCTCTCCTATTATTACGAAAGAGTATCAGAGTGTGAGAGAGTTGGTTCTATTTCAACAACTTCCATCTACTTTGATTACAATTCCTCTGTTAAACTTCCAAATAAATGGTACAAATAAAAGGTATTTCCCTACTAGTCTGCCATAATTATTTATTTAAATGTTGACACTTCTATCTCTAAATTCTAATTGTTAAAATTTTATTTTCCGAACGCATTGGCGAAGTTGGTAAGGTACTCGTCTCTCATCATGCGATCTTGGGTTCGAATCGCACTCAGGCATGGGAAATTTTCATACGTTACAAAAAAAATCATTTCATTCTCATGCATTAGTTACACCCCAACGTCGTCGCTGATGACCGTTGCAGTTGATGCGACGTTAAATAAATAAATTTAAAAAAATATTTAATAATATATTGTTATCGTCATCGCATCATTATTAGAAATGTGTTAATTAATTTATTAAGTTCTGAAATATATTTCTAAATAAATTTAAATGTTTTTGGCATAAATTATGAGTATTTTAAACGGTTTTAATATTTGACAAAGTGAATTTGTCGGTATTTTTTTTTAACAAGAATAACCTACAGACTGTCATCATGGTTTATTAGTAGGCGTAGACTACTACTATGCAAAATGGAAGGTCCTCGGTTAGAATCCCGGCTAGGATCTGAAAATTATTACAAGTCAAAACCTACCCCTCAAGTTCCTTTACACACAGAAGCCGCTAATGATCAAGTTGATATAACCTTAAATTAACAAAATATTTAGAAAAAAATATTTTTTTACTCTGAGTTTTTGCTCTTTGTTCAATTTAAGAACAGTAAGTAACCTCATCACCCAATGAGATGAGGATAATATGTATGACGGATAATTGAGGTGTATTGTTTACAGACTCAGGCCGTCCATTTGTGAGAGAATTTGGTTAATTAAACTAACTATCAAAATACACCGGTCAGTTAAAAGTAATAATGAACAGGATATTTCTTAAAAATTTGTCTAATAATTTGAATTAAATTTCCTTCATTTACATATTTCTAGTTGATTAGAGAGCAGTGTTTTCTGAAAATGTACTTAGAGGGACTCCGCTTTCACTCAAAAAATTGTTCATCTGTACTAACATTATAAAGACTAAGCGTGTTTTTTGTGCAGGCTAATTTCCAAAACTACTTAACTGATTTTCATGAAATTTTGACAGCATATTTGTATTTATATTCGCAGCAACATTTTATTTTTAAATTTTCAAAATGATAACTCTAAGGGCCCTAATGAAGATTTTCATAACATGTATGTGTGTGTGTGTGTGTGCGCGCGCGCGCGCGCATGTGAGGACGTAGTACTATTGAAGTAGATAAAGAAATTTGATGCTTTGGAGAGACGTACGTGGGGTAATTAATTAAAACTTTGTATGTATTGATGTGTGTATATGTGAGTGTGTACGTTGGAGTACACAGTCGATCTAGCAACTACTCGGTTTCAAAAAGAGCTTGCTACATATTTAAAAAAAATTGATATCACCATTTTTCGCGTGCGAAGCCGCGTGGGGCTACGCTATTATTTCATAATTTACAGCCTTAACGTTAACTTTCGAATATACATGTATATAGCAAAACTTAACGTCTGTTTTAAGTGCTACAACTTATGTATGTAGCAAAAAAAAATTCTTTTTCTTTTTATTTTAAATAGAAACACAAAAATCTTTTTCTTTCGAAATATAGAGCCTTAAGATGGAATTTAGGTTATAAGTTCATGAATGTAACATTTTGTTTCGCAGGACTCACTTTTGTTTGTTGTTTAAACTGTATTAATATTGGTCCACTCGTTTAACATCCAAAATTCATACTTTTTTCAGAATAAAATTAAGAATTGCACCAGAATACAAATCTCTTTGTGTCAATTCAATTTGTTGTTTTAAATATTTTAAAAGTTGTAAAAATTTTGTCAAATCTTCTTTTATTTTAATTTTACTATTGACAGGAGCTTTGAAAAAACGTTATCGTGGTTTGCCATAATTTATTTTAAAATGTTATTTCTAGTTAGTAAAGCCCCAGCCACTAATGACTCACTGATGGAAATTCTCGCCTATTTGGAGGTCTCTAGAAGCAAAATCTCTGAGGACCGTTTTTGTCGGGCGTTGGCTGAAACCCCCGGGAAAAATGCCAAATTTAAAGTACATCTTCCCGAAAGCTCAGGGGATGCGTCCGAATATTTCAAACTTTTTAACGAAGTTTCGTAGCGCAAAGGCCACTGCGACCATTTTTGTTCCTTTCCCGAAGTACGTTAAGACCATATATATAAAGTTGCCCTTAACCCGCCGGTTCGCTGAAAAAACTCAAAAAACAAAAATTCGGCTTTTTCGGGGTTGCAGTTTTTAGGTTTTTCTTTGTAACACCACGAAGACGGGTTTCATCGACAAATTTTTATTAGGACCACATTACACTAACTCCCGGAATCACGGGTGACTTTTCAAATTTTAGATCGGGGTCCTACGGGGTTTGGTACCCTTATTTAAAAATTATGTAATTTTTAAATTTTTAGAATACAAAAAACTACCCCTAACGCCCTGCCACCCCAAATGGGATTAGGTAAAAATTGGCAAATTTCTGGCTGGTTTCAGCGCAAGACGGAAAAAAAAGGTTCTGAGGTCTAACACTCTCCGAGGCTTCCTTCTAGGTTAGAATTTATGTCAGTCAGTGAGTGAGTGAGTGAGTGAGTGAGTGTCCTTGCAGCTTTATATAATAAAGGGATTGAATGTATTATAATACCTGTAAGTAGCCTAATCACGTGCTTCTCGGCGTGTTAGAAGATCTTTTACGTTTCGTAGTCAAACATTATTGGTAAGCAATATTATATAAATAAAAAAAAGATCAGTTCTACCCCTTGTAGCATGGTAGAAAGTAGATACATACTGTTCTAGTATTATTGAAAGGATTTCCTGAATAAACCACTATTATTTGCAATGCTGTATTCAACTTTGTTGACCAGTCTACAAAAATCGATCAACGTACAAAAGTAGTAACGCCAAGTTTTTTCTCCTGCTTCTTATCTTGTTCAGACATATTTCTCTGTCAAGAGGATGAAACAAGTATTCCAGGTGAAATTCATTACGTCCCTTAGGAATATGGGTGTACCTTGTGCCAATAAACTTCTGTATAAGTGGCCTACCTTGTTATATATTTACGTTCCCCTACTAGTTTCCCCTTTCAACTGAATATTCACTTTCAATTTACTAGTTTGGTCTTTTGTTATAAAGCTTAACAATACTGATTATTATCTTTCCTCCCATTATGTCCGTACTTACCGGACTAATTTTATTTTCAGCTTGTTTTATTAAAGAATTCTATTAGTAAATTGAAAATAATATACAAAATCGATTCTAATAGCTTTTAAATTTTTAACTTAATTTTTAGCAATTTTAGACTACCAGATTTTCGGCCATAATTTATAACTTTTCTTCAAAAGCAACAATCTTCTCAATTACGCGGTATGTAGCAAGTTTGTAAAACAATAATTTAATTTAACTGTGGGAAAGTTATAAGACTAAACATAATAAACTCAATTCTAAAACTGAGATTTAGGCTGTTATGAAATTTCACCCAAAATTTCGAATCCCGGAAATTTCTATTCATCCGTAAACGACTTATTCCTTGTATTTTTATTTAAAGTTAAATCAATTTATTTGGTATTTAAAGAACACTATGAGTTACGGCACAGAATCAGTAGGTTTTAACATGTAATGATTTCTAGACTCTAGCTAAGCACCAAACCCAGGATCTTCCGCTTTGCAGTGTGCAGTATTGTTTGGCACTCTAACCACTAAACCACGGAGATGGCCTGTATTTTGTTGTTTTATCAATATCTATGACAATTAGAACAAAATTAAGGTTTGGAAGGAAATCTTTCGGTTAGTGGAAACCTAGCTGGAAATTAAAATTGATTCATAATCTTGTTCACACTAATTTTGTTTAATTGTGTAGGGACATAAACATAAGACCTGGCTGGAAATCGAACCCGGTACTCCGGTATAAAAGTTAGTTGCGCTGACCACCTTACCAACGGTATTGATGCTACTGTATTCAAGAACATTTTTCCACTAATATTTATGTACAAAATTATATTATCAAAACGTTTTATTAATGACCAATAAAATCATTATGGCAGTGATAACTAACTATTAACTATTTTGTAAACTAATGTCAATTAAATAATCAAACACTGATTTATTTCATGATAATAATAATTTTATTGATTTATTATAGAAATACACACCGACCACGCTGTTCTGTTTTTTTTATAGGAAATTTTCCTGCAAAACAAAAACATTGTTATCTAGTAGGCCCTATAACAGACCAATATTACTGAACGTGTTAGAATTATTTCAATACTTGAAATTAAAGTATTTTTCAGGAAAAATAATGATAAACAATATGTAATTGTACAGGAATGGACGTGCGAAAGAAGTTTCTGTATTTATTGCTTATCTGTGTGTATTTCGAAGTTTTTCCTATAGAGCAGCCTACATTTCTGAAAACAACATTTTTAAAATCATGCAGTCTTGGGTTAAAATCCCATTCAGGCACGGCATATTTTCATATGTTACAAATAATCATTTCATCCTTCACAGTCTACATTAGCAGTAATTGCAGAACAGTCGAACGTTAAACCAAAACATTTTTAAAATATAGAATAGGCCTACTTTTTAAAATATTTGTACCATACAATTTTTTCGCAAATCGCAAATACTTTTAGCTACAAAAACATGATAAGAAAATCTGGTGTGATACACTCACATATTTTCTCTTGCCAATGTAAAAATAATGAAAAATGTAACCTATGTTCAATTATGAGTAAACAAAATAAAATTGAAAATATAACCTATTTTTAATCATGAGTGAATGACGCAAAATGAAAATCAACCTCTGTAGGACTTAAACATATGGAAAATCATTAATTTATCCACAACTAAGCTCTTTAGAAAATAAAAAGTATAAAAATAAAACAAAAGTTGTAGGTTTTTTAATTTTCTATAACTTTTATTATATTATACATTTTTGTCATTAAATGCGTACTATGGTAGCAATCTTTAATCACATTTTTTACCGATTTTGATGAGAAAAATACATAAAATCACTGACACTAAACTAAGCGTTGTACAAAAAACCGCTTGAAATAAAATATTTAGGTTTTTAAAAGTTTTACAACGTTTATTATTCACTTTTGCTCTAAAATGCATATTAAGGTCGCAATCTTGAAAACCGTTTTTTACCACGTGACTTCAGCCCCCCCCCCACAAGATTTCACAGATATAATTATGGTAGCTATCTTTTCAAGTATAAAAAAATACTAAGTAAATCAGACGTTTTTAAAAAATTGTACGAGCCGTCTTTCAGAAAATCTCAAAAAGGAAAATCGCACGAATTAACAAACTCTATTACTTTTGGTTGACCTATTTTGATGAAAATGTTTGTATCAGGTCCCCTAGTGGCACTTAACATAAGTTCTAAGTTTCAACTTCGTACGATATCCCGTCCTTGTGATATTTTGTTCACACACAGAACATTCGGTAAATATTTTTTTTGGGGTTCAGTAAGCCCGAAACCGTGTATTTCCGGTGAATACCCGATTTCAAAAAATCGACATAAAACAATACTTTTCGTCCCGATACATATATTCATATAGGGCAAGAAAAAATAAATATCAGAATATTGAGTAAAAGATATCGGGTTTTCTCAGAACTACAAAAATCAAATTCATCAAAACTTTTCTTACGAATTTTCAGTGGAAAGTGGTTCATCGATATTGTAAAAACAAAATGGTGGATTCATTTTCTTATTGTGTTATATTATTAAAATTTACATTTATTTAGTTAAAAAATATGAACTAATGAATAATTTGAATATTTGAACGCATAATTATAAATCTGTGACATTCTTATACACATTGTGACTATTAAGATTCTCGTAGATTATTTTATAATTTTTGTTTCGTTAAATTATATTCGTTGGCCCATTAAGGTTTTTAAAGATGATATTCTCTGAATTGTTTATAGAATAATACATTGTTCAGTAGACTATTCTTTATCGAAATCCTGTTTCATATGTTTGTAATGTTCACAAACTGTGCAATTGACATACTTTTTTACATGTACAGTACTACTTCATAGTTTTACAGCGTATGTTGTAGATAACATTTATGCCATTCCTCCTTATTTTTTGCGTCGTTTTGTTTCTCTTTACTGTAGGCTATAATATATTGAGTTTTGTAGCAGAATACTTGAATTAGTTAAACTATTTCTTTTAGCACAATTAAAAGAAATTAACATAATTTTGGAGCCCACATACCAAATAAAAATATTTATTGCTAAATTTAAGACATATATTACCTACTTCATAAACGCTTAAAATTACCAGTGGCTCAAAAATTACGAATTTATTATTCTTTTTTGAAACCTATATAAATTTACGGTTCAATTAAACATTCTAATTTACAATGCATTCAAGTATTCCAGTCAAAAACATTACATCTTAAGGTACAAACAACTCTTTGCGTTATTACCAAAACCATACGTAGAGATTTTCAAATATCATCCGTTCAAAATTTTTTTAAACAAAAAAAACGCTTTCACAAGTTCCAAGAACACGATGACCCGCTTTTGCACATTCGCTTTCCATCTTACATCTTTTTACCAATCCCGTAATACGCCTAAAAAGTCGTTGGATTAGAAACCTGCTGATTTAATGAAAAAATGTTATTCAAAATTCAGAAAATTGGTTATTCCAATCCGTGGGGAACCCCTAAACAGGGTCTTACTCTTCTCTTACCTACCAAGCCATTTCAACACAAATATCATCATCACATTTTACTTTCGTTGTATCATTTTTTCAGTGTAAATAAACCAATTAAGAAAAAAACATAATGAATGTTGATATTTACTAGTATTTCTTTACCGATTCATATTTTACATTATTTAAAAACATGCAAGAAATAAATAAATATGAATACCAACGTACAATAATAATTTTATTTTTTCTCGTAGACGAGAAAAAATAAAATTGGCAAAATGAATCAAAGATTTTATTTATTTCCATTGACTTATTTAGAATTTAATAATAGTAATTTAATCGTTAATTACAAATTGCAGTTGTTTTCAACTTGAAACTACTTTGTTTGTTATCAATAAATTTATTATCAATATAATGCAGGCTACTTCAGAAACAACTTTCACAATGGTATTTACCCCGTTCTGTTTTTAAGTCCACCACTATTGTTTCAAGGACAAATCCATCAGTTCAATACTTATCCCGTACCTTAAAAATTAATGACAAATATCACCCGAATTCGGATTTTTTTTGATTGTAGTATAAAATAAATTTAATCTTTGGTGACTCATAACAGGCAGGTGGAGTGTTAAAATATTTGCACTCGATCTACTAGTTTCAGGGCTATATAAAATAGTTCTGTTTATTATCTATCACATGGTCAGGCAATAATATGACTGAAACATTTAAGAACAGAAGAGGTAGAGGTGAAAAGACATTAGTCAGAGTTATCTCCTTTGAGAGTAATGAATTTCATTATCCAGGGTGGATGGTAGATGCTTTTCAGAGGGCCTAGCATGCTGGTAAGCAGATATTTCCACTCAGTGAGGAAGAAACTGGTAAACTACCTCACTCTATGTTTTACTTAGTAAACCATCTAGAGATTCAAACTAGCCTTTTGGATGATAACCTTAGCAACAAGAAACTTAAATAGTTTACTGACAAACGACTTAAAACACTAGTATAGTTTTTACGGAAATTAGAAACGACAAAAATATGATAACTAGATGTTTTATTTTAATTATAAAATATCGAACAATTTATACTGTCATTGCTAAGGCAATGAACGATTGATAAAAATGTAGACCTAAACGAATCCTAATTATAGTACAATGATCAATCCATAAAAAATTATACATTTTTTGTACACTTACATTGTCTTTCTATTAATATATAAACTTTACTGCCCAGATGGAGTGTTACATTATTTGCATTCGATCTGCTAGTTCCAGGGCCACAAAAATTGTTCTGTTTATTATCACATGGTCAGCCAATTATATGACTGAATCATTTAAGAACAGAAGGGCCAGAGGTGTAAAAGACACTAGGCAGAGTTATCTCCTCTGAGAATAATGAATTTCATTATACCATGTGGTGAATGAAGTTAAAATATCATTTTCAGGATGGAAAGTAAATGCTTTTCAAAGGGCCCGGCATACTGATAAGCATACTCTCCTACTCAGTGAGGAAGGCAGGGGTAAACCACCTCACTCCTCGTTTTATTTAGTAAAACCTCTAGTGGTCCAAACCAGCCTTTCGGCTGATGACTTAATGCAACAACAAATTTTTTTAGATAAAATGGCAGTCAAATGAGAGTAACTGTCATATGAGATGTGATTAGAATTATTACATGAAACAGTTAATGATTGCAAAGTAAAACGAATGTTTTTATAGATTTAAAATTAAGTAATGTTAAATTGATTGTTTTTACCTCCGACCATTTAACTAAATATGTCATGAACCTTGCACACAGATTAAAAACACCATTTTTGAACAGTATATTTATTTTTTAATAATTGAATATTTTTTTTTTTTTTTTAAAGTTGTAGATCTTTTAAATCCTATAAATTTGATTACATACACTTTGTCATGAACTGCATACTTATAAAGAATAAAGAATTATAAATAAAGAGTTAATAAAGAGTTATTATAAAGAATTTATGAATTTTTAAGCAGATATACAAAAATTTTATTTAAAAAATAAATATTTTGCAGTTATTTTCAAGGAAAGATTTATTTTTAAATTTGTACTTGCAAAATTGACGGGTGATATAAATAAAACTGATTCAGTATGGTTGTAATTACAGAATCAGGAGGGTTAAATTTGTATTAGGAAAGGTAAGGCACATAATAATCCATGTACTTGTACATGCTTTTACTTAGTATGATACTGTATTTAACTGGGTTGGTAAGGATGGAGGGAAATTCAAAAGAGGTCAATGTGTATGTAAGGCGACGTCGCATTGGCTAGGCGTCGTGACGGTCGATAGGCACTACGACGTCACAACTAGGGTACATATTGATCCCCCCCACTATACATATACACGCACGCGCGCACGCTAACAAAATTCCTTTATATTTTATTAAATGCTTATTATTAAATACTTTTCCTTTCGCTTGTTTTACTATAATTCAAACGTTTTATCTAATAAAAAAAGTATTGTTCAACGTGTGCGCACCAGAATATAATGAAGCGAAGAGGGGAAAAAGAGGGTGGAAAAGGTGTTAGGGAGAAAGAAATCTGACAAGAAAGAAATAATGACTAGTAAACGAACAATTGCATAGCTATTATTGTTAATCAAAGTAACGTATTATCCACAAATTACACTAAGTGCTTGAACGCTACTTTTTTAATTTCGTTTCTAATTAAAACTTAAAAAAAAATTTTATTTAAACATTGATTTGTTTCTCTATTCATTAATGACTCTTGACACATTGTTCAGAATCAAAGAAGTCCGTATAACGTTTTAATTATATTAAGAATGGATCGCTTATTTTTTCACTCAAACACTATGCTCAACAATTTATCGCATAGTATAAAATAAATGTTTTACATTTATTTTTTCCGAACATTTATAATTTTCGATATAGTAGTATTTACAATTAATCGCATATCGGAATAGTAATTTACAATTTATCGCATAGTATAAAATAAATGTTTTACATTTATTTTTTCAGAAAATTTATAAAAATATTGCACATAGGCTACTGTGGTGCTTTTTCTGACTTCAGCAATCGTTATATCTTATTTTTTAAAAAAAATTATAAAGATTTTTATTAAGAGTGAGTAATTTTTTGTAGAGAATAAAATTTATTCTCTATTTATATAATTTATTTAATAATTTTGTGTGTTGACCGCGTGATCGCTCTGCCATTTTCATACTTTGTTGACATCCTGAAGTTTTTGAATAAGATTCCCGGCTAATAGAACTGCAATCTACTCACCGCCAAAAAATGTACTGAAACTCTTCTAAACGACATCAAACCAATAAAAAGTAGGCCTACCTTGCCAGAAAAATTACTGCGAATAAATGATTTCCAGTTCAGACCCTGTGGTAAATGAAGTGAAAGTGTCATTTTCAGGGTGGAAAGTAGATGCTTTTCCACTTAGTGTGGAAGACAACTGTAAACCACCTCACTCCTGCTTCTACTTAGTAAAACCTCTAGAGGTTCAAACCAGCCTTTCGGCTAATGACCTAAATAACAATATAAATCAATTTGTTTCAGTTTCGTCAGATAAAGCAACCAGTAAATTCTATACTATATAAAAGTGCTCTACGTTTCAGCTAACAAAGCACTTAACAGAAGATAAGAGGAAGAGTAAAGAGTACCTTATAAATAGGCTTTAACGGAAAGAAATAATCATTTAAAACTGATGAAAATTGCAGCAGTATTTTAGTAATGTACTCGAAAATTTGAAAAATACTTATTCCATTATTGGAAATCTTGGCATCTAATTTGACAACACGAAGTTATACTTTACCGTGGCTTACAAAATAAAGTATTCACATGAGATTCTCATTCAAATTTCTGAGTACTTAAAGTACTCGAGGTTAATTTTTAAGTGCTCCGTTCATGGAACAATTTATCTTGTAATTTAAATTATTTGATGGAGGTGAAACATATATTTTTCATTTTAGATTTTGTAACATTTATCTCTATTGCAAAATTAAAAATCTGGTGTGAAACACTCATAACTTTCTCTTGCCAATGCAAATAATTAACAATAAACCATACATTAGTAATAAAACATTAGAAATAAACAAAAACATAACCTTATTTTAATCATGAGTGAGACAAAATGAAAATCAACCTCAGTTTGGCTGAAAAATACGCAAAATCACTCTTTCACGCTAAACTAGGCTCTGTAGAGAAACATTCTTTAAATAAAAGTTGTAGATCTTTTAATTTCCTATAAATTTGATTGTATACACTTTTTCGTAAAATGCATTCTAAGGCCGAAATCTTTAAAAAAATCGATTTTTCACACGTTTTCGTGAGAAAAAACAGAAAATCGCTAATTACCGCTGAACTAAGTGTTATACAAAAAATATTTGAAATCAAAGTTGTAGGATTTTAAATTCTCTACAACTTTTATTGTAAAAATTTTTGCGCTAAAATGCATATTAAAGCCGCAATCTTAAAAAAACAATTTTTTTACGTGAAAACAGCCTCACCAAGAATTTCAGTAAACATGGCGCCTACCCTATCTTGTAGAGCATAAAAACTTTAGTAAACCAGGCGATTTTAACAAAAATCGTAGGACCAGTTTTTGAGAAAATCGAAAAAAGTGAAAAATTACACGAATAAACTACTACTTCCGGTTGACCGATTTTGATGAAAATGTTCGTGTCGGATCCGGTAGTGGTATGTAACTTAAGTTTCAAGTTTCAAGTTCGTACAATGTTCCGTTCTTGAGATATTCTGTATACACACACACACACACACACACACACAGAACAATCGCTAAAAACATGTTTTTTGGGTTCGAGAGATCTGAAAACGTGTAGATCCGGTGAAAACTCGATTTCGAAAAATCGACATGAAAACAATACTTTCCTTCCTATATAGCAAAAGAAAGTAAAAATTGAGATAGTAAAACGTTAATTGTCTATTCTATAAAAATATTGTTTGCACTTAGAAAAATTAAAGCCCTTGAACCAATAAGAAAAAAATTAGCCACTTGTAAAATTTCCTGCTACCTGCAATGAAAATATAGCCGCCACCCTTCGTGGATGCATCGGCGGGCGTCTATTGGCGCCAAGTTGATCGATTTCTTGCCTTTCGTCGACGAAGAAAACACTGATACCAACCGATTTCCATTACGAACATAATTATAGTTTGTTTTTTCTTTTACTATTTCGTCTTTCTTTAAATAAAATTTAAAATAAGACCAATGATTTCTTATCTTTATTCAGAACAATCAAACTGATTAATTTCTACTAGGTATAGCCATACTTGTAAATTACTCGTACATTACACGTCTTCTTAGGCACTCCTCTAATCAACCTCGTATCAGCAGCTGATTTCGCACATTATCATTTTCTTACTCATACGACAAAGTAAATAAAAAGCAAAAATAAATAGTTCTGTTTCTTATCACATGGTCAGCCAATTAAATGACTGAATCATTTAAGAACAGAAGAGGTAGAGGTGTAAAAGACACTAATCAGAGTTATCTCGTCTGAAAGTAATGGATTTCATTATACAGCCAGACCCTGTGGTGAATGAAGTGAAAGTGTCATTTGCAGAGTGGAAAATATATGCTTTTCAGAGGGCCTGGTATGCTGATAAGTGTACTTTTCCACTCAGTGAGGAATGCAATGGTAAACCACCTCACTCCTCGATTTACTTAGTAAAACCTCTACAGCAGTCATGTCAAAGATACGGCCCGCGGGCCGCATCCGGCCCCCGAGCTGAATCAATACGGCCCGCGATCGCAATGTGTCACAGAAAGAAGAATCATGTTTTTTAGAGCTTTAAGACTTCACTCGATTCCTCTACGGAAGTTTTAAAATGCGCACACTACATTTATAAGTAATTTTAAGGGCAGCGCGTGCCTAGGACAAGCGAGAGAGATAGACAGTAACACCATCTCTACCTGACATCAATGAGCTTGTCAAAAACAAGAGAAGTCAGGTATCTGGATCCTCGAGCTCAAAATAATTACCATCTTTTATAACTTTGATATGATTTTTAACAACCGTATATTATATACTATACAATTAAATAAATAAAATGTTATAATGATTCAGTACATTTTTTGTTATTTGAATGTGGCCCGCCTACACATTCTAAATTTAATATATGGCCCTCTGAAAAATTGAGTTTGACACCACTGCTCTACAGGTTCAAACCAGCCTTTTGGCTGATGACCTAAACAACAACGACAAAGTAACACTAGAGTTAACATTACCCATCTTGTAATTACAGTGCTAAAATCAAATACACGTTCAAGAAATATTGGCTAAAATACAAATATCATATTCATAAATGGATGTTGTTTAGGTCAACAGCCAAAAGGCTGGTTTATACCTCTAGAGGTTTTACAAGGTAAAAACGAGGAGTGAGGTGGTTTACTTCCTCACTGAGTAGAAAGAGTATGCTTACAAGCATGCCAGGCCCTTCGAAAAGCACCCACTTTCCGCCCTGCAAATGACACCTTCACTTCATTTACCACTGTAAAGTGAAATTCATTACTTTCAGAGGAGATAACTCTGACTAGAGTCTTTTACACCTCTACCTCTTTTTTTTAAATACTTCAGTCATATAATTGGCTGACTATGTGATAAGAAACAGAACTATTTTTTGTAGCCCTGGAACCAATAGATCGAGTGTAATTAATTTAACACTCCACCTGCCCGTCATGAGCAATCATAAAAGGATATAATATCTTTTACATGAGAAGAATGTAAAATCGTTTTAGTTTATTAATAGTCGAATCAACTTCTTAATATTATAAGCAACCATGGCCGGGCCGTAGTGTAAGGGTCAGCGCAACTGACTTCTGCGCCAGGGGTCCCGGGTTCGATTTCCAATCAGTCTAGTATTTTTTATAACTCATTTTTATCTATCACTCTTCATTGTCTGCATTAATATTAACGGGAAAACAGAAAGGATGTAAAATTAAAATTAAATGTGAATCATTATTAGTTTTTGTTGTAGATTATATTAGTGGTTTTGAACATGTAATCATTCTACAGGAAATCGAATTCAGTTATTACCTTTTTACAGTCTAGTACGTTGACCACAATGCCACGGCGGTGGCCATGATATAATCTTAATTAAACCATTTATTATATAAAATTATTGTAGGAGTTCCCATAGTTTTATCTTCATTGTCGCTATTTTTGAGAAAATATATATACTTTTTTTATTTAACATCGCATAAACTACAATTTTTATTAACGACGACTTTGGGTTGTAACTTACTGTGTAGGCCTATAATGAAGGATGAATGATTTTTTTTTTAATGTATGAAAACACGCCGTGCCTGATTGAGATTCGAACCCATGACCGCATGATAAGAGGCGAGCACGTTACCAACTACGCCAATGCGGCCGGCATAAATATTTTGTGTTAGGTACTATTCGGCACTGTATTTTGTTAATTTGTAAGGATACTTCAGTCATTAAATAATTGAAAATTTAGAGCAAAATTGCTTGTATTCTCAACTGTTATCAAATAAAAAAACAAAAATCAGTCAATTTTTCTATTTAAGAAAGTGTGTCTCGTGAGATTTCACTATGATAGATTTTATAAAATTATGGAAATGTTTATTTTATTGAATATTAAAGGAATGTTTATTTTTCTTTGTTTCAGCCAAAATCCTGCTATTTTATTGCTGTTTCTATGCAGGACTGGTAGGATTTTTCTCCGCCATGTTAGCTATTTTCTACACAACACTGGACATGAAAGTCCCAAAATGGCAGCTAGATAGTTCTTTGATAGGAAATAATCCAGGTAAGGAACCTAAATTTCGTGCATGTGTGTGTGTGTGTGTGTGTGTGTGTGTGTGTGTGTGTGTGTGTGTGTGTGTGTGTGTGTGTGTGTGTGTGTGTGTGTGTGTGTGTGTGTGTGTGTGTGTGTGTGTGTGTGTGTGTGTGTGTGTGTGTGTGAGTATGTATGCGTAAACAAGGTGGTTGTTTTTGTAGGAAAACTGTGAATTCAGATAAAATATAACAAGTCGACTACCCTAAATTTTTTAATAGGTACATCTTGTAGTATAATTTTCCAATTTTCTAAATTTTTATTATTCTGTATTCTTTAGAAAATTATATTTTTTCTGATCTGAATCAGATTATACCGTACAATACTAATACAATACCATACTGGTATTTTATACTTAGCCGTGTAAATGGAATCCGGCAGAACACGTCTTATCTATATTAAAATGAAAAATCTATATTAAAAAATAAATAATTTTTTAATATTTCCAATATTTTTTGAATAATGAAATTTTTTTATCTCGGATGGATTCGACCTTACTATCTTTACATCTCCGGACCAGAACGTTACCATTACTCCAATCATACCAATGCAAAAATTTGATAAAATTTACAATACTTAAATGGAAAACGGTTACAAATTTATGTATTTCTAAATTTAAGCTAAAATACAGCTTTAAATGTATACTCTCTCAGGATTGGTCGACCTGAGTCTATACAAGACTACACCTCATTTACACGTCATAGGACACATCATCCTCATCTCATTGGGTCATGGGGTTGCTTATTGTTCTGAATCGAACAGATTGCAACGTACACACATTAGGGATTAAAAAAAAAGAAAAAAAAATGTATCACAATTTATATTTTTTAAAAGGTCTAAAAATTTTCTAATGATTCCTGACTATAACAAGTCTTCATTTATTCGTGAGAAGAAAATATTAATAAACTAATAAAAATCAATACTATTTCCCTATGGTTCAAATTCCGTGAGACACCTGTATAACCACGAGTCAGCAACTAAGCAGCTGATTTTCGGAGATGAAAGTTCCGTGGTTCGAATCTTAGTAGAGTTAGACGTCTGACAGGTGTTCATAAGCCCTGGATCCACGAAAAGAATTCTAAATTACCCCCACTACTTAAAATTACGTATTAGTTTCTCCCTCAATTCATTGTTCTTAGAATCGAGCCAAGCATTTTTTTTTAGTCTCTAATAGAGGTCCCAATTCACTGCGGGTCTTTCATTGCGGGTCTTTCAGCGAAAGCCCAACTACGAGTGACCGAGGTATAGTTAATTTTATAGGATCTTAGTACTAGGTAATGGTTTACGGAGGACTTTGATGGTTGGGATTCAATTAACCAGCTATTAGGAATGGTCAGCCTAAATCTGTAGAAGACTACAGCTCATTTACATGCCATACATATATCATCCTCATCTCATTGGATGATGGTGTTGCTCATTGTTCTTAAATTTAACAAATTGCAACGTACGCACATTAGGGATTAAAAAAACCCCATTAAATTCATAAACTCTCCAGTGCAATCCTTTTGCAGTCAGGTCTAGTCTAAATTCAACAACACCAATTTAATTTAAATAAATTATTTACATGCAAATATTATGGGGAATAATTTTAAAACTGGTTTGTTGAATACTTTTTAGTCCTAACTAGGGTAATTCATTTTTTTTTTTTTTATTCCTAATATGTGTAGCCTACGTTGCAATCTGTTCAATTCAGAACAATAAGCAACCCCATGACCCAATGAGATGAGGATGATATGTATGACGTGTAAATGAGGTGTAGTCTTGTACAGACTCAGGCCGACCATTTCTGAGAGAGTATAGTTAATTGAACCCCAACCATCAAAGTACACCGGTAACCACGGTCTAGCATTTAAAGCCGTATAAAAGTGACTACTTTTACTAGGATTTGAACGAGGAACCTTCGTCTCCGAAAATCAGCTGTTAAACAGCTGATTTTGGCGACGACTTTACCTCTAATAGACCAACCCGGTGGGTTGAAGGGTAATTCATTTAGGATTGGAATTTTAATGTATTTAGTTTATTTTGTTGTCCGTTTACCTAATAAGATGTTTACTATAATTTTTGTAACGATGACTTTCTTGAGCAGCTGTTATTTGGTATTACTTAAATGCAGGCTGTATAATCACTCACATTTAATTTAACCAAATATAATTCTATTTCTGAAAATTGTGGTGATACATCTCAATCGTAACCCGTAATTTGAGTTTTGCAGTACGCCTACATAAAGCCAAACGTATTTCTTAAAGCATATGCACATAAGGTAAAAAGCATGTTATTTTAAAATTATTTAAATTAACTGATTGGATAGATTACATAGAGATAACAAGAGATTTATTTTCAATGAAAGAAAATTTGGACTTGTGAATAAAATGTGTGTATAAATTGAATTGAAACTCGATGTAACAAATTTAATTGAAAAATGCAAACAATGTTTAAAAAAGAATATTCTTTACATTTATTTACCCGAATTAATCGGACCAGGTCATAATTGACATTTTTTGTCGTAATGTAGATTCCAGACTATGTCATTCCATTTCCCCCGATAGAAAAAACATTTTCGATTTTTTTCTAATTGTTTTTTATCATTTATTATATTACTTCCCATTCCGGTAAAGGGAATATTTAGTAGTTTCTTTTTTTTATTTATTTTTTTTTTTTTACTTGAATCTAGGAGACTCCAAAGGGAGTATAGGACATGTCAAGATAAAACTGGTAAACTGAAAGTTTATCACCAATGATAAATTCATCACTTAACACTCATCACCTCTTATGGCAGGGGTTGTACATATTTGAAGTAGGCCTATTTTTTAACGTTTCTTTTAATTGTTATTTCAGTTACACAAAGCGATTTCAAAATAAATTTATGAAAATTAGAAATAAATTACTCACTTCAATTTGGTTTAGAAAAACCATAATCTAAGCTTTTTAAAACCATTTAGTTCCTCTTTGGTGGTTGCGGGTGCTATGTAATTAAAAAATGTTAATGGTTTTGCTGAATGAATGCAAGTGAATCATTTCAAGCTAATAAGAATTACATTGGTATTACAAGCTTATGGGATTTCAAAACCTTTATTATTGAAGCTTTATCTTTGAGGAGGCAGCAAATATGAAAGATCGCCTCCTTGGTATAGTAGTTAGCATGCCAGACTATAAAACAGAAGCTCCCGCTAGGGTCTAGTGATTAATTATTACAAGTCAAAACCTGCTGTTCCAGTTCCATAACCCATCATAGATGCTAATGACCAAACTGTTGATGTAAACTTAAAGTAAAAAAATAAAATTTGAATGCTTAACAATTGTCAATAAATTCAATATTTTTCAAAATCATTTTTATCAATGCACTTAAAATTTGTATTCTAACTGACCAAAATCCAGTAGTAACTACGAAGAAAATCTTATAAAATATTAAACATTAAAATTGATTTAATTATATTGGTATGATACGTTTAGAAGAAATTTATGTTTGTTTGGTATGAATGTCAAAATGTAATTTTAATTAACACGTACCTGATAATACCTCTTGTATGGGCAGATGTGTCAACTACAGTAAAAGTTTGTCTAATGTTAAGTAACATTTAAAACAAGTGTGATCAAAAAAGACTACAGTAAATGATTTTAGTACCAATGAACTGCAGACAATACGTCCATTTGAAGTAAAAAGTTTAATAGCCTGTATCTTTGGAATAATTATTATCAAGTTTGAACAAGTTGTGATTTGTCAGTCGGCTTCCAGAAGCAGAAGAGTAGGTCATGTTGTGTCTGTCATGCATCATGGATTTCGAAGCTCATGAAATGTTAAAATTAGTGTATGGCGTTAATATGATAACTCTGAAGACTGTTACAAGTGGTATAAGCGATTTAAAGGCAGAAATGAGTCTATTAAAGACGAGGGATGGTCGGAATGTCCTTCGACCACAAAAACAGACGAAAACATGCAAAAAGTGGTAAAACTGGTTGGTTCAAACATCCGATTAACTATTTAGAGCTTTCTGAAGAACTGACATCTCGTACGAGTCTGAACAAAGCATTTTAATCAATAATTTGCAAATGAGATGAGCGAGTGCAAAATTCGTTCCCTGACTTTTGACGCCCTTGCCACACCTCAATTTTTGATCCAGAGTTTTCGGCTAAAAAAATATTACTATCTGTCCACTTCCGCCTTACTCTCCAGATTTAGCACTATGCAACTTCTGGCTCTTCCCAAAAATAAAAACTGGTCTGAAAGGAAAACAAATTGACACCATTCCCAACATTGAGAGAGACTTGAAAGAGCAGCTAAAGGCCCTTCCGAAAGAAGCGTACCAGAAATCTTTCCAATCATGGAATCAACATTCAGATAAGTATTGCTAGCCAAGGAGAAGAGCCTACTTTGAAGGAGATTAATACAAATTTGATGTAAGCTTATTACTTTGTAATAAAATTATTCATCGTATTTTTTGATCACACCTCGTAATAATTAAACAGTCGTTAATTTTTTTTTAACCATTCATTCACATTGCAATTAGATAGGCTAATAAATTGTAATATGCAAGATAAATTATGCAAGATAGGTAATTGTAATATGCAAGAAAAAAGATTTTTTTTTTTAAAGGAATAACAAGTACTAATAAATATGTACACTATGTAACAGTAAGCGTACTTTTCCTTATTATTCTATAAATACAAATACTCGTATTCACAGATGTTTAAAAACATGTTGATATTTTTACAGGTCTAGGTTTTCGACCAATGCCACCAGAGTCACATGTTGACAGCACATTAATTTGGTTCAAACAGACTGATGGTAATCCAGACCTTTGGACCAACAAACTTGATGAATTCTTGCTGCGTAAGTAAAATTTTATATCATGAAAAATTGACCTTTTTACAGTTAATAAAATTTTAGAAAGATAAAACAACCCCAGTAATTTATTAACACAACACCCTCAAAAACTAGCAAATCCATCACTATAGAAAAGCATAAACCAGTTTAAATATCTAATCATAGAGAAAAATAACTGATAATATACATCTGAAACACCTTTCCAAGAAATGTTAGTAGACATACAAAAATTCATCACATAGTTAATCAAGAATTTTGTCAATTCATCATGTCATAAGATATTATTTAGTAGATTTAGTAGTTGGGCGGGGTTCTGAACATGAGGTTGTCTCTTGACATTCTGCAGGTATAAAATACAGTCCAATTATACTGAACAAAGGAGCACATTTGATACAGAGAACTAATTTTATAATCTACTCGCAATTGCCACTTAGATCTGCTAAAAAAATTTCAAACACATAATCATCTTACCATCAGCTTACATGACAAAAGCATAACTTAAAAATTAAACCCGCAGGAGACATAAAACCACCCAAAGTCTTGTAGAAAGATCAAAAAGTATGAATGTGGGATGTATCCAAGCTAAACAAGAAGGTAGAAGACTGGTGAAGAAGAAGAAATTGGTTAATTTAATAAGTGTGTGGCCACCATGGCCTATTTGTGGAAAAAAGGGGATAAATATCACCATTGAATAATTTCTTTTATCGAGACCAAACAACACCAAATTATTTGCTTTGATATCCTGTGGATAGGCAGCAAATTCAAAATAACCTGACTAAAACAAGCAAATTGGTACATACTACCACAAGAAACAAAAAACAGCAGTTAATTAATTGATTTTGATGAGTGTTCCTTGTAATTTTTAATTTATACAACTTTTTTGTTTTAAAGTATAAATTACACTATAATATTTTTCTCTCCCCATTTGCATTTACAATAGAAAAGCCAATAAGGATACAATATATTTTATTAGATTTTCAGACCAATAGTTCACATCATAGAAAAAAATTTAATTGACAAACATTGGAGTTGTAAAAATTTTGATTTTAACAGTTTTAAATTTTTATACTACGGGTATTGAAACTCTTACAGAAAACTTTTCACTAAAAAGTCTCTGAGTAAAGATAGCATTAACCCATCAGGTTGGTCTAGTGGTCAAATTTTCACCTTGAGCGAACAGCTGATTTTCGGAGACAAAGATTCCGTAATTCAAATCCTATACAAAATAATTACTTTTATATAGATTTGAATACTAGACTGTGGTTAATGGTGTACTTAAATGGTCGATGTTCAATAAACCATACTATGTCAGGAATTGGCAGCCGGAAACTGTACAGGACTAATCTCTATTTTGTTTTTTTTTGCATCCAGGAGACTCTAAAAGGAAGTGCAGGACATGTCAAGATAAAACTGATAAACAAAAAGTTAATCACAATGATAAATTCATCACTTACTACCAAAAATTTGTTTCTGCTACTGCTTACTTCAGTAGGCTTGTCATGAACCCCTTTGTATCAAATAGTACACAATATTTGTTTAATTAGAAGTTAAATACTTTTCAATCAAAAATTATTTAGAAAGAAATTTGTGCACACTGTAGAATTAATCAAGTATTGTTTTAGTTTTTTTGTGAATTGTCATAACTTTTTAAATCTTGCGGCAAACTCAATGGCATATCATACATATCTTCTTCTTCATCTCATTGGGTCATGCGGTTGCTTTTGTTCTTAAATTGAACAGACTGCAATGCACACATACTAGGGATAAAAAAAAGTATGTGTATATATTATCAAACATCCTATGTAGGATTATCAACAGGCGTATTAAAATTGAAATATATATTTCTAAACCACCAAAATATAGTAACAGTAAACACTTACAAATGTTAGAGCACTTTCATGTATCTTGTACACATCTTCAGTAAATTAAAATTTAAAATATTTTTTACATCAAAATTTAAAACTTCCTACTCCTACCATGGCAGAAAAGTAAATTGAATATTCTTTATCTGCCATGGTAGGAAGTTTTAAATGTTGATGTAAAAATATATTTATTGATATTTTTAAATTTACTGAAGATGTGTACAAGATACACGAAAGTGCTCTAAACATTGGTAAGGGTTTACTGTTACCATATTCTGGTATATATTTAAGAAATATATATTTCAATATAATTTCAACCTATGAAAAAAAAAAGTTTCAACCTATGATATATTATATCATAGGTTGAAACTTGGAAATATATTAAGATGCAGTTAGTATAAATTATACAGCATAGTATATTTACATGTCATTGATAAAAATAAACAGTTTACTTAAAACCAAAAGTTTTTAGTAGGTAGTGAATATTGAAAGACGATTTATCTATTTGCGTAGAGGATGTGGCATAATATAAACAGAGAATGTAGATAAAATGCAACTCACATTGTTTAATGCCCTATTATCTTATATTTTGCTTTATAATAACCATAAACAAAACATTAATTTTAAATCAAATAAGGGTATCAAATATTTTTGAGATTGCATTTATGTTTCTTTTCATGTAATTTAGAATAAGTAATCAATTTTAAATAATCCATCATATTTTTTATATTAATCTGAGAAAGAAAGAAAGAATTACCCATGAGAGCTCTCTTTTTTATGATTATTTGGTCCTGTGGGAGTTGTATAAACTCAATCAAATTAGGATTGAATCTGGTTAGAGAATATATTGTATAATGCTACAGCTTTCTTGTGCAAGAAACAAATGAACGAGTATTGATTTAAAACCTCCATTCATACACATTTGTCATTTCATAAAACCTCTTAAAATTGATTTTTTTTGTAAGCAAAAGTACGTGTTGTTTCGGTCACTGGCCAAAAGGCTGGTTTGAACCTGCAGAGGTTTTACTAAGTAAAACGAGGAGTGAGGTGGTTTACATGTTGCCTTCCTCACTAAGTGGAAATGTACACTTATCAACATGCTAGACCTTCTGAAAAGCACATATTTTCCACTCTGCAAATGACACCTTCACTTCATTCATCACCGGGTCTGGTTGTATAATGAAATTCAATACTTTCAGAGGAGATAACTCTGATTAGTGTCTTTTACACCTCTACCTCTTCTGTTCTTAAATGCTTCAGTCATTTAATTGGCTGACCATTTGATAAGAAACAGAACTATTTATTTTATCCCTGCAATGAAAAGATTGAGTGTAAATAATTTGACACTCCACCTGTCTGTATAGGCAGAGCAAAAGTATATAAATGAAAAATGAAATTTATTTATTGCGAAAGTGAGTCTTTAGATTTCTTTGAAAAAAATGGAATGGATGAGTAACATCCAGGAAGGGTTCAGAAAAATGGAAACCAAATAATACAAAAAGAGAGAGTGAACACATTTAAATATTTAAAATAAATAACTCAACTAAATAAATTATATTAGACTTAATATTAGTATATCTAATAAATTTAGAAATATTCATATCATATTCTTCTATAAGTCTTAACTTTACAAATATTCTTTACATATGTATTCTATCTCATATTTTAAATTTATTCGAGAACAACTAGGAAGATAAAAGGGTGAAATAATTATAGTGAAATAAAATGAAACTATCAATATAAAATGACCTCAATTCTTTCTAAAGTTTAAGGCAAATAATAAAGTTTCTGTTATATAAAATAAACCCCGCCCACCTATCTTTTTCATTAGCAAGATTGCCGACTTGTCAGTGAATTTCATCGAGTTTATCTATTTTTGTAAAAATTAATATTGATTTAACATATTACTTGTAGCTTATATGTATTGCATTAATGTTATAAATTTCTTTACAGCTTACAGAGAACCTGAAGCTGATACTAATACTGTTACATGTGATTATGATAATCCTCCTCCACCTGGAAAAGTTTGTAAAGTTGACATCAGTAAATGGACTCCATGCACAATGGCTGAAAAGTACAGCTACAACAGTGGACATCCTTGCATCTTTCTCAAATTAAATAAGGTAGATTTTAATATATTTTAGTATACCATTTCATCAACAGCGAAGATTGTGTTTTAAAAGGACTTTGGGTCTGTAATATTTTAACTGAGTAATAGCACTTAAGGGGAGTGGTTCACCAATAAACCAAAAGCAATATTGATTTTTGTTATTTTTTCACATCAATCGATAATTTAAAAATTTCCTTGTTAAAATGGTGGTAATTTTATAACAGTCGGATGGATATAACTTTTATTATTGTACTTTTTCTTCAGTTATGGCACAAAAAATACAATTACGAGTAAACATCAATTTTTTAGTTATTCTTATCTTTAAAGTGGAATTGCCGGAAATCTCATTTTCTGACATTAAATTACACTTTTCTCAGTTCCTACTAAAGACATCTGTGTGAAATATTTACAGTTTGTTTCGTACAGTAAGATGTTAGTTTTAATATACCCAAATATAAAAATAATGTATAGAAGATGAACAAAAATGTTTTAATATTTTTTAATCAGTGAAAACAACCATTTAAAAAATTATAACTATTACAATATTATGCATAAAACATAAAATGGATATGTTAAAATGTAGAGTAAATTTCTTAGTTTCATATTTAAAAAAACAGAAGTAAAATATTTTTACTGCTTGTTAAGATAAGTGCATTTTCAATAATATTGTTATTATAGGGTAAACCACTCCTCTTAGTGAGATCCTAATCCTAGTTGGGATGGACCGTCAACCTAGCAGTCAAGTATACTACTGACTAAACCTCAGAGGCAGTCATGCAGCTGTCTTTGATAAAATTTAAATTTGAACTTAAAATTCTTGAACAATATTGAGAATAATAACAATTATTGTTATTCTTAGTAAATTATTATTTACTTCATGACATGAACATAAGATTTACATCAGTGCTGTTTTTTTACTTTCTCTTGCCTATATGAATATATAGGAAGGAAAGTACCTATTGTTTTCATGTCGATTTTTCGAAATCGAGTTTTCACCGGATCTATACGTTTTCAGACCCCCTGAACCCAAAAAACATGTTTTTAGCGATTGGTCTGTGTGTGTGTGTGTGTGTGTGTGTGTGTGTGTGTGTGTGTGTGTATACAAAATATCTCAAGAACGGAACGTCGTACGAACTTGAAACTTAAAACTTAAGTTACATACCACTACCGGACCCGACACGAACATTTTCATCAAAATCGGTCAACCGGAAGTGGTAGTTTATTCGTGTAATTTTTCACTTTTTTGCGATTTTCTCAAAAACTGGTCCTACGATTTTTTTAAAAATCGCCTGATTTGTTTAATTTTTTATTCTCTACAAGATAGGGTAGGCGTCATGTTTGCTGAAATTCTGGGTGAGGCTGTTTTCACGTAAGAACGTTGTTTTTTTAAGATTACGGCTTTAATATGCATTTTAGCGCAAAACTTTATGTAATAAAAGTTGTAGAGAATTTAAAATTCTACAACTTATATTTCAAAAAATTTTTGTATAACGCTTAGTTTAGCGGTAATTTGCGATTTTCTGTTTTTTTCTCACGAAAATGTGTGAAAAATTGATTTTTTTAAGATTTCGGCCTTAGTATGCATTTTACGACAAAAGTGTATATAATTTAATTTATAGAAAATTAAAAGATCTACAACTTTTATTAAAGCATTTTTCTCTACAGAGCCTAGTTTAGAGAGAAAGAGTGATTTTCCGTATTTCTAAGCCAAACTGAGGTTGATTTTCATTTTGCATCATTCACTCATGATTAAAATAAGGTTATGTTTTTGAGGTTAGTTTTTTGTTTATTTCTAATATTTTATTAATAATGTTAGGTTTATTGTTAATTATTTGCATTGGCAAGAGAAAGTTGTGTGAGTGTTTCACACCAGATTTTTATTGCTTTCATTCCTAGAAAAGATTACCATAAGCATGTAATTATTAAAATGGTCTTATCAGTATCATAAGTAATACCATCCAGTGATCCTTTGCATCTTTTACAAATTTTCCGTATAATAAATGGTTTTATAAAATATTTACAAAACAATAAAACTTTTGTTGGGTTTGATTATTTTAACAGTAATTATTCATCACAGTACTGTAAAATTAAAGATATATTTTAATTACAGTATTGTTACTGGTGTAAATTGATGGTTGGGGTTTGATTAACCATACTTTCTCAGGAATGGTCGGGCTTAGTCTGAACAAGACTACATATATTATAAGACTAGTCATATATTATCCTCATCTCATTGGGTCATGGGTTGATTACAGTTCTTAAATTGAACAGATTGCAATACTCACACATTAGGATTAAAAAAATTTAAATAATAATGGACAGAAAGATTCAACAAACTCACAAAATCCGCAAAACACACATAAAATGTTTACAATAAAAAGTGTTTTTCAATAAAATCAAAACTCCGGCATTACAACACCGTAATTCTTCCGGAGATCACATACAGCAGCGAAACAATCTTCAGTCTCAGGAAGATAAACATGGAGCACAGAATCTCAAAATTGGAGCGTTGGATCATCAGGAGATGCCTGGACAAAAGATGTTTCTCTGATGGGATATGGAAACCTGTCTCAAAAGAAGAAGTATACAGAAATACAGAACCTCTAGCAGACCAGATGAGGAAAAAGAGAATTTCCTTCTTTGGACATCTCTTGAGGACCGACTCTTCCAGAATCTCAAAACTAATCATCAACTTTTCCTAAACAGAAAAACTCAGCCCCACTGGATCAGGGAAATTAAGGAAGACATGAACGGACTCCAAATCTCACTTGAGGACCTCAAAACGAAATCCGGAAATTACCACAGGCTGAAGACCACAAGACTTGAACAGCAGAAACCGATGAAACGACAGAAAGTTGTGTATTCTGACAAAGAACGGCAGAGAAGATCGGATGGATTGAAGGAATACTGGAGAAAGTTCAAGGAGGGAAACATCGGGAAAGGACTCCAAAAACTGAAAAATTGAACCGCAAAAATTGAAATGAGTTTTTTTTAGGTTAATGAACTTATGTAGTCCTATGTGGCTGAAAAAAAATTCTAAATATTTTAATGGAAATTTTAAGACATCCACTATCAGTAGTAGTTCTACCAAGGGATTGTTTAAAAAAGTTATTTTTTAATACTCGCCTAACAATTCAGACTTTTCCTCTACCCTTTTTGGTGCATTTTATTAATAATTTATACCTTATTTAGAGGATTGGTTTCATCAGTCTACTCACATGTCTCAATCAACAACAACAAAAAATTTAGTAAAGTAGTCTATATCTATTCTATGCCAAATTTTTTTTGGATCTGTAGATTTTGAATAGTGTAATAATGGTAGTTTAAATCCAGACTTGAGATCAAGAATAAGAATCAAGATGATTAACTTAATAGCTGTGTGTGGCTGAACAAAAAATTATGAAAATAAGCTACAAGTTAGGGAAAAGGAAACCTGATGAGATTGGTAAGAACTACATGATATTCTTTGAACAGATATTGTATTGAAATTCTATTATTTATATAGTTTTTGTTCATGTCTGTTAATAAATTTCAGATATTTAACTGGTTACCTGAATTTTTCAATGATACTGACCACTTACCTGAAAAGATGCCTCAGGAGCTGAAGAACCACATACATCAGGAAAAAGGCTTAAATCCAAAAGCGGTAAGTAAACCCCTTTCTGAATTATTATAATTAATTTTCGAATACAAAGGGTGTAATCAATTTAAGGTTTGAATTTTGGTGGTACAGAATTGTAAGAAGTCCAATCAACACCAATTATTCAATATCTTGAATAGTTGAATGAGCAAAAACTCTATGACATATTGAGACTTGGATAATGAAACTTATCTGTGGCAATGGAGTAACAGAATTATAATCAACTAAAATAGCAGAAATTTAAATTGTGAAATGTTCATATGCATAACATTATTATAAAACTTTATTTCTGAAGGTCAAATTTCTTTGCATTAAACGAACAGTGCATTAAAATACAGAATATAAAATATAGAAATAACTAAAACTAAAGAAATAAAACAGAATATAAAATATAGAAAGAACAGCATTAAATGATTCAGTTCTTTCAAACAAACAGTGTGCAAGCAAAGGACAAAAATTAATACAGCTGATACTTCAAATGCCACCCTACCAGGAAATGAGCTCTCAATCTTAAACCTTAGTTCCTGAAATAGTTAAAATTATGTACATGAACCCCATACATTTTGTTCTCTGGATAAGATTACAATCGTAATGATGATTAGTCCCATACACTCGTAACTGGTTTCTTATCACTGGGAATAAATATTCCCAAAAAGTGCCACTGTCCAGTATTGTCTATCATTTTCACCGAAGAATTATTAATTTTTGAATATCAATATAAATAACCACAGACAGTTCTTGGAAGCGCTTTTTTCCTTACCAAGTCCAATCAGCTTACTGACTTGCCTACCCTGGGATTGGTTTTTCGTACCTTTACCTTGCATAGTGTGCTCAGTACAGTAAAGAAGTACATAACTACTGATAGTTCTAAAGAGAATCTTAGTTGATAAATATACTATAGGAATTTTAAATATATAAAAATACTTTTAAAAACATGAGATGGGCCAGATAGATAAAAGAAACAAAAAAGACATGAAAGAACTGAACATAATGGAACAAGATCTATTGATAAAAACTGACAAACTAAAAATCTTACAAAACTCAAACATCAGATTCAACGAGACCAAAAAACCTGTGGTAAGAGTCGTTTCAGACGAAATTCAACAACTAATATCTCAACGCCTTAAAGATTACTGGGCAAAAAAGAGACTACTAAAACCCAAAGTCCCCAAAATTTATTTAAAATATCTTCCAACATTGATTAAAGTGATCCATTTTTAGGCCTCAAAAGCAAACAAAAAAAACATGAGATTATTACTTAACTGAAAAATATCAGTCAGTACTTATCTAATTGTTCATTGTTTGTATTTTTCAGTTGAACACTGTGTGGGTAAGCTGTGAAGGTGAGAATCCTGCTGATATTGAAAATATTGGTTCAATACAATACATACCACGACGAGGTTTTCCAGGATATTACTTTCCTTACACTAATATTGAAGGATATCTTAGTCCAATCATTGCCATTTGGTTTGAAAAACCAGCATGTGAGTATAATTATAATTCATATATTTATTAAATATTTGAAGGATTAGTTTTCAAAAAATTGTAATTTTTGGTGTAATTTACTGATATTTATTTTCTTTATGTAGCCCATGTATCTTCGTACTTCTACATGAATATTGGCAAATTTTTAAAACAAGTAATAATAATCTTAAACACAAACATGCCCACTACAAATCTCTTTTTATAAATACAAACTATTTTTCTTAGTTTTCTCTCCAATAGGAGCACTTAAGTCGTTTCATGTCCATTAGGTCTTCAAGCTACAGTGATAGTGTGATACTGCCTTTTTCACTCCGTTATGAATTTTGTTTTTTGATCTGGCAGTCCTCATTTCCTCTATTGTGATAAAGTTTGGTTAGTTCACTTACTTTTAATACCGTTTTTCTGATTTTTGGATAATTTCCTCAGTTATGTTTAAGTCCTTCATGTCTGTTTTTATTTCCTGAATCCATTCATTTTGTGTCTTGTTCTTGAGTAGGTAGTTTAGGAACTGTTTTGTGAGTTTTACATGTGGTAGTCCGCAGAGGTGACCATAAAAGAAGACTCTCCTACATTCTCATTGTGTTAAATACCAACTCATTTCCTTGCAGACTATGTTGGAGATAATCTACCATATATTATGAACTTTATATTTAAAATTAATGGCTATCCTTAAAATTATTCTTTGTGTATATGCAAATAGTATAACGTAATTCTTCAAAAATACTTATATTAATGAAATTATAAATACTGGTTTATGCTTTTAATAAAAAATTTTAATCCAGTTAGCTCTATTTTATTTTATCCAGTTACAATAATAAGGAACAGAAAGGATTGGGATACATGCAATTAATCTAGTTACTTACTTTGAAAATAATGGATTTTAATATAGGTTACAGTCAGACTTTAAGTTGTTCCTGAAATAGCGATGTAAATTTAAAAGCATTTTTGAAGTACCTACTGACATACTAGCAGTTATATTGTCCAACCCACTGAAGAAACCAATGGAAATCATTTACACTTCTCTAACTTTGAAAACAATTAAGAATTTTAATGACTATTAAGTCATTATCTAAAAAATACAGTACTTAAGTATAATCTTCAACGAAAGAATTACATATTATAGATATCTTTGTTTTAAACAACTTAAAACTACTGTTTTCAAGTACAATAAACTATTCTATGACTGATGCATTCTTAGGGTAAGCGCACAGTGAACGCTGGTCACAGGTTGCTGGTGACAGGTCACTTAGAAGCGAGAACCTACTTACTAGCGGAAATATGCCATTATATTTTAATCAGACACAGTAAATTCCACCAGCATTTACTTAGGTTGGTGATGGAACATGCGTGCTGGTCATCTGCACATATTAGCTCAAGGGTTTGTTTTGTATAAACCTTTGTGCTGCTCTGCTGGCAGGTTGCAGTGTACTTGGCGTCATATAATACGTATTTATATACAGGGTGAGGCATATGTATGGGAACCCTTCAATAAGTTGGAAACTGTTGTAGATATAATACTGTAACTTTCAGGATAAGTTATTGGTCAAATACTTTACCTTTAAACGTACAACTGAATTTCAACCCCTTCTAAGGGGGTGGCCTAGGGGTTGTAACTCAAATATTTTAAATGTAAACACCCATTGTGTGGTACATCATTTTAAAGGCCTTTAAAATACAAGAAAAACAGCATAAATAAAAATTCTCTATGATACTTGTATCCAAATTGGCGGCTGATTGTCACCACCCTGAATTGTAATTCATCATTCTATGGTGATTCAGCATGATGATTAAATTGGGCTATATTAAGACTGTGTACACTGCGACGTGATGTTTTTCATAAAGGGAATAACTATCGCCATCTTATCATTCTATTTCTCTTACATGCTATGTGCACAGCTACCGGCCGGACAGTTTTTTATATTACAGTAGTCTTAGTGATTTCATCAACTACATCATTTTAAAATTTTTATTAATAATTTAAAATATTATTTTTTGTTCCAGCTGGTGTTCTGATCAATATTGAGTGCAAAGCATGGGCACGTAATATAATTCACGATCGCACGGAGCGACGAGGCTCAGTTCACTTTGAGCTCATGGTCGATTAAAATGCTTGTAGTCCATTGCTGTGTCAAATCATTAGATATCGTACTATGTAACACTTCCTTTCGGATTTAAATCAGCTACTCAAAGCTCAAAATTCATTTCGTATAAAAATTTCAGAGAACACCATTTATTTGAGAGTAGAAAGTCATGTGAAACTATACCAAAAAACAAAATTATGTACTTTACCTTTTTTTTGTTTTTTTTTTATTATTTCATTTTAATTTATTGATATAAATGGAAGTATGGATACAAATGTGATGCTTGAGTATTATATTTTAAGTTTTTTTACTAGTAATATTAGTTTTACTTGTTGATTATAGATTTATAAGTTTTTTAAATATTCCAACAATCTTAATAGATACGCAGATATTCAATAGAAGTTGAAACATCATTGCAATTTTAAGCAATCTACATTTAAATTGAATTTATAAACACCAAATTTATTATTTCATAATAACAATATTTATGATAAATTCTATTTATATCACACAAATAAATAATAAATTTTATTTTAACCATACTTCTAATCACATTCTTACATAAAAAAATTCAAGATTATTACACCTATTTTATAGGTCTACAATCTTCAAATTGCACTTAAGCATGAGCATTTTTAATTCAGACAAAATTAATACAAAACATAGGTACTCAATAGGTTATGAAAATGCATTTATTATATAAATACTAAATAAAATGCTAAATTATTTTTTTAACTTTATTAACGTCAGTAAGACACATGATCTGTAATCTTTATTTATTGTTATTATTATTAACTAACAGAGGCACACATATATTTCAAGTAAAACGCTTTTATTAACTGCCAATGAACATTTTGAAAAGTAACGGTTGTTTGAATTTTTATTTTACAGATTTTTTTTATTATAAATAAAAATTGTTTATCTAAAATGATTGGAGATTGATAAAAATTTATTTTTTTATAAGTTACCTAATACTTTTTTTAGGTAAAATAAATAATATATAAAAGACTATTAATTTAAATTGTAGGTATGTAGCTTTGCAATGATTTTCACATTTGTTTTGGACATTTATTTTAAAGATATAAAAAAATAAAACACGTAGAATATACACATTAAAAATACTATAATATTTTAGGATGAAGAGAGTATTTTTGCTTTATTCTGTGTGTTATTACATACAATTTTATTATTTACCTAACTTATTGTTACGTTGTTCAATACTTGTAAAAATATTATTTTTAAACTGTGAAAAATTTTCCAATTAGTTAAGATTTTTACTTTTAAAGTTAAATAATTAAATTAATTATATTAATTAATAGTATTAATAAGTGTTAATAGATTTACTTAAATTAATTGATACTCAGCTATTAATTTCAGCTAATTTAAGAATAACATTATTTAGATCTAGTCATAATAACTTAATATAGCTGAGTAGTAATGCTACAACAATTAAAATAATAATAATGATAATAAAGTATGTTGTTGTTGTTATTATTATTGTAATTAATTATAAATAATTATCGCTTTAATCTGCCATGACGTGATCTGGAAATAGGAATGGACTCCTAATGGTATATAACATTGAGTTACGGAAGTAGAAAAGTCTATTAGGGTTTCATATATGGTACCAATATAAAAGATTTATTTGTATAGTATTTTTTAATGTTTTCGGCAGTGCTGTGAAACAGCATTGTTTGTGCTCGTTTTTATTATTGTTTGTGATTTGAAATATTTGTTTATTTGCTCTATACAATTTTATTTCTTAATCTTTTATAAAACAGCAAGATACTGAACTAATATTGAGACAATTCTGTTTTTATTAATTCAACATTAATGCAAAATTAAATAAAATTTTATTGTTTTAAATATTATTAATAATAAAATTTGTTAGTAAATGACATAAAAAATATAAATATTAAAATAAAAACTGTAAAGAAAATAAATTATCTATTCTACTAAAACTGGTTTATCTGTTTAAAAATACAAATGGTTTACTGTTTAACTTTCTAGACAGGCATTCATAAGTTATTTTTTAATTTTAATATTTTTTTTTTAAATTTCCCCTACCATAAACAACTTAACTGTATTTTACAGTATACTTATTTTTATTATAACTTCTTTCGATCAAAATAAACCAAAAATAGTAATTGCACTGAAATGTCTTCCAAAAGACCATCTGTCCAAATTAATCATTTGTTAAATAAAAAATTATTAACAATCATTTACAAACTTATCATAAACTATTGTTAAAAGTACAATAATATTAATTATTTATTGATGAATTTTAAACTATTTTTATAATTTACGATTGACAACAGTAAACTGTTAAATTGATAAAAGAGATTTCATTATTATATCAGTTAAGAAAATAAAAATATTGTTCAAAAAATAATAGCATTAATAAAATTTTAATTATGGTAATATTTTAAATAAGCAAGAATCCATTAAAAAATATATATTAAAAATTATAGACCAACATGGTATATTGTAATAGAATGCGCACTGCATGAATGCGCACTGCATGAATGCAGTGATAGGATTGTACATATTTATTAAATTTAAAAAAGATATATAAATACATAATAAATATTCTATTTTATATCATTATTATTAATTATTAATACTAATGAGAGGCCTATGATTAACAAACATTTTTTTATTTTGATCTACAAAATCTCAATGACAAAAACATTTTATTTAAATAAAAAAATATGAACATACAGTACTACCCATTTGAATGATATACTTTTTTTAGTTTTAATAGTATTTCCTTTGGTAATTTATTTTCTTTTAGCTTGCTGTATTAATTATATAAAATATTATTATTATTAATAGAGTAATAATATGCGATAATTAAATTTATTATATAGATAATATATAAAATATATAATAACATGAATATATTTTAACAATATTTTGTTACTTTATTGTCATACAGTTCAGTGTTGATATAAATTATATATAAATATATATATATGAAATATATTGTAAGAAATAAAATTTAAATACGTGATAATAAAAATAGAGCAAGTTGTTTTAATCTCATTAAAATAATTATAGTAAATTAGTGTAAGTTTTACGTTTATTAATAATGTATATTAAATTTTACTGTATTTAATAATAATTATATTAAATAGATTATCTAATTACTGAATATATTTTTATTTTTTATTTTAAGTTGTATTTAGTTGCACATACGTTTGGTGTATTTATTTCATTTTACTTTTGAGTTTTATTTTAATCTTGTTTACATTAATGTGATCGTGTAGTTTATAAAATCGCTCTAGAGAAATTATATTGAAATAATGTTGTGGTTAAATAAATACTAATTTAAAGTGAAGTATGTGGGAAAGTTACTAATACAATATAACAAAAGATATAAAAAATTTAATTAAAATGGTATACTAATTTGTTTTTAAAATGAAAAACAAATACTATCAAAAATTTAAACAATATAGTATTATTTAAATTTATAGTAAGAGGTTAAATAATCATAAAACATCTATTTTATGATTAAAACCTCCTATTGTAAGGCAAATTAGTCTGTAATATAAAATTCTTGATGTTTAAAGCTATATAAACAAACTGTTTTCAATACTATCAGAAATATCAGGAAAACTAATTCAGTGATGATTAAGGTAAAGTGATTAAAGAGTTATGTTGATGACAATGAAAATATGTTCATATTTCAAAATTTAACTGGAAATATCAGTGTTATGATCACTTTTGTTATTTATAAGGAAATAACAGTTTTGATAACCAGGAAATGAATTTCGATTTTGAATTTGAAAAAAAATTATCACTTAGTTTTTTTGAAGGAAGTTTTGATTTTTAATTTCACTAAAATTCATTTCATTAGCCAAAAAGTTGAAAATCACACTTCACACACAAAAATGCTTCAAATTAAGAACAAAAATTATATTGACATAATCTTTCAAACCGTAATACTTATTACAACCACTCGAAGTATACAAATATTTTTTAATTATATCTAAATAGGAAGTTTATGAATGAAATATTTATTTATGTCTACTTCCTTCATTTATTGAATTATTTAGATTCTCTATGGGTTATATTATTGTTAGCCTATAGTTTTGAAAAAAAATTACTTTATGAGATTTTTTTTTAAATCAGTACTGTTTGTTAGTACTTGAACTTATAGCATAACAATTAATTCACATATTTAATGTGATGACTAATATTAATCTGTATTTTAATTTGTTTCATTTATCATAAGTTCCTCAACAACAATTTACTATTTTATTTTGTCAAGTAAAAATGTATTATAAAATACCATTGCAATTTAGAAGGCATGAAATTCTCTGACCAAAATCATTTTTAATTACATTAAATTGTCAAATGGTTTATGAAGTAACAGAAATGTTCCACGCTGCTATGATAAGGTGTGTCATGAAGAATGTTGAACCATTGATTGACATAACTTACAAAAAATCATAGCTCATGCAGCTGCCACAATAGGATTTCATTGTTATTTTCACATGTAATATTGTTTGTAATATTATGTTTAAAATAAATTGTATAATTGTTTATACTTCTAATTTATTTACCTTGACGTTTGATTTAGTATAAAAAATAACTTGGGGTGTTTTCAAACATTTACATAAAAATGAATTTTGGAATGCATAATATAAAATGTTCCAACAATGTATGTAACTGTTCACAGTATTTACAGAAGAAACTAAGGGTTAAACCACACTGCGGCCAACAAAACCGTTGTGAAACGTTCGAAGATGTTAGGAACCAGCTGAGTGGCTGAGAAATGCAAGGTGAGAGTAGGCAGCAACACTCAATGGACCAATTCAACACTCAATTCAGTACTCAATGGACCGATTGGTGGTCGCAGTGTGGTTTTACCCTTAGAGTGCAATTAAAAACAAACAATACCAAAGAGAACTTTGAATGGAATAAAAATTGGGACCTGTTAAAAAATAAGAACCAGAACCTTTGATTGCAGTTGATATCATTTACAACAACTAAGGATTTGAAATTTTCTTAATAGCATAGTTAGGGTGATATTCAGATCTGACATAAAAACTTTACATTTAGGAATTTTAAATCATACCAAGAAAGTTATATTACAGATAACGTTACTGAGATAGTAAAACTATATTTTTTGTAATCAGTCTCTCGAATGGTTTGATGTAGTTCTCCAAGATGTTCTACCTTGTGCAAGTCATTTCATATCTACATACCTGTAAACACCCTACATCTTTTGTAATTTGCTTTATATATTCTAACCTTTGCCTCCCCCTATAATTCACTCCCTCAATATTACCCTCTATTATTGATAGACTAATACCTGGATCTCTTAGGATATACCCCACTAGCCTATCCCTTCTTTTGGTAAGATGCTTCCATATATTTCTTTTTTCATTCACTCGCCTAAGAACCTCTGAATTACGTATTTTGTCCACCAACCTAATCTTTAACATTCTCCTATCACACCACATTTCAAAAGCTTCTATCCTCTTCCTTTCTACAGTACCTATCATCCACGTTTCACTCCCATATAATACTACTTTCCAAACAAAGTGTTTTAAGAAATTTTCCCTAATCTTTAAGTCAATGTTTGTAGTCAGTAAGCTGTTTTTCATTTCAAAGGCTTTTCTAGCTTGAGCATTTCTATTTTTGATATCACTTGTGCTTCTACCATCATTTGTCATTTTACTCCCTAGATAGCAGAATTCCCCAACTTCCTGTATGTTTTCGTTGCCTACTTTTAAATTTCCCATCACTTCTAAAACCACTCTTGCTGCTGCACAACACTTTAGTTTTGTTCTTAGCAATTTTTATGAAGTAATCCTTTCTAATGATCTCATCCATTTCATTTAAGACATCCTCTAGTTCTTTTTTTGTCTCGGCTAATACTGCTATACCATCGGTGAATCTCAGCATGTTTACTGTTTCTCCTTGAATTTGTATTCCTGCGTCAAATTTTGTCTTCACTTCATTTATAGCCTCTTCTATATAAAAGTTAAAAAAAAGTGGTAACAATCCTTGTCATACACATTTTCTTACAGCAGCCTCTTTTTCGTACCCAAAACTATTACAAAACCCACGAGCACCCAAGTACCCAAAACTATACAAGCTCTTTAATAATAGTAGGCTATAAGATAGACAGTGTACAGTGAAAATGTTATTACTTGTGTGTTAGATCAGGGATTCTCAAAGGTTTCATCAGTTTTCTGAATCACTTTCGAAAAGAAATAATTGGGAAAAAGTAATTTGTGATTAATTAAAGGTTTTAATACATAGTTATGTTCAATTATAACAAAACAAGAAAGAAATCAACAAGTAATCTTTTAAGAACTTGTGCAGTAGAAAGTATAAAATATTCTTAGTTAACTATAAGCTACATAAAACAAACAGGTTGAATTTTTCTTGCTTCAACTCTTGTAGTCCTGAATCACTGACCAAATAACTATAGCTTGATGTAATAATAGGGACATGTAAAGCATATTAAATCTCTTTTCTGATAGAACTAATTTTAACCTGAATTTAGTTCTATTACTATAATAAATGAAGTTAAGGGCCGTTATTAATTCTGGCAACTTTTCTTTTACGAGATCCTAACTTTTCTAACTTCTAAAAGGAGGAAAGTTGCGCGCCTCCTCGTGGTACGGCTGGATAGCTTGAGAAGTAATGGATCAAATTCTCAAGTGAACTAAAACAGAATTCCTCGCTGGTTCACACCAGAGTTGTATTCTTGAGACTTCGTGTCTCCAAGCTGGAACTGGCTTCGACAGTCAACATATGGAAGGTTCTTTTGCTAAATCTTCCGTCGCCTGTGCCAAGCGACATTCAACGAGCACGGAAAGACGGCACTCGATTGCGGCGGGTCGTCAACGAGAGAACTTTAACGACGAATCGGAGCGCCTGGAAACTCTTCCGAAACTTAAACTGCAACTCAACAAGAAGACATTCATCGCGACGCACAACATAAACTCATTATTGCAACTCGGAAAACTCAGAAATTTGACAAACATACTAGATAAAAACAAAATCCTAATTGTTGCACTGCAAGAAATGAGAAACACAGACACGGCTCCCTTCCAATCTCAAGGTTACAGAATTTATAATGGATTTCCTGGACCAAAGGTCATGAAGAATTGCTCGCAGTTGGGCACAGGATTTCTAGTAAATACTAAAATAACTAACTCTGTCCTGGGCTTTAAGCCGATTACACCTAGACTTGCAACACTAACGATAAAAACAGCCAAGAGGATTTACACATTGATCAATACACATGCAAACACAAACGACAAGAATAGAAAAGCAGAATTTAAACAGGAGGTCTTGGACTACTGGGACCACCTAGACCAAGCAATCTCCCAGATCCCCAAAAATCACGTCAAAATTCTACTGGGAGATTTCAATGCACAGTAGGGACGGGAAAGACAATACAAAGACATCCTGGGAAGATACCCAGTCCACAGGCGGACAAATAAAAATGGCCAGTTGCTGATCGAACTCTGCAGAAAGTATGGGCTGATCTCCAAGTCAACTTATTTTAAGAAAAAACCCAAAGCCATGAAGACCTGGAAACATCCAGACTGGAGGAAAGGTGAATTTCAGTTGGACCATGTCTTCATGGATAAATTCCACCATAAAGAAATTCAAAATGTAAAATCCATGAGAGGAACAGACACTGGTTCGGATCACTACATGCTGAAAATTAAATTCAAGTTTACGGCACCAAGACGTCAAAAATCAGAAAGGAAACCGCAAACTAAAACATACGATCCCCAGAATTTAAAAAATAATAGATATTACGCCTTCACACGAGAGGTGAATGCTGACTGGGAAGATTTGGTCCCAGGACTTCAAAACATTGCAAGGGTCACGGCTCCAATCAACAAAAGAAAGAAACACCCTTGGTGGAACGAGGTTTGTGATGAAGCCCTGGAACTCAGGCATAAGAGGTGGCAAGAGTTTCACAACAGAAACACCGAAGAATCCCTCCAAGAGTTCAAACAACAGCAAGTATGCACCCAGAAGATTCTGCGGAACGCAAAAAGGGAATACCAGAAAGACGTACTTGAACAAATAGAAACAAATTACAAGAAAATGAGTCTTCAAGAATATTACAAAACTTTCAAAACACAACTTGCAAAATACGACGCACCAACACTGACTCTCAGAGACAAGAACGGTAAAATGGCCCACAACAACAGGGACAATGCTGAGATCCTAGCGGATTCTTTCAGCAGACTTCTTAACTGCGAGGACCCCGAAGAACTTTTTGAAATAGACACATTCACAGACATAAAGACCAAACCAGAACACATACTCCCAACAACTTTCGAGGAAGTCAAACAGGCAATTAAGGAAATGAAAAACAACAAGAGCTGCGGGGAAGACCTAACCACAACAGAAATCTGGAAGTACGCGCACGAGAACGTGCAAAAGAAATTACATAAAAAATTCGGGGAAATTTGGGACGCTGAAAAACTGCCAGACCACTGGACAAATGCAATCATATGTCCACTACATAAAAAAGGTCCAAGAACAAATCCAGACAATTACAGAGGTATTTCATTGCTTGATTGTACGTACAAAATTTTCTCTAGAGTAATATATAACAGGATCAGGGAACAACTGGATCACGAACTTGGGGAATATCAGGGAGGATTTAGATCCTGGCGAAGCTGTGCAGATCAGGTTTTAACATTGAAACTTGTTATGGATTTCTGCAAAAAAAGATCAAAGCCCTTATTTGTGACATTTATTGACTTCAAGAAGGCCTATGATTGCATACATCGGGAATCGCTACTGAAAGTGCTACGAAATTTTGGACTAGACCCGAAATTGACAAGAATGATAGGACTCACATTGACCAATACTAAGTCCAAAATCAAATTTCGAGGAGAGTTTTCCAAAGATTTCGAAATAAGAACAGGACTTAGGCAAGGAGATGGCTTGTCCCCGTTGCTTTTTAATTGTGCCTTAGAATACATTATGAGACTATGGGAAAAAGAGAACCCAGCAAGGATTAGCTGCGGGAAATGCAAAAGTAAAGTTCACCTTGGCTGTCTGGGGTTTGCAGATGACTTGGCCTCGTTGAGTGGGTCTGTAGAGGAACTAACGAAACAAGTAACAAGCTTAGGACGGTTAGCGGGAAGGTTTGGACTCAAGATCTCCTTCGAGAAGACGAAAATAATTGGGAACACTAACATGGACCCCAGGATTTCAGTGGGAGGTCAAGTAATAGAAGTGGTACGGAATTTCAAGTACTTGGGGGAGGTATTGAACATGAGTTGCAATGACAGGAAAGCATGGGCGGAAAGGACCAAAGTTAATGAGAGCTCAGTTCATCACCCACACCACATACAACAAGAAGTCAATGTCGGTAAATACAAAGGTAAGACATTACAAAACGGTAATACAACCTGCAGTGACTTACTGTGGAGAGACCCTAACAAAACTGTCACAAAAAACTAAAACCCACAGAATCCTGACGTTAGAACGAAGAATCCTTAGAACCTGTATTGGTAAGAGAATATACAAAGATAATAGTTGGAGACTGCTACCAAATAATGAAGTCTATAAAATTTCGGAGCCAATACTAGACACAATTAGGAAAAAACGAATCTCCTTTTTGGGCCATATCCTTAGAACACCGGAGAACAGAGTACTTAGACGACTTATTGAAAGTGTCTGGGATTTTAAAATCGGTTTGAACTGGACGAAGGAGGTCAAGGAGGACTTGGAAAGGTTTGGGTTGATGCTGGAGGATGTGAGGTTCAAGTCTGAAAGTTATAGAGGGTTGAAGGATCTGGCTTTGGAACCGGAAACCAAGTCTAGAAGAGTGCAGAGGGTGACGGAAGAACTCCGGGCTCAGAGATCACAAAGAATGAGGGAATACTGGGTAAAGATCAGGGCTCAGAGATCGAAGTAGAGTCTTTCATGTTGTGGCTGAAGTGGTCCATTGTGGCCTCACAAGTAAATAAAAAAAAAAAAAAAAAAAAAAAAAAAAAAGAAGTTAAGATGTTGAGTTGGACCACAGTGCCTGCCTTACTAATACAGTATAACTTCGATAGTTCGACACTTTTTGGACTAAGAGGTTGTCGAAGTATCGAAATGTTGAACTATCCAGAGCATATGGCATTATATATAGGAAGCATTAAAAACACCATTTTAGTATGAAAATTGCAAAATTTTAATTAATACAAACAGACATGTCCTTGAGTACAATACTGTACTCAAGGACAACAAAACAGTAAGGGGATGAGGAGAAAGTGGAGGGGGCTGACCTGCCTGCTGGATCGCTACTAATGTCACCTCGCCACGAGCCATGTTGAAGTATACAGAATGTCGAAGAAATTAAGGTTTACTGTAATTACTTGTGACCAGTTCATTATTTCAGAAACCAATAAAAGATACTGGCTTCAAATGTTTATCTCATTTTCAATGTCTTCTAATACAACTTTAGATTAAATAATTTTGTTAAACGATATTACTTATAATGGAGATAATCTTTCTTTTTGTCAATACCGACGTGGAGTCAGCCAAAGTATCATAAAGACAGCCATAACTCGGATTTTAAACTATTAGCTGAAATATCCTCCCATCAGTATAGTATAGTTACTGTTATAATGATGTAGACAGTACCATCAGTGTATGATGGTACTGTGAAAACGTCCTAAAAATTTCAAGCCAAGAGCTTCAGTAGTTAAAATTCAGTTCAATTCAGGGCATTTGGTTAAATTAACAGTAAGCTAGTTAAATTAAGTAGTGAAATAATGGGTCTTATCTAAAATACCTTGTTTTGAGAAAAACATAATAAAAGAAGCAACATTAGAAATTTCAAATGTTTGAACTATTAAAAATGGGTTCTCTTCATATTAGAGAGTAAAATCCAAAGATACAATAATACTCATATTATTATGCTTGTAATAAACAGTGTTCAATTTCCAATCAGGTCATTTTTTCATCACTCATTTTCATCTATCACCCTTTGTCTGCATTAGCAGTAATTTGCAAAACAGTTTGACTTAAAACCAAAAAAATAAATAATATAAAATAAACAGTGTTGCTACAAGAGTACAAGAAGCAAAATTTACTTTCATTTACAAATGATATATTTACAAAAAAATAACCTGAAGAAAATATTGTTAAGTGAAGTGAGAAGAAAATATTGTTAAGTCAACTTAACTTATTGTTAAGTTGTAACAAACTTATCACTATAACCAGGAATAATTAAATAACCATAAAAGTTTTTAGTTCTCTAAATTTAATACATTTTTACATCATTCTGAATCTAGTAGATCAGGATCCAATTTACTAAGAGAAACTAACAAAAAGTAGTAAATGAGAGTACTGTTAAAGCTGTTTTTCAATTTGTGTGGTTATATTTTTTTCTTTGTTGTTCCAACCCTTTTAATGCCAAATAACCCTCAGGGGTTGCCTGAGAAGCCCTTAATATTCAGGTTTTTCAGCCCAATTGGGGTGATAATGAATGTTAAAGAATGAATAAACAAGCACAATAAAAATCAACATTTTTTGGGAATAGTAATTCTTTCTAGATTTAGAATGATGAATATCACGTAGGGAAAGATAGAGGGCAATCTTGGTGCAGGTCGATGTAGAACATCATATTGAGAGATCTTTGGGACTGGTATGGTGGTTCTGTTACACTTTTTTGTCTCGCAGTACACAAAACTCAAGTGACCTTGATGGGTAGCCAATGTTTTCAGAGCAAAAAGCTCCTGAAGAATAATACTTTCTCATAATACTACTATAAATATTTGTTAATCAGTAAAATTATTACTTTAATTTCCACAGTTAATTATATGATTAAGATGATCAGTAAAAAAAACCAGGAAGTTGCTTTAATAAATCATTGCATTACAAATACAAATATTAGGCATCAGTATAAATGAAATTTAGCACCTTACCTTCAATTGTTTTTTTAGTTTAAAAAACTTACGTGTGTTTTGGTGGTACCACCTTCTTTAGAGGAATATTATTAAAATTTAGAACGGTGTTTCCATTCAGTCATTTAGAAATTAAAAATAAAATTATTTGTGAATGACAAATATTAGGATACATACAGATATTATTATTTAGAGTTTTAAAAGTCTTAAAAGATGTGTAACAAACCATACAGAATATTAATTCTGTATGATGAATCAAACATTTTTTCCTCTAACTACTATTAGAAATTTGTTGACGTGGAGAAGAGTATAATGATGAGCTGATGTCGCCCCTACTCCTTGTCAAATGGACAGTCAAGCATATGAGAAACAGAGATTATAATCCCTTTGCTTATACTAAAGTTCATCTTTAGATTTTCATATCACCCCAGTTGACTGTTCTGTATTTTACCATGTCCTGTTTTTCTACAGTAGTACATACTTTAACAATTTTCTGTAAGCTACTTTTTCAGTGCTCAAACTAAAGACGTACTTGGCATGTAATACTACACTTTTATTCGCTTTACAAACTGTTTAGCATCTATATAGATGGCTGTAAAAAATGAGATTAACTCAATAGATACTTCTACAGTAACTACTAATTGTACTGTTTCCCTGCTTCGCCAATCCCACCACATTAGATGTTGACTCCACTCGCACTGGCACATGAGAATGTTTGTGGTATGTACGTGTCCTGGAAAGAACAATTCATACTAGTTGGGAGTGAGGATGGGCTAAATATTCCAAAAGTCTCAAAAAAAATGGTTTTTAAAGTAGCCTACGTTATAAATAAGCAAGTTGGCAAGGACCATCTTGTTCTTGACTAGTGAACGATTCCGTTGCTTATTGGTCCTGCAAACTTCAAAAACAAAAAGGACACTACTTTAATAGCATACTGTTATTTAACCACAGAATAACCTAAATCAAAACATTAATTTTCAGGAGAAATTTGAAAGAAATTACTTTTTTTGTAAGTTACAGTAAGCTAACATTATTGTCTGTTAAGGAAGAACTTACAAAACAGAAACATAATTTTAAATGTTATTAGTAGTTTTATTCGGAATTATCAAAAAATAATTGAAACGATTCAAAACTTCTTATTCATACCCGGAAACGTACTTTGCAACATCCCAGTTAGTATCAACAGTAATAGGCTCACTGACCTTTGCACCCTCTTCTGTAACGGTTCCTGTCTGATATTTTTCGTACGAACGAGCATCTCTGTAAAACAAAACCTGCATGCACGTTTTAATTATCTTAGCAGCTTCTTGTTCAGTTAAATTGCAAATATCGTGCGTGGCGTTTCTCAATATCGGTAAAGTCAGAACAGCTCCATTACCAGTTGCAACACAATCATTTTCGTACGAGGTACCTATTTTGTCTACAGTAGCCAAGTATGGTTTACCGTCTTCCAAACCGCCTACAACGATATTGAGCCATAACGGGTCAAATTTTGATCTCCTTAAATACAACACTTGAGTAATCCAAGAGTGCAAAGATTTCGGTTTTAAAATATGACCATCATCCACACAAACATCGTGGGTTGCTAACGGTTTAATTTTGCTGCACATGTACTGAAAATCACCATAATCCCCACCAGCTCCTAACACGATCTGTTTATTTATATCCAGGACACGATTTAAACTGCGAAATCTAGCTAAGCTTCCAAATGATCCTAACATGTCTGCTGCAATCATCACTCCATTTTTAAATTTGATTCCGATAACAGAAGCACCTGTAGTTTTCGGTTCATGGATTCGTTTTATAATACCCATCTCAGGTACCATTGTAGTATTACGATTACCACAATTCAGAAAATCACTGAAGTTAAACGCCATTGAAAACTACTTTACAGCACTGATAAAAATAACATAGAAGCTAATTGTTGTAGTATTGTAACAAAATATTAGACCTCAGTTAATAGATCGTGATTAAAATGTTTCACAACACGATCTGTTGTTTATTATTCCAACTACGCTCAGACAGTTCTCAACAGAAAATAAAAATAAATAGTAATACGATTTCAAGCAAACGGGGATATAAATACGAACTTTCAGAAACATTCGATTCGGAATTATTGAAATTCACACCAAAGTATTAACCTATATTCACTTTAGATTTGCCTACAAAGCGAATACAACCTGATGTTGCTGTTAAAGATGAAAATGTCTTTCTTAAGACTTCCGAATGTTTTTACATCAATAAAGACTATAAATTTACTAATTTATATTTCTTTACTAATTTCAACCACGAAACGTTCGTCTCCATACATCAGTTAACTCGCAGCGACGACTTTACTACACAGACCAACCCGGTCGGATAAAGTAACGAAATTTGACTTTGACTTGAAAACAAGCTTCAAACCCCTAAATAAAAACAAGATTAAATTTGCTAAACACCTCTAATTATTTCTTCTTCTTCTTCTTCTCCTGGTCACCTCTTACAGTGATTGTTATCTCATGCTTTTTAAACAACCTCCTTTAAGCTGAATCCCAAATGGAACTGACCTAAAAGACATCCTCCTGAAATCTCTGGTTTATAGCCTGATTTTCGTAAGGAGAGCGCTGGGCAAAACGTGTGTCAGCATTAGTATAGTCTTGTATGTACTGCAATAGTGCAGCGCATGTACTAATCAACAATGGAACAGCATGCCTACAAAATACAATGGGTGTAGTCATTTTCAACAACACTCTGACTGTACATCTAACTGTTGGTCGGAGGGGATGCAGGGTCGAAGTCAAAGTATGCACATGCGAAGTCCAGCGCTCATAGCAATCCAGCCTCCTCTCCCGCCAAAACCATCCAAACACCCAGAAGGAACAAAAGGAAGAACCACTCGGACAATTGGCTGAAGTTGGCAGGCAAAAGAAAGATCCAAATACACAGGAGGGGGATACACTTACCTGAAGAATACAACTCCATACCCTGATGATTAACAGTTGGCTATAGGTATTTACAACTTATTTTCTAATTGCTATGTTAATGTAACTAATTCTAATAATGGGATTTTCCTGATACCTGTTGGTTGGGTTTTTACTGAAGTACTGGAAATTATAGTAATTAGGAATTACTATAATGTCAACTGTTAAACTAATTGTACCTTACAATAACTGTAGTAACTAACCAATAACAATGCTTTTTTTATCTGAATTAGAAATACAATCATAATAAATATAATTGCTCAACCGTCAAAAGAAATATATACAAACAAAATAGTATTGCATTAAAAGAGATAAGGCAGGTTGGTCTTTCATTACTTGAAATCACAAATTAAGAAAATAAGTAACCCAACGTTTAAATAAACTTGTGAGATGTTTTATACATCATTCGGGGATTAAACTGAATTATCCTGTAAGTTAATAATCAATTTTTCAACAGGAACACTCATTTTATAATAAAGTAAGTAATTAAAAATAAAGTAATGCGTCAGCTTAATAAAAGTAACAATATGATGGTGGCAATAAGCAACCTTTGATTATATCCTACTCAAAAAAATATTTTTGTTTATAAGCACAATGGAAAAGATGGTGTGGAAGGTCTACTACATACAAGAAGGATATTTTATTTACCTGTTCTTAACTTATAAACAAAAGATTCCCTGCGTTTTTATTCTATACTGACTAATCAGCTAACTGAAAGTATTGCCATCATAATGTTAGAGTGTGATTTTGCTACGTAAGAGTTTCCAGGAGCGATTATAATCGGAATTAAATTGTTTAAGAACCGCCAAGAAATGATAAAGGTACATGTTTACAGTTGAAATATATATTTCTATAGTGAGTTCACGGTAAGAACCAATGGTCAAATCAACAAACTGCATCTGTGGTAGTACGTGTAAATACACCACACAAATACATGCAACAGCCTAGCATTAGTCACCGGGTGGACACCAACACTTTTATAATTGCTAAACAATAAAATAAATAACGAATAGCCGCCTTCCCTAACGTCAATAAAATCTTTCCCTTATAACTTAATTTTGTTTAGAATTCAGTTGCATACTACTCCGTATTGTTTATAGGCTTATTCAATGTTTATATTACAAATTCTTCATGTATGTGTCATTTTTAATTTTATGATCCTAAATGAGTTTTCAATTTAGTTGGCTTTGTTATTTTAAACTGTTCGTTTCGGTTTAATGGTGCGTCTAGTTCGAATGGTGATTTTAGTTTCATGTACGGTTTAATTTTATTGTAGTTATTACTTTATTTGACTGTATGAACAAAAGTAAGTTTATTTTTATTTTTGCTGAAAAAGTTTATATTAATTTATAGTGATGGCTAATGACCCGAGTCCTCTATTTACAAACACCAAAAAGGTAAACCTTTGAGAATAAAGTAAGTGAGTTTTAAAATTAGTGAACAATAATAATTTTATTTATAAAGTAAGCATTTAAAATTATAAAAAACATTTATGTATTAAATTTTATTAAGCTAAAGAATTAACTACTCATAAGACTATTAAGCCCGAGTCGTTTCGCATACGCCTACTATGAAAATCACATAATACTTTTGGTGCATACGGTTCTGGAGCTGTGACGTCATTCCATTCACTGTTTGTTTACTTCGCAGTTGGTTCTTAGAATGAATTTGGTGTAACCACCAGAATTTGGTAACATAAAACACTTACCAATGTTTATGTGTGGAACAGTAGAGCTCATCAACTGTGAAAAGCATTATAGCAATGGTTTTTATGGCTATTATAATGCCATTATAATATATATTATGCTAATTTTTTTTCATGATATTACAGACTTTTTGGAATTTTTACTTCCTGTGAAAAAGTATTACAGTACACCAGGTATTACAACATCTATGAGAAGGTAATGTAAAGTTATCATATTAATACGCGAAGTATCACATTATTAATCAATAACCTAGGAAAATTTTAATTGTTTTTTTTATTACAACAGAGAAATCTAAAATCTTTTTACCATGGAACAATACAATATATATACTGTGAATGAAAAAGTAATAATTTGTTTATGAGTCTTGAAAGTAGGATGTACCATGGTGTTTGTGAAAGCATCCTGAAAATTTTAGATTGGTGTCTTTGAATTATGTCTACGTTAGAATTACTGGCTGTTCCCCAAAACTGATTCCATAAGTCCAAATGGGCTTCAGAATGGCCTTATATTCTAGAATTTTGTTTGAAAGGGAAAGCTTCAACCTCTTCCCCAGATTCCAATAAAGTTGTTTAAATTTTAAATGTTCTTTTATTTAGGTGTACGTGTTCTCCACATAAGATGTTTGTCTAAATGCATTCCTAGGTGCTAAATCAGAACAATGCAACGCATTATTCTGATTGCATTGCATTGTTGTGTAGGTCATAAGCCGAAAGGCTAGATTGAACCTCTAGAGGCTTTATTAAGTAAAATGAGGATGAGGTGGTTTACTACAGCATTCCTCACTTAGTGGAAAAGTATGCTTATCCGCATTCCAGGCCCTCTGAAAAGCATCTACTTTCCACCGTGCAAATTACACCTTCACTTCACTCACCACTGGGTCTGGCTATAAAATGAAATTCATTACTTTCAGAGGAGATAACTCTGACTAGTGTCTTTAACACCTCTACCTCTTCTGTTCTTAAATGCTTCTGTCATATAATTGGTTGACCATTTGATAAGAAACAGAAATATTTTTTGTAGTCCTGGAACTGGCAGATTAAGTGCAAATAATTGAACTCTCCACCAGTCTGTTAAAATAAACTCATGGACAATCACTTTTTCGAAGAGCAAGTTACTTTTATGCATTAGGAAAATCTTAAATTAAACAGAAAATTAAAAATACAGGTAAATATTGGTGTAGGTAAATTATTTATCGATGTGAAGAATTAATTGAATTAATTATTTTTGTGAACTAATAAAATATACAGGCAAATATTGGTGTAGGCAGTTCATCTTTTGAAATGAAGAATTTATTGAATGAAATATTTTTGTGAACTAATGAAATTCTCAACTAGCTAATTAAATTATGAAATTAATATGGCTATTTAAATGTTAGTTATAAATGTAACAGTAGTTTTGATTTTCAGTGCCATAATTTTGATATCAATATTTTCTTATTGTACAACGTTGATTAAAAATAAAAATTGATATTATTCAAAAAACCCCGCTAATTTCTTCCATCAGTGTGACTACGTTCATCGCACTGTAATCAAGAGTGTATCTAAAGTTAAACAGTACTTCAATTTACGTATCAACGTGGTTTAATTCTACAAGTATTAAGTTTCTAATAATATTTTTAAAAAATGAGTAATACTAGAGCGTTAGTTTAAATACATAAAAATTAATAAAATAGTGGAAGGGGAAAATAACCAATGAAAATTCTGTTTGAACATTGTTATCTTTCTGTTCGAATCGTACTTCCGTATCCGTGCGTACATCCAGTGATTACATCTCTGTGTCAGTGTCAGTCGCTGTTGGTCTTTGTTCGTTTTTGCAATTGAAATTTTGTACACCAAACATGAAGTACCTTAAAGTAACTTTTTCCTGCCTTATGTTGGCGTTAATATTATCGTTAACATGTAAGTAGATAATTAATATCATAAACTAACAAATTAATAATATTCTGATTGTAGCTGTTAGTTGAAAATTCCAAAAATTCATTCAAAGGTCAGTTACTGCATTTTTGTATTCACCGATAAACTACGTTTGATCAAATTGGGAAGTGCGGATATGATCTTGTGTATTGCTTAAACCTTTACTTTGTTATTACACATTTTCACGATTATTGTCGTTACAGTATTTTCTTTTTATATCGTAAGCAATATTCTTCCTCCTTTGTGCAATACACTACATTTTCCAGTTTTTGTCTTGTATTTGTTTAGCGTTGTTTGACGTCAGATTCGTTAACCGAGAAGGCTGTTTACTTAACTAATTACGTATTGCCTTTTGTCGTTTCCTAATATTACTTAAAAACCTTTGCTTAATTATTTGAATTTGTGATTCAAACAATTTCCATTAGTTATGTGTGTAACACTATAGATCTATCCGTTTCTTTTCCATTTTGCTTTAGGTAACATTCAGCGACGTTAGCTCTAAATTGTAATTTTTATTGTGTTTAATATTTGTTAATGTAAAACGTCATTTGAAGTTCAAACTAACATTATGCCTATTCACAAACTGTTTGGTTTCTAAGTCTTGGTTAACTTGGAACAAAGGAGGACTAGGTTAGTTAAGCACTGGTTCAAAAGTTCAAATTATAGTATTAACAGTTATTATGCAATCCTGTAAAGCAGATAGAATGTATGTTTGTTACTTTTTAAAATATTATAAAATGCCATTACCATCAATAATCAATTTAAAATTAAATTCATACATGGTTAGTGAAAGCCTATATTGTCATGATTCATCATGACTGTTCATGTTTGAAATTATGTTTTGCTTTTATCATTTACTGTAATAAGTTAATATTTTTCTTCAAACAAGTTAGTAACTGAAAGTTAAATAAAATACAGTAGGCTAGAATTAACATGCTTGTCTGTTCAGTTTTCATGTTAGTAAACTTAGTTGGGCTACAAGGAAGTTATAATTAAACCTGCTATCTATTATAACTTCTATGAACTGCAGTTCTTTTATATTAATTACATGAATAACAAATTATGTACCAGTGTAAAATAATTTTACTATTCCCTTACTGTTTTTAGTTTACTTTTGGTGGAATTTTTTTAGAGTTAACATAACTTTTGTTTAATTTTATTGGTTTATTTTTAAGCATGGCCTGTATTATGAATAAAAATAATCTTGATTTAAAGCTTACAGTGGATCCTAATCTAGAATTGTAAAATGTACTTTATGCAAAGAAAACAATTGTTCAACGATAATTAATCGTTTGAGGTCCAAGTTGGCAACCTTGGGAACACTGCTAATCAGTAGGGATTTTGCGATATCAGGCTAGTTCCAGTATACCAAGAATATAGAATCAAAATTTCGGTATTCTCTATATCATACTATACAAATATATTTCTGTGGTGGCAGGCTATTTTTTGTGCTTCATGTAAGCATTTTTTTTCAAAATTTGAAAAAATGTATTGCCTTCTTCCAATATGCTTATATTACATATCATTTTATCCAGAAAATTGTGGATAATATTACTATGTTACTGAACAAATAATACCGCCTGATTAAAGTTTTTCTAAGCAAAGAAAACAAAAAAAGATTTTTGAAAAATATTTTTTGACATTCTCCTATAATACCTCTGGTCTTTTCAATATAATAAAAACTTAAATATACAAAATATGCATTATTCTATTCTGTTTTTATTCATGTATTTGGTTTGTAATGTTTACCTATAAATAAATAAAATATTAATAATAAAATAAATTAGTTTAATGACAGACATTCCAGATTATACCCCGCGAAAACAAATCAAATTGGTGTTCAACTCTCGATAAACTTCACAATAAAAAAATATAAATTATACTTCACTTCGAATAATAATACTTCACAATAAATAATAGCCTGTTATATTCAGCTTCATACAGGGCATTTCATAATGTTCTTCGGGGTTAGAAAAATTCAGTACAAAAAAACTATTTCACTTACCTAAATGAAAGTTGTACAGTCCGATGCAGGGACTCAAACAGTTATTTTTAAACATTTATAAATGATCAATGTGTGCTTCTTTGGTGGCATGGCACACATCAACACAAAAGTCTGGCTCTTGCCAAACACGTTCTAACATGTTTCTTTTTGATAGAGTTGATTTCATCGATGCGATCCTTCCGCTCAGCGATATCGTTCGGCATTGGTGGGGTCGCACATTATGATTGTTTACTTTGCCGCTAATATGGAACGTAGCTTCATCGCTGAAAATTATCTTCTCTAGGAAACTTCATCTAATGACACCTTTTCCTGTAACTATAAATAAAAATTGAGCCTACATGTTTTATCTCTTATCAGTTAGATGCTGCATTAATTGAAGATGGTACGGTTTGAATAATAAATGTTTACGGAGAACTCTCCACACCATTGTTTTCGGATTTCCTAACTCTCTGCCTACAGATGCAGTCGATTTTGACGGGCTGCGAATAAAACTTGCACGCAATATTCAACATTGGCATCTGAGGTTGATGGATGACCAGTTGATTTCCGCTTGCACAAGCAACCAGTTTCACTGATGTTTATATGCACAAATTGAATTGTCACTTGGTGGATCCTTATAAAATTTCCATCGAAACGCTTATTGCACAGTAATTACTGACTTTGATATGTGAAATTCTAACTCGCAAAACTACTTCTTGCTTTCCGTGGCAGCCTTTTTCTGTACTATGTATGCTTAGCGGGCAAATTGTTAACTAACTGCCCAGAATACGTGGAAAAATTATTTGAAGTGCTCTTTCGTACAGTACTTGTTTCATTCTTATAAGTAAAATACTTTTATTGTACTGAATTTTCATAATCCCGAAGTACATTATGAAATGCCCTATATTATAGGTAGGTACGTATAGTTTACATTTATGTATGTTTGTGCTGCCTCAAAAAAGCCACAGCTGTTTCTTCATAGCAATTAAATTTCTTGAAAAATCTTTTTACAACAGTATACCGTCGAGTTAACACAACCTAACTGTAGTTAAGACATAACCTTAACCTAGCTAGTGGACAGTGCTACCACATCATCTAATACAAATTTTAGTAAACATAACGCTGCAGTCCGCATAATATAGTAGCACCAAAATAAGTTTTTGCAACTACTTTCCTGATAGGCGATTTCTATCTTGAGTTGCAGTAGCACCAGCGTTAGTGAATAACCTTTTCACAAAGTACAAACAGCCATGTTAAGTAAATATTGTCATACCTGTTAGTAGAGGACAGGAAAAACTGTCTTCATTTCTTCCTTTCTTGACTAACTCTTTAAAAGTACTAAAAACAAAGAGAATAAAATATAATAATGTAACTTATCATGTAGAGCAATATCAAAAACTGATATTGGTGTATTTATTTCTATACCACAATAATATCAAACCCCTCATATTGATATTATGTCGATAATATCGTAAAATCACTATTAAATCAGCTCTTCAATCTTCATTTTGTGTCTGTATGTTATGCTCCTTAAGGGTAATATAGGTGGTGAAGGGTGACAGTTGAAAAAATGGTAGACCTAACCAGGAATCTTTGATCATCATTTATTTAAACGTAACTTTTGTTCTATTTGAAAGCGTAAAACCGGCAGAAATTTACTCAAGATTGTTGAAACGGTGTGGTGAAATAAGATTAAACTTCAGTTATGTGTAAATGGGTGGAACATCGTAATTCGAATATGGTTAATGACATTGATCTCCATTGCTCTGGAAGACCAATTTCAGTGATTTTGATGAGCTTTTAAAGCTTGCAGGGCGAATTTTTTTGTGATTATTTAGAAGACCAAGGTACAGTGAGTGCTGCTATTTAAAGTGTTCTAACAGAAAGTGAGACTCGTGATAAGGTGTAAACATAAGTCCCCTCTCTCAAAAGTTTGCATTACAACGTCTGCCCCCACATTGATAAGAAACTGAGCAAAACATTTAAGAAGTTAGGTTGGTGGTTATATTATATCTGCCTTACAGCTCAGACCTCACCCCATCTGATTTTCATGTTTTTATTTATTATGGAAATAATAGAAAAACTGGGCTACCACTCAAAGGATGCCATTTAATCAAATTGTAAGCAGTTTTAATTTAAGTAGTTATAATACTTTTCTGGTTATCAATTTACATTTACATAATTTTTTTCTTGAAATCTATGTGCATTTGTAGTTCACAATGTTGTGATTGGTTTACAGTACTATAAAATAGCATTTAGGTGAAATTTTTCGTATAAGTGTAATCATACAATTGTCATGGAATTATGTTTTCAAGAAGTATTCTAAATTAATTACTCTAAATGATATAACTCTCTTCATTACAGAAGTGGACAATCAGTGTTTATGGAATTAATGTAAATATTAAAGTTGTTAGATAACTGTTTTCTACTCCTGGTAATTTGACCACTTTTGGATGCATTATTTGAGATACCAATTGTTTCCTGATAACTTGATCATTTCCTTCAAGGTCATCACTTTACTAACACAATCTATTTATTTCAATAGTTTTCCCCACTTTTTTTAAAATAAATAGTGATGTAATTGCAATGATAAACATATATAATATACTCTTGCACGTGTGTTCGTCAGAAGATAATTTTCCTGGTTTTTTTTTTTAATTTTATAAACTGATTAAACTCGAAAGCCTTAGTCTAATTTTTAAAAAATAATTCGTGTTGATGTATTTTACTTGCCTATATTAATTACAATTCAAGGTGATCCTCTTTCTTGAAAGACTGGATATATATAATCTTTGAATAGAATTACAGAGCAGTATTAAAGTAGTCTAATTCACTGTAGTTGTTTTCCTAACTTTATTTACATATACTTTCTCTTGCCAATGCAAATAATGATCAATATAACCTAACATTAGAAATAAACAAAAAACTAACCTCAAAAAACATAATCTTATTTTAATCATAAGTGAAAGACGGAAAATGAAAATCGACCTCAGTTTGGCTTAAAAATACGGAAAAATCCCTCTTTCTCACTAAACTAGGCTCTGTTGAGAAAAATGCTTTAAATAAAAGTTTTAGATCTTTTAATTTCCTATAAATTTGAATATATACACTTTTGTCATAAAGTATTTAGTTTTCCCATTCCAAGAATTTGTCCGTTTCTTCAGTAAATGACATTCTCTTAATGCAGTGTCTGTTAATGTTGACCATGATAGAGGAAAAGTTGGGAACTGAATACAATATATCACTACACGAATAATTGTAGTCTGTTCGGTCAAACAGGCCAGGTCTAACTAATATAAAAATCATTACCCTTAAAAAAATACAGTATTTTAAGATAATTGTAACAAAATACAGTCAAAGTCAGAAATAACAAGCTTTTAGCGAGAACTTTGAAATAACAAGACAAATATCAGGTTCGTTTGGTTTTGTATCTTAGTAATGTTAAATTGACTTGTGTTAAACATTGCTACTTGGTCGTAACAAGCATATTGTTTCTGAAAGGACACACTGATATTGAATACCATAGCACGTAGTTCGGTTCATACAATTTGTATTGTTATATAGTATTACAAACACATTGTTAGGTAGTGGGTTTGTATTTTTATTAATGGCACTGTTCTATGTGCAAAAAAAAACCCGGTTTCTCCAACAATTTCAAGTCACTACTAAACAACACAACAATGTACAAGCAAAACAGAGTGCAATCTATCGAAAAAAAGTCGAACTTTAAGATAATGATATTGGCTAACAGATTGCAGCACCAGTATTGTCCATTCCCGAAATATAAAAGGCAACCCTCGTACATTATTATTACATTATATTTTTTAATTATTTATTTACATTGGGAAGAGAAAGCCGAGTGAGTGTTTCACACATACTTTTTACTTTCTCTTGCCTATATGAATATATAGGAAGGAAAGTATTGTTTTCATGTCGATTTTTAGAAATCGAGTTTTCACCGGATCTATACGTTTTCAGATCCCCTGAACCCAAAAAACATGTTTTTAGCGATTGGTCTGTGTGTGTGTGTGTGTGTGTGTGTGTGTGTGTGAACAGAATATCTCAAGAACGGAATATCGTACGAACTTGAAACTTAAAACTTAAGTGACATACCACTACCGGACCCGACACGAACATTTTCATCAAAATCGGTCAACCGGAAGTAGTAGTTTATTCGTGTAATTTTTCACTTTTTTGCGATATTCTCAAAAACTGGTCCTACGATTTTTTTTAAAATCGCCTGCTTTACTCAATTTTTTATTCTCTACAAGTTAGGGTAGGCGTCATGTTTGCTGTAACTGTGAAATAGGAGTGGGGTTGACATTACACAGGAATATTGTTTGTCAGATTGGCACGCTAGATGCATGAGTGGGACAAATGTGTAACCCTTCAGGGAATTCGGATATGATAATGGCATCAGAAAACAGAAAAGACCTGAAAAATCTAATGGGAGCTTGCTTGTAATGACCAATGTTTCAACACGTATGGTATTAGTATGCGATTGCTCTGAGGAGGATTTAAATATAAAAATATTATCTGACATCATGTTTTCTTCAAATTCTTGTCTATTGATTTAGTTGTGTTTCCTAAATGTAGTCTGACTGATAAATGATGCGAGTTATTCATAATTTTAATGGTAATCGGTGTGTAAACATTTAGTTTCTTTCTATTTGTTTTATTTCTTATACTGATAATTTTGTGAAGCTATAATTTTATCTTCACTGTTTATAATGATTTAAATACTTTTTGAAATTTGTGGTTAAACTAAACTTATATTGTGATATTTTATTGTTTGTTGAATAATAGTCTTTATTTTTTTTCTGAACAAAATTAAAAAACAAAAATAAAAAATTGGTTTGAAACAATGACACGACTTTGTCTTGCCGATGTAGATAATGAACAATATAACCTATGTTTAATCATGAATAAACAATGTAAAATGAAAAACACAACCTAATTTTAATCATAAGTGAATGACCCAAAATGAAAACCAACCTCTGTAGGACTTCAAAATACGGAAAATTAGTAATTGCCTCTAAACTAGGCTCTGTAGAGAAAAATTCTTAAAATAAAAGTTGTAGGTGTTTTAATTTAGTGGGTATTAGGACTGCCATTTTAAATAAAAACCATTTGTTTCTACGAGAGAACAGCCTTCCTAAAAATTTCAGCAAACATGGCGCTTACCATATCTCATAGAGCATAAAAAATATAGTAATGAGGCAATTTAAAAAAAAATATAGTAATGAGGCAATTTAAAAAAAAAAAAGTAGAAGCTGTTTTTGAGAAAATTGCAAAAGAGTGAATAAATACACAAATAAACTACTACTTCCGGTTGACTGATTTTGATGAAAATGTTCATATTGTGGGTCCTCTAGTGGTACCTAACTTGTGTTTCGAGTTTTCAACTTTATACAATGTCGGGTTCTCGAGATATTTTTTCACACACACAAACCATTTGCTAAAAACATGTTTTGGGTTCAGGGGGTCTGAAAATGTGAATATTTGGTAAAAAATCAGCATGAAAACAGCACTTTCCTTCCTAATATTCATATAATAGGACAAGAGAAAATAATAAAAATAGTTGAAGTAGCACTTACGTTAATTTTTACATCGTTTCCATTATTATTTCGATTGATAAGTAGAATACGTGAGGTTTTGTTTGGTGCCCAGACAAGTTAGGTGGCCTTAAAGTTTTAATAGCCGTTTAATCATTTTTAGAGTGGGGAAACATTCTAAATACGGTTTTGTTCTTTGTCTCATTATTTAAACCTGAAGTTCCCATGCGGAAGTAAATTAAACCAAAAAGGAAACGCTGGGAATAATAGACTCAATAAAATTGAGAATAATTTGTTAACGAATGATTTTTAAAAAAAACGCAGAGATTAAAGACATTTAAAGTAACTATTTTTTAATACGGTACAAAAACTAATAAGATAATAAAGCTTAATAAAACTTTTATTATTATTTTGCATGTATTCTTATTTCGCAAGATTAATTTTTTAAAAGAACTGATTGTTATTTTAAATAGTATGCTAATGTAAAGATTTAAACTACAACACTCATGATTCGTTCAGTCATCCTGTGATTTTGGCCAGCACATAATGTGAGAGTGAGGGAAATTTATAGGATTCCACTATTGTCCTAAAATTTCTTTTGAGAAAAGTCTGCGACAAAGTTAATGTAATTGGTATTAAGTTAGTTGAAGTCTATTTTTCTGGGTTGAGAAATCAATTAAAAAAGATCTGAGTTCAATATCTCCAGCTGTTAAGGAATTACGACATATTTTAAAATTTTTGAGCCCCCTAGGGGGTTGTGCTTTTAGATTTTTCTTTGGGGTTTCAGAGAGCGAGGAACAAAAGGGGTCTCGCATATTTTTTCACTTTGAGGCCTTCTTAAGGGTTAGAATTTCCTGACATACCGTTACATTCAGCTTTATAAATTATCTAAATAAGACAGATAAATTACCACCTCTGTGGTGTAGTGACTAGTGTGTTGCCCTAGGGAGCGGAAAGTTCTGGCTAGGGTCTGGAAATGTTAACACATTAAAACCCACTGTAGTAGCCAATGACCAAGGTGCCGATGTGACTTAAAATAAAGAAAAAAGTCTAGTGGAAGTTACCTCTTGGCAACACAGCTGATCCCATCACTTCGCCAAACACCCAAGCGTCAAACAAAACCTTCTCTGCTCTATGAATCAAAGGGAATTTATATAACTGGACTTCTTATATTCATGAATAATAAATTAAGAGGTGGAAACTATGATCGGCGAGGTTAGTTAACCTTGAATAATCTAACAAATCCGACAGCTCTGCATTTGTAAGAAAGCTCACATTTTTGTTATAATGTTGTTTTTTTATTTGTAAAATTCACCGTATGGTGTAAGTTGTATTCTATTATTCTGGATAAATGTTTTAAGTACTAAATCTCACTTTTTATGTTCACGTTGTTTATTTAAGAATCCAATTGAACTTTTATCAGTTTTATTGGAAATTGAGGTCAGTGTAATTGAACATTAACTTAGACATATATATCCGAATTTTCAATGACATATTTGTAATTAATTATTAAATATTGACTAATGCAGGCCAGTTGTATGCAAGTACTAATGTACTAGAAAAAAAATTTACTATTATAGAATACGTTATAGTCTAAATAACAGATGATATTGTGGTTTATGAATAATAGTAATGGTTATCAAAGTTGATAACTATTGTCTGTGTTATCAAAGAACTCTGTAACTGTATTATTTACACTTCATATGTACTACTAAGAAAGATTTTTTTTAAAATATAATTCTGTTCATTTACTAAAAGTTTTTCTGTGTAAAATATTGTATATTCTCAGTGTTGGTCAAATGAGGCTGAACAGATATAACATCATTTTTATGTAAAATATTTATATGATGTGAAATGTAAAGATGAATAAAATAGGTTATGAAAACTACATGCTTCTGTAAAACTATGTACTGCTTTGTATTTAATTTACCGACTATGATAACATTTTGTCCCAGAAGTACATAGAAATGTTTTTCCCAGTTTTTTTGCATTTTATCATCAACAAAACATGTTTCTTTAAATTCCCAAATAAATGAGTCAGTTAGGGTAAGGTTGAGACTGTATACAGATATTTTCAACAGTACAATTTCAAAAGCGAGGCTTTTGCGAATGCGGGCATGCATTGTCATATATAGGAAAATTATTTTTGAAAGTTTTCCTAAGCACTTAATTTAGAGCAACTGCATGACAAGGGATTCAAGAATTAGTAATGTGAGCCTTGTTGAAAGTAGTTTCCACTCTAAAAACAGAAAAATATATGAACAACAATAATTTTGAGACCATTAAAAAAGATCAGATAAAAAAATGAAAAATAAATACATAAATAATAACCCTCAAGCACCAAACCTTAATGGCCACTCTAAAAATGTTGCAAACAAACCAATTCGGTGTAATTTATGTTTGTTACCTGTCGAGGACAGCGAGGTGAAATTTAAATTCAATTGATCGTGTTCAATCTGGGAGGCACTTCTGATAAGAAATGTTGAAACATTTTTGCAGTAATACAAATTTGGATGTGGCAATTCTCACAAACAAGGTCATCGACACTTAAAACAATATCGCTTATTGTTGAAAACTGCCTTTCTATGTGCGTTTCATGAAACCTAGTTGATCAGCCATCAGTAAATGTCTCACACCAACTATGTACATTTCTGATATCAATGACATTTGAACTTTACACTTCAATTGACATCCAGAGAGTAACAAGTGGTTTAATTTTTTTGGCCCAGAAGAAACAACCAATTAAACGAATGTTTTCTTGTATATTGTCAAGAGCTGCCTCTATAGCCTAATGGTAGAGTCCTAGCCTACAATGTGGAGGTACTTCTTCTTCTTCTTTCTCTCTCCCCATGTGCCTTACAGCGTCGGGTTAGTTTTGGACAACTTCCTCCATTGTACTCTATTCGCCGCCAATCGTCTCATTTGCCCTAGGGCCATGCCTCTTTCCTCTCCCAATCTTCGTATGTGCTCATCATATGAGTATCGTGGACGTCCTGAATATCTGAGCACATATCCATCCTACTATTTCCTTTTCCTTTCCAGTCAAAGTGCGTACATTCCAATTTCCAAATCGTAAATTAGGTTTGTCCAGTCTTTTATTCCGAAAATTCCTGTCCTGTCCGAGGCTATTTATGTGACTTTGAATCCACTTTTTCAACGTGTGGGTGATTGGCCCAACGACGTCGTTTTTGGAGTACTTCTTCGTCTGGCTCCTACCCTTTGACCTGTCCGGCTTGGGAGACCCTGCTGGTAGTTACACTACCGCCGGCATAGCTCTCCGGGTCTTGGGAGCACACAAGCCCCTCCACCATCTACAAGGTCCTGTACTCCCTAGGAGGGGCAATGTGGAGGTACTGGGTACAATTCCAGTTAAAGTCTGGAAATTATTATAATTTAAAACCCATTGTTATAGATAACTTACCGTATTCGCTAATAACCAAGCTGTTGATGCGGCTTTAAAGAATTACAGTATAAATGAAAAATTTATCATCTTGTGTTCGATTGCCTTTTATATTTAAAAACTTACAAGCGTTTCGATGGTACCACGTTCTTCAGAGCAATATTACTAAAATTAAAATTTAGAACGGTGTTTCCATTCACTCATTTAGATTAAAACTGTCTTATTAAAAATGTATTCGTAAATAAAGAATCTAAAAAAAAAATTAAAAAAAACTTGTGTGAAACTCACACGACTTTCTCGTGTCAATGCTAATAATGAACAATATAACCTAACATTAGTAATAAAACATTAAACATAAAATAACTAACCTCAAAAAAAAACAACCTAATTTTAGTCATGAGTGAATGATGCAAAATGAAAATCAATCTCAGTTTGGCTTAAAGATATGGAAAATCACTCTTTCACGCTAAAGTAGGCTCTGTAGAGAAAAATGCTTTTTATAAAAGTTGTAGATCTTTTAATTTCCTATAAATATGATACACTTTTGTCGTAAAATCCATACTAAGGCCGAAATCTGTAAAAATAGATTTTTTTTTACACATTTTCGTGAAAAAAAAACAGAAAATTGCTAATTACCGCTAAACTAAGCGTTATACAAAAAAATGTTTAAAATAAAAGTTGTAGGATTTTAAATTCTCTACAACTTTTGTTATAGACTTTTTTGCACTAAAATGCATATTAAAGCCGCAATCTTTAAAAAAAAATTTACAAGAAAACAGCCTCCCCAAGAATTTCAGCAGACATGGCGCCTACCCTATCTTTTAGAGCATAAAAATGTAGTAAATGAGGCGATTTAAAAAAAATCATAAGAGCCGTTTTTGAGAAAATTGCAAAAAAGTGAAAAATGACAGGAATAAACTACTACAGTAAGATTAAAATAGGATGAGAGTGCAAAAACAATTCACTAGGGAAATTTTTCTCTGTTACAATTTTAAATTTTCCCTTTTTTGATAAAAAATTTACCTTTTCTACGTGTTGTAAAGTTATCATAATTCTAACAGTTATGTTATATCCTGCTGCGGAATATTGGTTGTATGTTATAATGCCTCTTACGGAACATAGTAAACTTGGCGGGTGAAAGGTTATTCATGGGCAAACACGTGAGATAATTTTTAACGTTTTTAATTATTTCGTGGAAAGCGAAGGAAATGCTCTTACCGTTCAAGAGCTGGTTGAAAAAACAGGGAAAGCGACTGGTGTTAGTATTAGTAGTGTGTGAAGAATTTATAAAGAAGGTAAATCATTCCCCGTAACACCATTTTCCACTCCAAATACGAAAAGGAATAAAATAAGAACAAAATATTTAACAATAAAAGAAAATATTTAAAATAAATCAGCTGTTTCATTATAAGAAAAATTTTCCCTGCAGGGAAATATTACATTAAAAATTTCCCTGTGCTAAATCATTGTGTAAGTTTACTCTCATCCTATTTTAAAACATCTGTACTTCCTTTTGACCGGTTTTGATGAAAATGTTCATGTCGAGTCTGGTAGTAGTATCTAATTTAAGTTTTAAGTTTCAACTTTGTACGATGTTCCGTTGTTGAGATATTCTGTTAACACACTCAGACCAATTACTAAAAACATGTTTTTTTTTGGGTTCAAAGAGTCTGAAAATGTCTGTGCTGTGAGAACAGCGCAATATTAATACTCTTGTCAATATTTTTGCAAATTGTTAAGTTATATAGATATATGAAACTATAATTTTTTTCTAATTCGGATGAGCTAATTTTATTTTTGTTTCTTCCAGTCGCAACTGAGGGTTCGGAGACTAAAGTTAAAGTTGTGGAAGATGACCATACCGAGAAACCCACAATAACACCTACTACTAACGCCACTACAACCGCCGCCCCAAACACTACAACCACCTCTCCAGTCCCAACCACTGCTCCAACTACTACAGCCAAACCCACTTCCACCTCAGAAAAACCAACACCTACTACTCCAGCTCCTCCTCATCCGGTTCCAGAAGATGGTGTATGGATTGTCAATTCTACTACTACCAATGAGACATGCATTATGTTGAAGACTAAAATTGATGTGCATGCTGAGTACAAAAATGGAAATGTGGTAAAAAATTTGATTGTTTTTGACTTCTGCCTTTCATTATTATTTCTTTATTTCAAGGTCTTTTAATATAATTTAATAGTGTACTTCATAATGTTCCAGTCTTAAAATGGTTGAAAAATCATGGGTACTTATGCATTAAACCGACCACCTTCTTTATTAATTATTTATTTATTTTATTTAGTTAAATATACATTACGATTTATTACTAAACTAAGTTATACAAGTATACAGTGTTTTTAACTACTTTTTTTCAAGGCTGGTGAGCTCCGAATGTATGCATTGCCCCCTACCAACTTTATTGCTAGTCAATGACTCGCCTGCAACGTTGCCAATACTTGCTGTTGTAGCTCTGCTAAATATTTTGTCAGCCATTTTTTGGTCTTTCAGTAACAATTATAACTTATAAAAATACAACCAGCTGATTATATTATACAGGGTGATTCATTTAAAAGTAGCCCGCTGCATTTAACAGCGGCCTTCGGCACTCAATTGGATTCAAATAGTAAATGAATAAATAGAATTACTTAATACATAATTTTACATATTTATTTAAAATTTATATACAAATTTCAGCTTCACCTTTACAGTAGATGCTGAAAGTGGCATCCTTGAACGCATACACATTTTTGCACTCGTTCAATGTTATTAATGCACACACAACGCAATATGGAAACGTCTATAGCTTGAATGGCTGCCACGACGTTATTCTTTAGCTCATGTATACTACGGGGGTTTGTTTGGTAAACAGTTCCTTTTAAATAACCCCATAGAAAAAAATAGCACATACTCAAATCGGGTGAACGAGGAGGCCACAAATCTTTACTAACAACTCGCATGGGAAAAGCCTAATTGATATGATATAGGGACTGGTGAGACGTGTGACATGTTGCACCATCTTGCTGGAAAAAATTGTACTCGCGTTCATTGTCGGTTAACTGTTCATGAAATTCATTAAAAATTCTGACGTACACATCCCTATTCACAGTTTCATGAAAAAATATGGGCCCTACAATACGATGTCCAGAAATCGCACACCATACACCAATTTTTTCGTCATGTAGTAGAGATTCATGTAACACATGAGGATCTTCAACTGACCAATATCTAGTGTTCTGTGAATTTACATGGCCAGACAAATGAAACCAAGCTTCATCACTCATGAAATATCACGTAGGATCTAATTCACCGTCTGTAATTTTGTTAAAAAACCAGAAACAGTAGTTCAAACGCTTCTCTTTGTCTGGCTCCCTGATTTCTTGTACACGTGTTACACGATACGGTTTCAATTTTAAAGACTTAAGAACATGCAAGCATGAAGAATATTTCATACCGCTTTGTTGAGATAACTTTCGTACTGACTTCTTTGGGCTTGAAGTGATTCTTTGTTCAATATTCGCGATTGCCTCGCGTCCTGATTGTTGGTGTACGTTCCCATTTACAATTGGCTACTGATCCAGTTTTTCACCATTTTGCGACAAGTTGTTGTATACTTCTCTTTGCTGGTACTGTAGTATTAGGAAACCTTTCAGAGAAATATGCGCGTGTTCGTTTAATGGAATTTGTGCGCACGTAACCCTCAACTAACGCAATTCTTTTTTGTAGTGAAAATGGCATTTTAATAACATAATAAGTAAACTATGCGTTGTACACTACTAATCTCACTAAAACTTTACAACAAACTAATGTGCCTGTCTGTTCAAGGCCAGTCGATTACATCGTGATCAGTGCTGCCAATACAGCATATGAAAATTACTCGAGCGGCTATAAATTAAATTACTCGAGCGGCAGGCTACTTTTAAATGAATCACCTCTATAATATTCCGTGTTAATGCACTCTATAATCAAAGTGTTCAGTACGAGATGCAAGACACGACTGAATTATTGCGGCTCTTATACGCATGCGCGCATAATGTTTGTGACAATGCTGGCAAATGTTCTGATTGGTCTGAACACGTGGAGCAGCAGAGCTCATTAATCGTGAAAAGCACATTAAATATACAGTCAAACTCGCTTATAGCGTCATTGAAGGGACAGATTAAATTTTACCGTTATATCCGAGTGACGTTATAACAAAGTTAGCTCTTGTGTCAAAGTAAATCTAACTAAACTAAGAATACTTCGTATACATTACTACTAATTTACGTAATGTGCTAAACGTTTTTTATTTGCGATTTTTAAATCGTAATACCCTAATAAAATAGATTAATAACCATTCTGTGTAAGTAGGGAGACTTTATTATGTATTAAAATACGGAAACCAAAATACATATTTGTATGTACATAAACTACATAATGGTACGGTATCTACTTTATTGGAAGAAATCAGTGATTTTCTTTTGAACACCTCGTTCTGCGAAATAAATCCTCTCCGTAATGTCTCTCGGTGTCCGTGAAATCTGAAAAAAGTTTGAGCCGCTAGCATTGCCTCCTGCAATGTTGGCGTGACGGTGTCCTCCTCTTCATCTTCCTCTTGCTCAGTATTAGAGAATTTTCTTAAATGTGGATAGTCTGATGTGAAAGTTAGGTGCAGTGCTACCTACTAAGTGTCCCATGTCACGTAGAGGGTGCACTCCCAAAACTGACCTTGACGTAGATCAATCAGTAGTTATAGACACACATATGAACAGCTTAACAAAATCATTTTAATCCCTTCTCACAAGCAAACACTATTCTCAAGTAAACTATTGTACTATATTAGCCTACTGTATACTGTATTTTTCTTTTTCAAACAATTTACTGATAAATTACGGCAAGTTCACAATCGTTGTACGTGAAGTAAAAAATGATTTCATCGGAAAAATTTTGACGCAACAACCGAGTTAATGACGTTAAAACAGGGGTTTTCAGAAAGAAGTTTGACGCAACGCCTAAAAATATGACGTTAAGTCCGAGTTGACGTAAAGTCCGAGGCCGTTAAAACCGGGTTCAACTGTATTTATACACAAAAACTCTTATTCACAAAAAAATTTTTCCACGCATAGGAGTATACAAAATTATTTTACTTTACTATTACTTTATGCATCCATCTCTAACAGAGAAATTTTATACAATAAAGTAACAAAACAAACCATATTGAACAAAAGTTTAATAATGTAGTCTACCATTTACATGTGTTTATGATAAACGGTCAATTAATACTGCGGGGGTTAATCGAAGACATCAAATGATGGAATCTGCAAAACAGAAAAGTTTCGTGATGGGTCAACAGCAAAAGTGTTTTAATAGAAATGAAATGTGCAACATTTGTTGACAACTATACGTTAATACTTTTTGTTGAGTAAAAAACAAGAGCCCATGTTATGTGACGTGGCTGCAAATCTTTTCTGAATTAGGATGGTAAAAACTTTCTTGTTTATATAGAATTCATATTCATTGCTGTAAGTATCTAATAAATTATATCATGATATGACGTCAGTTGATGATAGCATTTTAGGCCAGCATGAGGTAGGAAAAGGTCAGGTTACAAATTAAAAGTAGATATGTGCAAGTCTAAGTCACTTGTAATTTTACTTACTCTTTATTGTGTTTAGCTGTTGAAGACGAGCCTTCTAAATTACTGATAGTTCTTTCACATTTAAACATAAATTGTATCGAAAATTTATGTATAAACAATTTTTAAATATCTCTGAAAATGTCGTGAACAAATAATAATCTTTGTTTGTCAGTGACCACAAGGGAATAAACAGTTATTCTTTTACATTAATAACAGATTTTTACTAACAAATTATAACATAATCCCCTTACATTATACAAATGATATTTTATGATAGGTTAATCATTTATGAAATATATCGTGTTGCCCTTAAATATACCCTTAAAATATTTTTCCTTATAATAACCTTCATCTATTACAGTTGCTATAATTATTGTAAATAAGGTTTTTATATTATGTCATTTTAAACCAATGAATTTATCATTGCAGTATCTAGACTTAATTTCCTAATTATAAGATTATTATAATCATTATTTAATGTATAACGTAAGAAGATAACTTATGATCTCATGTTCCGAATGAAAAATTAATTAAACGACCAATTTTCTTCACATTTAGAATCCGATATCCATTTGGCAGATTTCAACACCGAAGATCTTATCTAGGATCTAAAAATATGTTATTCCATATCCCACTGTGGTAGCTAATGGCCAAACTTCTGACTTGGCATGAACTAGCAAATTTAATGTAGCAGTTATATCAAATTTTGATTTAAATTAAAACAGCTATATTATTTTAATATCTTAATGCTTATAATTTGGACAATGTGTTGTTAAAATGAATGAAGGTAAACATGCTAATTTTGCAACCATTACATATATACGAGGTCTGTCCAATAAATACGCGAACTGAGCCCACAAAAACTTTATTTTGCAAAATTTAGTCTACATCAATTTTGTCCCCTTCAAAGTACTCTCCATTTGTTGCTATGCACGTATTCCATTTTCTATTTCACTGTTTAAAGCACCCTTGGAAGTCCTCAGCAGTTAGGCTTTTTAGTGTTCTCGTCGTTTCTTGCTTTATTGTGTACAAATCTTCCCAGTGATGTCCCCTCATCACATTTTTGCATTTTGGGAATAGGAAAAAGTCGCATGGGTTGATATCTGGTGAGTAAGAAGGATGATCAAGGATGGTGATTGATTTTTTTGTCAGAAACTGGCGAACAATCAATGCTGAATGTGCAGGTGCATTGTCATGGTAAAGGATCCATCCATCACCTTGACAAATGTTCGGTTAAAATAGCGTGCACTGTTGATTTTCCAAGATTCAGTCATCAGCTATCATTCGGACAGTTTTTCGACGATCAGTAAGGACAAGGGACCGCACGTGATCAATGTTGTCGTCCAACACAGGTGGTTGAAGGTCGTCCCGGCCTTGCATCATCCGTGGCGTCTTGTTGGCCATCTTTAAAACGCTTAATCCACGTGAAAACTGATGTTTTCTTCAGAGCATTATCACCGTAAACAGCTGTCAACATTTCAGTAATTTCTTTATAACTTTTACTGCACTTCACCAAAAACTTGATATTGATTCGTTGCTCCGTGATTTCGTCAGTTTCCATTTTCGACAAACAGTAAAAACAAGCACAACAGAAATTAACATAATTAGCACTATAGGCACAGTTTGATGATCCACCAAGCACTGACGGCTCATTGGGAATCAGGCAACTAGCGCTGCTAGTGAGTGGGACTATAGTCCGCTTCATGGGCACTAGCTTGCACAAGTTCGCGTATTTATTGGACAGACCTCGTGTAATTGACTAGGACTATATTATTCGGTGTTGTATGACTGTAGAGTATGATATAAACTTATGATACAGCTTCCTTTTGCAGTAACTGACTCTCTCGTATACAGGAATATTACATGTCTGCTTATTCCCCATCATATGAGTAATTATATTTATCCAACGAAGTAATAGGTTAGGTGTAACGATGTACTCTTAACCCTTACTGCTCGGACTGTTTCTCGTAAAACAAAAGAATTGCAAAAATCAAAATACGCTCTCAAAACAACTGATTTATCTAACGTCATTACTGATGAAAAATTCTGAAAAAAAATACAGCTGATTCATGTAATTCGTACGCGTCTTTTGAATATAATAACATGAAAATCGCATCATAATTATTTACGTTAGGAGAGCAATATTTTCATCCGTGAAAATTTTTGTGTTTACATTTTTCACTATAACAGTTTTAAATTCCAGTTTAGTAAAAAAAATTGTAAAACATGTTTTGTAGACAACAGTTTACTGAATAAATGTACTGTATACTTTTCATTTATATTTCCGTAAATATTTGACGAAGTTACAAAACGTTCAAAATGAGTCCATTTTCCAATCACAGATTAACTTTTAATAAACTATAAACTTTCAGTAAAGACCGATGAACTTTCAAAGTCAGTAAAATAAAAAATAAAAGTTAGTACGGTAAAACGCAAACCAAACTGGTGTGGAAATCAATTAAAACTGAAAAGTGAAGAGCAGCCGGGTATTTAACATTCTTTACGGTTACGTCATAGCGCCACTATTGTATTCAGGTTATAGCTAAAAGTAATCCAATGTAGGAATTTTTTTCCTACGACCACGTTTTTTGAACAATTCTGTAGGTGGGGTGAGAGGGAAGCCGTTACAATCCCCTTGCAACCCTGCAGTGTTGAATTTTTTGCCTCTGTGATGGTAAACCCCCTCCTGAACAGTAAAATGGACTCATCTCCCCCCCGCCAGGGCAAATTCCGTTATAGAAATGTCATAGCTTTAACACAAACTAAAAAACATGCATGTACGTTGATTTACACACGAGCTGCACGGACTTCCATCTCAAACAAACAATTCACAAACTATCAATGCTACCTACACGCTATAGAGGGAATAAAAATTTTCCCTTTTATGATATTCTATTTCTGTAAATACTAATAGATGCGTTTAAGAATTCCCTACTAGAAAAGAACAGTATTTACCTGTTTCTGACTTATACTGATCTAGTTGCAGCACATTTTGTTGCCTCCCCACTTTCAATCGTGCATGGCCTAAAATAAGAAAATAATATTTGTACTAAAACAGCCACAACTTAAAAAAAAGTTGTGGTTGAAAAACACCAGGCTAAAAATGTCACTTTAAATGAGGTTTTATGTAATTGTATGTTGTTAAGCCAAAATATTTAAATATTTTATAATTTTTTTGCTGTTTTTTTTTATAATTTGCTATATTGATAAATTCAATGCTTTTAAAGCAAAAAATAATAATAAATTAATTGAGGAATTTTGAAAAACAAAAAAAATTGTTTTTTTAGACCCAAAGTAAAAATATCTATTTAGGATAACTATTACAGATTTTGTATAACGACTTTCAAATACCTCGTTGTTTTTATTATAAATGCTGAAAATGTGATAATGATTTTTAAAAAAAAATAGGTAGTGTTCTTATATATTGAAGTAGAGTCGATCATCTGACATGCCGTCGACAACTCATACTGTTGATCAACGTTATGTAGTTACAAGTATTTTAATTTTTTTGGTAAACCATCACTAAAAGCATAAATTATGATTATTAATTCTCTTTAAATTCATGTAAAAATTGTTGAAATATTGAAAAAACAACTTAGTAATAGAAAAAGAAAAATGGAGTGAATATACTGGCCCGTGGCCTTTAAAGGGGTTAAATCTATGAATAACCATCGATATGTGTGAAGATGTAATGAGCAACTGGTTCTTTTAAGACATGTGTAAGTGAGTTGTCCTCAATTATGGTTTGTTTGCGTTTGTAGCAGTCTAGTTGTGATTTTGATCTATAGTTTTCAGTGTGCTAGACCTGTGTCACTACTTAAAAAATTTCAAATTGTGGAACAGATTTATTCAATTATGAATGAGTATTTTTCATTTGTTTCAGACGAATTCTACAGAATTCACTGTGCCAAACAAAGTTGGTGTTAAGGGATCTTGCGATAATAATAGTCAGTTCATAGAACTTACATGGAATCAGATTCCCGTAAACAGCAGTTCAATAAAATTTGTATTCAACAAAGATAACAGTAGTCAGTACTTTGTGGAAAATGTCTACATTTTGACTTTTGTGAATGTAACAAAAAATGGCACTTTAGGTTCGTATAAATTAACATTTATAAGATAAACATAAATATAAGATGTGAGTATTTGACTGAAATAATATTAAGTTACTTTCAAACCCAAAGAATGACCGTTTGATCTGAAGGCAGTATTCAGTTTTTGACAAAACTCTGCCAAAAATTTACTGATCAATTTTTTAATGCAGCTTGCTCAAGTTTTGCAGTTGGTCATTTGAGAATTCCATCAAACATTTTTGTATTTGTATGTCTCGCGCATTTATTTAGTTAACCCTTGCTAACCTGGAAGCCAGAAATCAGGCATGTGTCATCACCTTTCTTTAAACTCAATTTTCTCCACAACTATTTATTATTTTCTAACTGGTTTGGTTTTATTGGATAGAGATTTTTCGCCTCTTTGATTTGATGTATCATGCATATATGTACGATGAAAATTGACGTGGTGTTTCGTGAAAGAAAGAAATTTTTTTTGACGAGCCAGTACTAAAATTTGAGGTTTTTTGTCCATAACTTTTAAACAAAAAAGGTATTTGTTTGAAAATGACATCATCTGTTACCTCTTAATATTTCAGTCGAAATCAATAAATTAGAAGTGCCAGAGACAAATTTTATGACTAAAACCAAACAAAGAAGGTTAACACTACCCATCTCGCCTATCCCTTGGTTAAACCATACAATAGGGTCAAAATAAAGGATAACATATTTTGATTTATGCTATCCTGTTTTGAAAACAATAATACACAAAACAATGTGCAGAAAAGAGATAGAAACTTTTATAGAAGAAGAGTTAATGAAAATTGAAAAGTGACAACATTATTTCGAGGCGATTTTTTTTCATCCAGCACGTTACTTTGTTGAACAAAAAGTGTGATATCTTTTGAACGTGTATCAATATGTAAATGTTATTATTTTTAGAATGATTTGCTTTGTATGAATTTGATTTGCTTTGTATGAAGCTAAACATATTTTTTTTTGTATTTTTTAGTGATTTAGTGACACTTTTTAGTACATAAATTGATATTTCTAAAAGAAATTTGTTTTTTAATTTTAAATTTTTATTCTGGTCGTAAATGAAAACGAAAAATTTGTTTCAAACATGGTTATAATAACAAATTCTTTGTAAATAAATGGTAATTTTTTGAAGTTTTTGGAATGAAACTGAATGAAATAAAAAGAGTTTTTATTAGGCGTAAAATGACAGTCCGCGTGATCGTTAAAATCGCAGTTCTCGTCGGGTTAATAAGATTACATTAAATCAAATTCAGTTTGTAAAAATATTCTTTTATGAATATTTCTGATCAACTAACATTATTCAAAACAACTGATAAGTTTTTTATTGGAGTTTAATTCCAAGTCAGGAGGATTGGAGTTTAATTTCAAGTCAGGAGAAATAAAATAACTTCTGTCTTTGGTTGATAGTTGTAGCAACGTATTGTTAAGAAGTACAGACTTTTGTTTCCTTGATTAACCAGCTAATTAAGGTAAAGATGATTTACTGGCTACTTTTAATTATTCGGTATGAATTGTGTGCGTGTTGATAATATGCAGTTAACAGTAGAACAGACAACTGTTCAGACATGTTAATAAAAAAAATGTTTTGCATTGTAATGCTAAAGCTGAAGACAAAAGCAACAGGTGAGATAAGAGTGAGTGATGGAAAGATGTCAGACCTGACTAGAATCAAACCTGGGACACCTGGTATTGAAGCCACTTGTACTGAAAATCAGTCCAATAGGCTGGTTAAAACAAATATCACTTGTTCATTGTTACTTTTATGCTCATAAAAATTGTGATGTTTTTCAGTACCTGAACCACTTGCTTTAAATTACACTGGAAAGGCTTTCCTTGCTCATGTGAATAATTCGTATACTTGTGCTGAACCAACCCCACTGGACTTAAAAGGAAATGCTACTGGGCATTTAACTTTAAATTCTCTTCAGTATGAAGCATATGGACATTCAAAAGACAGAAAATTTTCATCAGGTACGTTATTATTTACTTTGCAATAATATTAGCTTGGACTGACTGTTTCAAATATCTATCCTTAGGTATCAAAATAAACTAAACTTTGTGTTAAAAACTAAAAATTTCTCGAGAATTTTATATACCGTATTTTCCGGACGATAAGACGCACTTTTTTCCGTAGGAAAATGACCTAAAAATGACCATGCGTCTTATGGTCCGAACGCTAGCTACATTTCAGGGTAGATGCTTTTAAACTACCCTACTCTACTTAAACACGTTCAATAACTAGGGATTTCAAAACAAAACATACAATGATATAGGATGTACCGTAGTTTTTAAATTGTATTGTCTTGAAGATTCTAAGCATACACAGTAGTTTCTGTATCGATATTACTTACGGTAAATAGCATAACATTTTAAAATGTGAAGCATGTTTCGTAATCTTTCGCTTTTAAATTAAAAGTGGCTCAATATGCAAAACATAATGGCATTCGGGCAGTAGAAAGGCACTTTTTACCTCCTCCAACAGAAAAAATGATTCGGGAATGGCGGAAACAAGAAAATTTATTACTCAAGGCAGATAATAAGAAACATACCAGTAAATTTTGAACTCATGCTGTCAAATGGCCTCGACTTGAAGCACAATTGAAAAATTCGATTATCAATTACTATTAGACTAACCATGTTACCTGAATCTGATTGTCTACCTGATTTGACAATGCAGTATGTCAGTTCAGGTAGACAGTCCGACACGATGTCACGTACACAAACTAGCAACATGGATAGTAACACCCACCCCCCCGCATTGCCCATACATTTTTCAAAATTCTAAAAATTCTACCACAGCATTGGCCAATCGATATTTCATGTTAACATATCTGTACTAAGTTTTTTACGCTGAATAAAACGATAGTTTGCCAGAGCCGAACAATCGTGTGGTTACCGAGATAGCAAGGGTTCAGAATATTGTTAATAAATCAAAATTTATATAACGTATGAATTTGAAATTTCGTACACGCTGTAGAAATATAATTGTCTATGTCGTGTTAAAATTTCAAACTTTTCGATCAAATATTTATCGAGTGACACGCCTTTAAACGCATGAAATTTGTTGCGGTATCAAAAACTTTTTGTCTTCCAACCTCGATATGGCAACTTTTAAACAACACTAAAAATATATGACTATTATAAGTCAACGCAGAAAAAAATGAGCTAAATTTGGATGTAAAGTATGTTGAAATCCGATTCATAGTTATGGAGATGCAAGGGTTCAAACTCGGGTGTCTATAATTTTGAAACCGATAGTAGTAATTTACGTACTTACAGTTCCTATATATCCATGTTTTTTTTTGTAAATTTATGACTATAAAATAATTATATATATTGTATCTTCTGTAGTTGCTGTTTTTCTAATAAAAAATCACATTTACCTGTATTAAAAACTTATTAAAATCAGTCAAAATAATTTTTCGATAATTTATGCCTTGAAAAACAAGGGTGCGTCTTATCGTCCGATGCGTCTTATCGTCCGAAAAATACGGTATATAAATATTATATATATTTTATTTTATGCAAGAAGTTATTTCTTGAGGTGCATTATTACTGACAACAGCAGGTTTATGTTGTTGTTGTTTTTTTAAGTTCTTTCATAAAATTATAAACTAACTTAAGTGAAGAATGTACTTGAAAGAAGTAATAACATTAATTATTTTTTAAACTTGAGACAAATGTACTTAACAGTAAAATTATCCTATGAGAACTGTTCTTTTAATCCGTAATGTGTGTACATTGTTCGATCTGCTCAATTAAGAAAAATTAGCAACTCCATGACCCAATGAGATGAGGATGTAATGTGCCCGAGGTGTAGTTTTGTACAGACCCAGGCCGACCATTCCTAAGAGAGTATGGTTAATTGAACCCCAACCATTAAAGTACACCAGAAACCACTGTGTAGTATTCAAATCCATATAAAAGTAACTACCTTTATTTGAACCAGGATCCTTCGTCTCTGAAAATCAGCAGTTAAACAGCTGACTCACGGGGATGACTTGACCTCTAGACCAACCTGGTGGATCATAAGAACTATCAACGATAGTCTATTCACAGAGTCTGGAGACTTGCAGTAAACAAATTGATCACGTGATAGCTGTTGATTGAACACATAACCAAGGTCATCGTGCATTCTTCTAACACCAGTCTTCGTTGCATTACCCCTTGCTCAATATACAGTGCGAGTTATTTTTAATGACAGCTCATGAAAATTTTTAGAGGGAAAGAAAGGAATGATTTTTACGTAAGCACGGTTCATTATCCATTAGCCAGTGTCAGTTAGGCAACCAGCAGTACAAATATCACGTGAGCAACGCATATATTTGTTGATGCATGTCTCTAGACTCTGTGAATTCAGTATAGTTATTTCTTTATATATTCATTATTTTACTCTTGGCATAATTAGTTTCTTATCCCAATAAATAATGATATTTTAAATTCTGGTGTCGTAGTTTGGTGTTAGTTATTACTGCAGTTACTAAATCTGCCTCTATTAATGCCAGTTACATTTTCTTAATTTCTTTTTTATAATTTCTAGACAGATATTTTAATAGTTAGACCTACAGAATAGTACTAATTTAGTAGTTCAAATATGAGTTATTCTTTTGAAGAGTTAAACAAAAAACTTTATTTTTATGTCAACTGTCCACAGGAGATAGAATCTAAAATAGGGTCTTATATATAATATCAATAGCATTCTTTATAAAATAACAAACAAACCAAATGCACTAAGACTTATTAAATACTTTTAGATAAGATTGGGTTTGTAATTGAGAATGTATAATATCTTTGTTTTGAACCACAGAATTGTACGTCAGGCTTGTTTTGAAGTGTACGATATTCATCGATGGCCCTTTTTGTATTATATTAATGTACTAAACTTTCATAAGTTTTCTCCTAGAGAAAAAAGTCTCTTATTTTAATACCATGGTAGAAAATTTATTTTTTAATTAACAATTTATCATGAAAATCATCTTCTAACCCTAAATCTAAATCTATCTCTCGATTACATGGTATTTCAATATCACTATCTTCATAATTGCAATTATCTGTAAGCAACAGAAAACGCTGTTACCAATTTAGGTTAGAATATCGTATACATGCAACATTATTACCAAGCTGGAAAAAACATTGTGTATTACTAACAACAGAGTGCAGCATATGTCTAGAGACATATTGAATAAACTGAACATTGCTAAATGGTGAGACTTGATGAACTTTATGGACATGTTGATGTACAAGAAAGTTGATGCTTCAAGTGGTAGGCAAGGATATCTACATTTCAGAGCGTCAATCCTAAACACAGGGTTAAAGGGTACAGAATTACGTTATCAAAAAATAGTAATGTAATATCATGTAAACAATATACAGTCGAACTCGCTTATAGCGTCATTGAAGGGACAGATTAAATTTTACCGTTATATCCGAGTGACGTTATAACAAAGTTACCTCTTGTGTCAAAGTAAATCTAACTAAACTAAGAATATTTCGTATACATTACTACTAATTTACGTAATGTGCTAAACGTTTTTTATTTGCGATTTTTAAATCGTAATACCCTAATAAAATAGATTAATAACCACTCTGTGTAAGTAGGTACTAAATACGTATTATGTACTATTATGTACTAAAATACGGAAACGAAAATACATATTTGTATGTACATAAACTACATAATGGTACGTTATCTACTTTATTGGAAGAAATCAGTGATTTTCTTTTGAACACCTCGTTCTGCGAAATAAATCCTCTCCGTAATGTCTCTCGGTGTCGGTGAAATCTGAAAAAAATTTAAGCCGCTAGCATTGCTTCCTGCAATGTTGGCGTGACTGTGTTCTCTTCATCTTCCTCTTGCTCAGTCACTTCTTCAGTATTAGAGAATTTTCTTAAATGTGGATAGTCTGATGTGAAAGTTAGGTACTGTGCTACCTACTAAGTGTCACATGTCACGTAGAGGGTGCAGTCCCAAAACTGACCTTGACGTAGATCAATCAGTAGTTATAGACACACATATGAACAGCTTAACAAAATCATTTTAATCCCTTCGCACAAGCAAACACTATTCATAAGTAGACTATTGTACTATATTACTGTATAAGTACTTTTTTTTCTTTTTCAAACAATTTACTGATAAATTATGGCAAGTTCACAATCGTTGTACGTGAAGTAAAAAATGATTTCATCGGAAAAAATTTGACGTAACAACCGAGTAATTGATGTTAAAACAGGGGTTTTCAGATAGAAGTTTGACGCAAGGCCTAAAAAAATGACGTTAAGTCCGAGTTGACGTAAAGTCCGAGGCCGTTAAAACCGGGTTCAACTGCAGTATCTGTGTAGAAAACTGAAGATAAATCATATTAATAATACATTTTATTTGTGGTGTTATATTATTATACCCATTGTTTTATTATTATTATTATTATTATTATTCACAAAGCTCCCGAAGTGGAAGACGCTAAGTAAATCTGGTTTGTTTTTGGGATTTCTTGTACTTTTTATCTGCCCACCAGTTTTTCATTCTTTGTGAGAATTCAGCTTTTCTCTGTTCACTCCATTTTGTTCCGGTTCTTGGAGCTTTTGTCTGGTTTAACCTCCCATTTTTTAACTTTTGTTCTAAAATTGTCTCTTATGAGAATTTCTTCTTTGGTGATTTTGACCAATTTTAAATCTTTTTTAACACTTTGTATCCATCCCCCCCCCCCCCCCCCATTAACAAGTGATGATACATATTTTACTATTCTCTTTATGAGTCTATTGTCAGGAAGCTTCATAATGTGGCCATAAAATTGAAGGCATCTTTTCCTCATGTCTGTCTCTATGTTGGAATATTCTTCAATTTTAGATGTTCTCTGTAATTTGTACCCGTTTTCGGTCCATCTAGTTCCCAGAATTTTCCTAATTATTTTTCTTTCTTCCTTCTTTAAGCTTTCCATGTATTTTTTCCTGTTAAGTGTCAAGGTCTCACTGGCATATAAAATTTTTGGTTTGATTACTGTATTGTAATATTTAATTTTGGTTTTATTATTATTAGTAACCCATTTTTCATATTTTGTTTCAGCTGAAGACTGTGCTTCCAGTGAAACTCCAGACATTGTGCCAATACTGGTTGCTGGAGCTTTAATTTTGCTGGTTATTCTTGTATTAGTGGCCTATGTTATAACTAATAAGAGATCCCAGGCTCGAGGTTATTTGAGCATGTAATAATCTGCTCAACAAATGAAAACCGTTTCATTAACCACTATGGAAAGTAAATAAAGATAATTCAGAACCATTTTATTGTTAATTTAATTGTACATATTGTGGCAAAAAGACTGTTTTTGTGTCAACGTATCAGATGTCAGTTCGATTATGTATACTGTTTTCTTCTTCTTGTTTTTTTTTGTTAATTTTTTAATAACAAGTAAGAATGCCATTCAGTTAAAGCTTCTAATGTGCTCAACAAGTTTTATACAAATAATGGTTCTTCAAAAATAATTCTTTAAAGTTTCTGTTTGTATTGTAGGTTGATTTTTCGTCTAATATTGTTTTATTCTTGTATATTTTTATATTTCGAAAAACCAAAGTTTTGATAAAAAGATATCTAGTTATAAATAATATTGTTTTTTCATAGTCATCTTAATGATATTTTTGAGTAATATTAGGGTATTTAGTTAATTTTTAGCATTAAAGATGTGATTTAAAGTTTTAAATTGTTTATTCATTTAATGTTAATAGTTTTATAAATATATTGTTAATTGTATCAGCAAATTTTAGACTTGCAAGTATTATAAGTTTATTTTTAGATTGTAATGTTTTTTGATTCTTTTTTGTGTGAAAATTTTAATTTTGTTTTCTCTGATGATGAGAATTTGTACTCAAAAGTGGTTTTGAAACGGGGAAACATTGAAAAATTTGCATTGTTTTTAAAATTCTGAAATTTTTAAAATGATAAATTGTCTGTCTAAAATTTGTTGGTATATTTTAGAATTCCACTTGTTAATGATTCGTAATAAAATGATGATTACTAACTAAAGAATCGTTAACCAGGGTAGCTAAATATTGTGCAATTAAGCCCAAAAATGCCTTAAATTATAAGACTTTGTCCAAGTTTGCTTATTATTGTCATGAATTATAACATGTGGATTTGAATTAGTCTTCATTGATCTTTATCGTATTAAGTATTTTCATTAGTAATTGTATAAAATAATTTTTCCTTCAGTCAACGTAATTATTACACTTGTAATTAGTTATTCAGTTTCCAACCTCATTTTTAGTTTTAATTTATTAAAAATGTCCTTTATATTTTTCTGTTTTACAGTTTGCTTGATCTGATATTTGTAAATTATTTAATGAAAACTTTTAATGATTACATAAAAAATAATTATTTAAATTAATATAAATAATAAAAGTGTAATATTATTGTTTTTCTATTAGTTACTATTAAAATGTGATCATTAGTGTATAATTAAGTAAATAAACATCTATATTATTATGTATCTATATATATAAATAAATTTTGTTCTAAATATAAATTACTAATTATTTTATGTCAGTCCTGTAAATTTTTCTAGTCATTTGACTACGCTAGTCTATTTAAAATGAATCAGTCATTTCAGAACCACCAGATGTCACTTTTTTCAAGAACTTTACTTACGGTTGATTTTCTGTTTTATGAATTCACTCCATCCATGGTTAAAACACATGTAACACCTCTAATGTATTTTACAGAATAGCTGATTTTTGTAGTTCTTGCCAAAAGTCATGTCATTGGCAAGTGGTGTCATTTCTGCCTGAACTATGCTGCTCCGTACAATTCCAAATTCCCAATGATTAAGCGACTTCACAATTGGGAAAACCTTTAAAGACATTATTGTAATTATTTTATAGAAAATATTTAATTAATAATAATGTGAAGTACAAAGTTGAAATTTGTGGTTAAAATAATTGATACCTCTTATATTTTTTAGAATTTGATCACTTCAGTCAAAAATTCTTCAATAAAATGTTTATTGAAAAACTACTTGTTGGAGTGTACAAAAAGAAAGTAAACATTTTTAATGAAGATAAAATATCAGCAACTGTATTACAGCAGGAATAATGTGGGGATGGTCCAGAATACTCCCCCCCTAATGAAAATTAGGGTATGTGACAAAACAGTTCTTTCTGAGAAAACACAGATCAAAGTTTGTTGGCTTGTTGGTTTTTACAGTGTTATCAAAACCTTAAAGTTTTAGTTTAATCGTTAGCTATATTTCTATAGAGTGAGTATTTATTATAATAATAAATAAAATATTGGTTTTTACTTTCCCTTGCCTGTATAAATATATAGGATAAAAAGTATTGTTTTCATGTCAATTTTTCGAAATCAAGTTTTCATTGGATCTACACGTTTTCAGACCCCCTGAACCCAAAAAATCATGTTTTTTTGCGTTTGGTCTGTGTATGTATGTGTGAACAGAATATCTCATGAATGGAACATCACACAAACTTGAAACTTAAGTTAGTTACCACTAGAGGACCCAACACGAACATTTTTATCAAAATCGGTCTAGCGGAACTAGTAGTTTTTCGTGTTATTTTTCACTGTTTTGCAATTTTCTTAAAAAATTACTATGATTTTTTTTTTTAATTTCCTCATTTTCGACATATTTTATGTTCTACAAGATAGGGTAGGTGCCATGTTTGCTGAAATTCTGGGGGAGGCTGTTCTCTCGTAGAAAAAATGTTTGTTTTTTAAGATTGCGGTTTTGATATGCATTTGTTTTTTTTTATTTTTTATTGAATGATGATGCCTACATAAGCCTTGGGCTTGTGTGTAGGTAATGATATGCGGTGATTTACAGATGAAAAAATGCCAGACCTTACCGGGAATCGAACCCGGGACTCCGGTATAGTCAGTTGCACTGACCACTACACCACGGGCCGGCCGTGGTGTAGTATTTTAGGGCAAAAGTGTATGTAATAAAAGTTGTTCAAAATTTAAAATTGTACATTTTATGTATATCGCTTAGTTAAGCAGTAAGTTGTGATGTTCTGTTTTTTTTTTTTCATGAAAATCTGTAAATGGATTTTTTTAAGATTTCAGCCTTAGCATGCATTTTCCAGGTATTGGGCTATCAATAATGGAGGGTAACATTGAGGGAGTAAATTGTAGAGGGAGGCAAAGATTAGAATATATAAAGCAAATTACAAAAGATGTAGGGTGTTACAGGTATGTAGATATGAAACGACTTGCGCAAGATAGAACAGGTTGGAGAACTGCATCAAACCAGTCGAGAGACTGATGACAAAAAAAACATGCATTTTACGACTGATGTGTATTATAGTAAAATTTATAGAAAATTAAAAGATCTAAAAATTTTCTTCTTTTAAGCATTTTTCTCTACAGAGCATAGTTTAACGTGAAAGTGATTTTCCGTATTATTAAGCCAAACTGAAATCGATTTTCATTTTGCGTCATACACTCATAATTAAATTAGGTTATGCTCTCTGAGATTCATTTTTTTGTTTATTTCTAATGTTTTAATACTAATGTTAAGTTAAATTGGTCATTATTTGCATAAGCAAGAGAAAGTCGTGTGAGTGTTTCACACCAGATTTTTATTGTAAAACATTGTAATTTTTTATTCTTCAGTTGTGGCATCATGCAAGTATAATTATACACATATGCGTACATTATACATAATTATATATTACTTTCATTCTGTTAAGTTCTAAAATTATTGAATATATCTAGTAGTTATTTTATGTCCAGTTTTTCTTGTTGATATTATAAGCAATTTTTACTGTTTCGTTATAAATATCTGGTGGCATTAATAAAATATTTACATTTGATCCACTTATGATACATTAACAGTAAATACAAAATACAAGTTTCACAAACAGCTTGTACTCGTATTTATACTCAGTTCACCGTAAGAAAGATATGTCAAGTAAACAAATAATAACGTCTCTGAGCGTGCGCATTATTTAAATATGTGTACGCGCTGATTAAAAAGTAACAACAAAATACTTCTAAAAGTATTTTTATAAATGAAACTGTTAGGCCTACATTATATATCATGACTAATGTTTTAAGTATTGATCAATAAATGTATAAAAACATTAGGCCTATACTTTATTTCCTTTCTTTTTAATAAATAAATGTGGTTACAAATTATAATGCAAAATTATTATGCAAAAGAGCTATTACCTCTGTATATACTGTATTTTAAGAGTCATCTAATATTAGTTTAGTCACTCGTTATTTCACAATTGAATTTGATGATGACTTATCCCTAAATAAATAAAATAAAATCATAAATTTCTCTCCACATTTTTAACAAAGAACATGTTTTTATATTATACTACCAGTTCGCTTTTGACATTGTATTGTCTCACATCGTTCTTACGTGCATTATAATTTATTTTCAATTAGGAATTTAGTGTTGTAGTATTTAGTGGTTTTTTCATTTCTATTTATCATTTAATTCTGCATATGGTTAAAAGCACGTATCAGTTATCATTGTGATGTTTTCGTTAAAGTGTTGCATTTTTTCTGAGTCACCGCTTTATCAGCTGATTCGGTCACTGCTGTTTGTTTATTCGAGATACCTTTCTTACGATGAACCAAGTATAGGTCATCAGCCGAAAGACTGGTTTGAACCTGTAGAGGTTTTATTAAGTAAAATGAGGACTGAGGTGGTTAACCATTACTTTCCTCACTGAGTGGAAAAGTATGCTTATCAGCATGCTGGGCCCTCTGAAAAGCACATATTTTCCACCCTCACTTCATTCACCACAGGGTTTGGCTGTATAATGAAATTAATTACTTTCAGAGGAGAAATTAGTGTCTGTACTCATATTTATACTCAGTTCACCGTAAGAAAGATATGTCAAGTAAACAAATAATAACGTCTCTGAGCGTGCGCATTATTTAAATATGTGTACGCGCTGATTAAAAAGTAACAACAAAATACTTCTAAAAGTATTTTTATAAATGAAACTGTTAGGCCTACATTATATATCATGACTAATGTTTTAAGTATTGATCAATAAAGAGTAATCTCTGATTAGTGTCTTTTACACCTCTGCCTCTTCTGTTCTTAAATGATTCAGTCATTTAATTATGTTATTTAATCATGCGATAAGAAACAGAACTATTTTTTTTAGCCCTGCAACTGACAGATCAAGTGTAATTAATTTGATACTCCACCTGTCTGTTATTAGCAGAAACTTATCTTATAGAATTGATAATCTCTGATATAGCCTATGAAAAATTTCATTTCTTATCTCACATTGTGTTGATGTTTTATGATACAGGTCTATTTCCTGTTAAATAATAACTAATTATAGTTGATTCATCCGTGAGTCATACATGACAATACAGTATTATGAGTTTTAAACAAAACATTCTAGCGATATCATTCTTTAAATTTAATTTACTTATTTTTCAATTTTATTGTATTCACCACACTGTGTGACAGATCACTTGTAATTATGTTAGAACTTCAAACAGGCCGGCCCGTTGGCGTAGAGCACAACTGGCTTCTACGGGTCCCAGGTTTGATTCCTAGTTTTCATATATCATCATTCTTCACTGTCTGCATTAGCAGAAATTGCAAAACAGCCAGACGTAAAACAAAAGAAAAGAACTTCATGCCCTTTTGTTATTGGAAGTACCTCAGGCAATTTACACACACTCCATGAACCGTAGACTAAATTTGGTAATAGTTGCTATGTGTAAGGGAATGAAGTCATCAACTGATTTTTTTACCATCTTAAAATCTTAGTATGTGTTTATGAGTAGTTAAGCAATACATCCCATATTTTTGCTGACACAATTCGACCTAAAAATCAAGAAAACAATGAATTTAAAAGACTGTGATATCAGTTGGACCTGACAGCATGCTTCCTGTATAGCAATTAAATCAACACTTCCTACTGTTGTAGCAACATTGTTGAAAATAGTATTTGCAGGCTTCTTCAAAGAATAGATTTTTCTTTGCTCTTCCATCTAAGTATTTTTTGTCTCATTCAGGAAGGTACTTAAATACTTTCAGATTTTCTTCAGAATCAAATTGTAACATACCTCATGCTGTGAACTTGGTGGAAGCAGTACTAGAAAAAGTGAAGAGGATGTGTCAAAATGAAGAAAATTTTTAACTCATTTGGGATGAAAACCCTTCGGGTTGTTCTAGAGGTAAAGTTGTCACTGCGAGTCAGCTGTTTAACAGCTGATTTTTAGAGACGAAGGTTTCTGGTTTAAATCCTAGTAACGGTAACTTTACTAGGATTTAATTAACCATACTTTATCAGGAATGGTCGGCCTGGGTCTGTACAAGACTACCTTCATTTACATGTCACAAATCATCATCTCATTGGGTCATGGAGTTGCTTATTGTTCTGAATTGAACAGATTGCAACGCACTCAGCATTAGGGACAAAAAAATTGGGATGAGAGTGTAGACATGAAATGAAAATTGGGGTCCAAGTTCCATCAGATTCTTCTGATGCTAAATAAATAATTTAATCAAAATTCTGAAATAATTAGGGGAATGGATGCACTTGATCCTAATAGTGAGCATTTCTTAAACCTTCAGTACCTTAGGTCATAAGCAATCCAGTATTCCTGTGATTTTGATTCACTGGAAGCAGAAATTAAAATTTTACAAACCTACTAAAAAGACATAACTAAGAGTCAAAAGTGAAAATGAAAAATCTACCTGCTCTTCTAGTATTATTGCTGGAGGAATATAAACTTTATAATCTTGCACCAAATATCAATCACCATTTTAGTGTCAACAGCATCTTATGAAAGAACATTTTCGTATTTGAAAAGAATCAAGTCCTACTTAAGAAATCCAATGAGTGATGAACGACTCGGTAAGCGTGCTCTTTTGGCCATGGAAAGGCAACATTTTTTTTATTCCTAATGTTTGTACGTTGCAATCTGTTCAATTCAGAACAATAAGCAACCCCATGACCCAATGAGATGTGTATGATGTATATGAGGTGTAGTCTTGTACAGACCCCAGGCCAACCATTCCTGAGAGAGTGTGGTTAATTGAACCCCAACCATCAAAGTACAACCACTGTCTAGTATTCACATCCGTATAAAAGTAACTACCTTTACTAGGATTTGAACCAGGATCCTTCATCTCCGAAAATCAGCTGTTAAACAGCTAACTCGCTGCAACGACTTGACCTCTAGACCAACCCGGTGGGTTAGAAAGACGACTGACTAAGAAGCTTAACTTGGGGAGCATTGTAAATGATTTTACGGTAAACAACAGGAGAACAAATTTATTTTGAACTAGGTAAAGGTTTTAAAATATTAATTTATTTTTTAATCAATAATCTAATTTAATTGAATTAAATAATGTAACCTTACCTTGTTAACACATTGCTAATCTCCCTAAAAATAAAGATTGTTCAAAGGTTAAATTTTCTATAGATGATATGAAATTATTCTTTCAATATTTAATTGGTTCATATACCTTATCAAACTATAGAATTATTTTTGCATAGCAAATTTAGTAAAGTCTAATTTAGGCTACTGGAATTTATTACAGTATAGTACTTTAATCTTTGTGCATATAACTGGGTTGTAGCATCTAAGTAGAACAAAGTAAATTTTACTGGTGAAGATTTATAATTGGGAAATGGTTATGTTGGGCTCACCCTTGGCTCTCCCATTCATTAGCGGCTGTCACCACCCCTGGTTGAAAGTGGTAGTTGTAGAAACATTTACTGTGGTTTATACTCTAGTTAATGAAGTAAATAATTTTTTACTTATTCGCTGTATTTTTTGTATGGTTTCGTTTAATTTGTAAAATTTTAATACAATTAAAATGCCGAAGGTAGGGGGTAAAGATACAGTCGTTCAGTCAGGCGAGAGAAGTCATGTATAATGTCCTTTTAAATTCTAATTGTGGAATGACAAAAACGGAAGAGTAACATTAAAATAATAATAACATTAATTGGGATACTAAAATAGTTTTAATTAAATAACATAGTATGAACTATTTTTTGTTACAAATATCATCTGTAATAAACTAATAGTTTTCAGTTGGCCTAGTACTGCACCCAATGTTTACTGAATGCTGGTAGTTTTTTGTGCCAACATAAACCTACAATTTTGTAAATTATGTGTAATAAATTTTGCATCAGTGTGGATGCAGTATATGTCATTGTAAACTATCTGGTTAATAACAGAGGCAGGTGATTTAAATATTTGCCTAACTAAATTTATATAAAATCTTAGGCTTTATCAAAGTGTAGAATGTTATTTTGAGTTAAGATAAATATACGTATCATTTGAGATAAAGAGCGAGCGATTTCATTACAAAAGGAGTTTATCGGTAGTTTTTCTTGAACAATTCATCTATAATCTATCAAAATTTGTCCTATTAATTCAAAAAGAGCGCTCTATATCATTCGCAAGTACCAGTGTTGTCGGTTGTAGATATATATATTTTTTATCAATGTATGTAGCGTGTCTAACTAACAATATTTTTGATGTAAAATTGTAAATACTAACTTTGCGAGGAAATATTGTTTTCTTCCTCATGCGAAAGCGTTTAATATAATTAATTCATTATTGATCATGGAAGTCAAAATCAGCTTAGCCACAGCCTTTCATATCGGTTATTAGTAACATTGCTATAAATTAATATTGCAATGTTTTGGTTACGTACAAAATATCAAACAGCTTGATAATGTATAATTACTTATCTTAAAAGACGTAAATAACATAAAATAAAATTACGAAAGAGCTAGGCAGTTGAATATCTTATTGTACTAATTTTTATGGTTCATTTATATGCACGTATGATTGTTATAAAACAACCAATCTGATGAATTTGTTGAGGTATAAATTGACAGACTGTCTTTTTATAGTATTTTAATTTGTGCATGAACGTTTATAGCTATTAAATAGTATGTTAAATATATTTGAACACTAATGATGTTTTTCACCAAAAAATGTAGGTGAAATCATGAAATCTAGGAAGTCTTTTCCGACACATGACCGCTGCTCAATAGACAGCCTTGTGAGTGTCCTAGTGTTTAGTTGACTTTTCAACATATAAAATTATTAAAAAATGTGGCAGTCCATGATTGAAACGGCGAAATACAGTCCTTTTCGAGGACCATTTACTTATGTACAGTGTGAAGCTTCTAACCCAGTGAAGTTGGATTCTCCTGTACCGGACGGAACGGTCGATTTAACTGCGGGTAAACCACCCCGACAACCAGGTGATAGCTGTGAGTTTGGGTCTCCAAAATTCTTTGCTTTATGTGGATTAGGTGGTATTTTATCATGTGGTATAACTCATACATTGGTTGTACCATTAGATTTAGTGAAGTGCAGATTGCAAGTAGATCCTGATAAATATAAATCTCTTGTTAATGGAGTCAAGGTTACTATTGCTGAAGAAGGTCCTAAAGCGCTTGTAAAAGGATGGGCACCAACCTTTATAGGTTACTCAACGCAAGGATTAGGTAAATTTGGCTTGTATGAATACTTTAAAATTATGTATGCTGATATAATTGGTGAAGAAAATGCGTATTATTGGCGTACTTCATTGTACCTAGCTGCATCTGCTTCAGCTGAATTTTTTGCTGATATTGGTTTAAGTCCAATGGAGGCAACAAAAGTTAAAATTCAGACAACTCCTGGTTTTGCAAACACTCTTCGAGAAGCCGTTCCAAAAATGTACCGAGAAGAAGGAACTTCTGCATTTTTCAAAAGTCTTGTACCACTGTGGTGTCGACAGATTCCATACACCATGATGAAATTTGCTTGCTTTGAACGTACTGTTGAATTACTGTATAAATTTGTTGTACCAAAACCACGTTCAGAATGTTCAAAAGGTGAACAACTGGTCGTTACCTTTGCTGCTGGTTATATTGCAGGAATATTTTGTGCCATTGTTTCACATCCAGCTGATACAGTAGTTTCTAAATTGAACCAGGAAAAGGGAGCCTCAGCTTTCCAAGTAGCCAAGAAAGTGGGATTTGCTGGTTTGTGGAAGGGTCTCGGTCCAAGGATTATCATGGTCGGTACATTAACAGCATTGCAATGGTTCATCTATGATTTTGTTAAGGTCACACTTGGAATTCCACGACCTCCTCCACCAGAACCACCAAAGTCATTAAAGGAGAAAGATGCTGCTGACGATAAGAAAAAGAAGTAATTAGAATCAAATTCTACAAATAGTAGATCAAATATCATTCCGTTAAATCTCGAGCATTAGTGTTTTGAAGGTAAAATATGTATGAAATTATATTTTAAAAACATTCCACTAAGGACATTACAAGGTAGATGCATTTATCAATAAGAATAATTCAATTTCATTCCATCAATCAGTATTTATGTGTAAACCATTTTATTTGAAATATAAAGCCGTAACTGCCTTTCTTTGGTTTTTATTTTAAAAAAGATACATTCCCTTTTGAAAAGTGTATGTGTATTAGGTTTACTGTTGTATAAAGTGGTTATGATCATGAATAAGAAACAGTAGGCCTTCCGGTGATTTTAGTGATGTAAAATAGTATAAGTTATAAATTTCTACTAAGTCTAGTTTGCATCAAAATGTGTACCTATATACAAGTAAAACTGTGTACATAATATTTTTTTGTTAGGGCTATAAAGTTTTTAAATGTTCAAAACTAAACACAAGCAATAACAAATTTATTTACTACGCTTTTGGCTTTCATTTTACTGTGTTATGTATATATTTCTTCTACTTATTTGTTAATATTGTAATTATTTTGAAGTCAAGAAATATAACTACGAATTTACTGTTACATGGGAAAATATTTTTTTTAACAGTTAGTACCATCTCTTGTTTTAATATGTGGCTTGTTTCGTTAAGAGTCCAGGGACGAACTTAGTGTTTCAACAAGTACAGAATTTTTTACTATCAATTTAATTTCCAGGACACATTGTAAGAACTTTGTGATTTACCCACTGTGCTATTAAGTCCAAAGATATATTTTATATTGATAATATAGATTTATAAACCTTTTATATTCCATTAATATTGTTTAGTTAGAATTATGTGGTTTCTGAACGGCAACATTTTTTGGGCGTGTTCGTGATAAATGTTAGATTTTTCAACTGATACATATATGTGGAAAATAAACTTTCACAAAATAATGATAAAACTATTACATTTAAACCATTGATTAACCTAGTTTAGTTAATTCAGGAAATTTTAGGCCAATGAATACATTAGTGTCTGTTCATTGTTAGTCTTCTAAATCTATTGCTTTTTATATTAAGCTATTTTGCTTTTAAAGTTATTGACTGTTTGTGTAAAAAAGTTTTGTTCAGAAACCTTTGTATGGTTCAGTGACAATTTACCTGGTTTTTGTATGTAAATCAGTATATTTTTACTGAAGTATTTGTACCTCATTGCTAAATTTCAAAACCTTTAAAATATGCTAGTAAAAAACCATTGTACTTGTTTTAATTATGTTTTAGTTCTATGAAATTAAAAGATCAGTAGTTTTCTACCCATTTAACGAATGGCCACTTTATGTTTTTAAATAGTTTAATAACAGAATCAGATTTTCGAACAGTTGTCAAATTCTTAACTGTAGCACCTGATTTCACAGAAGTACATCTCACAAAATCTAAATTTGATCTTGCCATGAGCATAATACTGTATAATTTATGCCTCATGGTAGATCAATTTTCCTTGATCATAACTTGTCAAGGTTGTTCATATAACCTTGGTCAAAGTCATATATCCAACCGTGTTTAACAAACTTTGAGTTCATCAAAGAAAATTAAGCTTTTCACCAAGGCGTATGTCATATTCAAGTAGCTATTTACTTGCAGTTCTATTTGATAAATTTTATGTATTGACTTGGTTATGGATCATTTGTAATTTGTTAGAATTGTGGAGATTTAAAAAAAATCTTGTTTCACTGCTAAATTTTGTCATATTTGCTTTAGTAATTTCCAATTATCTTTACCAAGTTTTTAGAAATTTTCAAACATGGGACTTTAAAAATGTACATCCCAATTACTTTTTATAAGCATTGAGTTTTTTGCTTTTTCTGAGCTATATTTACTGTGATTCCTTCTTTAAAGATGCAGGCTGATTAGTGTGAATATTGGCAAGTGTTCTTCATTCTGCTCTTGTAATACCACACCCTTTTCTGAAAAGCTACTTTAATCTAAACTTATTGGTTATATTGCTATGTATGTAATAATGGGTTTTAAGGCAATTATAGTAAAGAGATCTGTGTTCGAATCTGAAATTAAACTAGTGAACTGACTGTGAATAGTTTCACGCTATGTGATAAGCTCTTGCCAATGTAGAAGTGAGCTGTAGTTTGTAATCATCTCCAGATACTTGCTGCTTCCAGTATTAACAAAATGTTTGTGGTGTGGTATTAGTGGACTGATACTGTGTGATTATTAAAATGTACAAGGATTGTTCAATAAGTCACAAAAAGTAGAAAAACAAAAGTTTTTATATTTTTCTACATAATCTCCGTGTAGCTCTATACACTTTTTTAAACATTTATCCAACTTTTTGTTGTTCGAAAAGTAGGATTTCAGAAGGTCCTCAAAATAGGCATCTGTTAAAGCAATGAGCATCTCGTTCGGTATGAACTGTTGCTCGCTAAGCCATTGTTACAAGTTTGTAAATAAAAAAAGTCTCTAGGGGTCAAATCTGGTGGAGATTGAGAATGTTTTTTGTGCAAAATTGAAGACACTGTACCTTGCGATATGCCTGTGGCCGTAACTATTTCATGCGCTTTGATCTATCGATCATTCAAAACCATATAGTGGATTTTATCAATAATTTTACGGGGTAGTGACTTTTACAGGATGTCCTGAACAATGTTCATCTTTTGTGGATGTATGGCCACATGTAAACTTGTTGATTTAAAATTGTAAATAGTTGCAAATATGCAACTATTCATAGTAGATGTGCCATGAACATCATCCACCTCAGCTTTGATCTCTTTCAGTGCTAAGCCTTTTAAATACAAGTGTGTAATCACTGCTGAAAAGTCACTTTTTCCATTTTTAAGTATTTTCGAGGACCTTCTGAAAACCTACTTACTGGAAGGCTTAAAAAAGTTAGAGAAACGTTGAGAAAAGTATATAGAGCTAAAAGAAGATTACATTGTAAAATTAAAAAAAATTACTCAAAATAATTTGTTTTTCTAACTTTTTCTAAGGACTTATTTTTATAGAATGACCTCATATTATGTTTAATCAAATTTTTAAAGCCAAAATTGAAGATTTCTAAAACAGTGATATGGAGTGTGAAATTTACAGTACTTCATGACAAGCTCATATCTTGAGTCTTTCTTTACCAACAATTTATATTAATAAGAAATACTCGTTCGGTATGAGTATAGTGTTGGATCTCACATGAGATGCACCCTGTAAATGGACATTAAAATACCTCTGGATACAAAAAATGTGGATGAAAACAAATCGAAATGTTTCGGTTATTCCGCTCTAACGTGAGATGAACAGCATTAGCTGATTTTTTTTCAATGAAAGTTATTAATTATAATAACTCAGGTATGTATATCTATAATTAAGTAATTTTATCATAATTTAATTTCTTTATTAATGTTCAATAATGTTAATGTAATGAATACATAAAATAATAGATGTATTTTATATGAAGTGGTGCAAATAAATAATTTTAGATAACTGGGTAATTCAGCCATTGATAGTGGCCTCTTGTGTTAACATGAAAAAATGGTTTGTTATCTAAACAAGTTAAATTATCTGTTATCTATAAGTAGGCCTAATTATAATAATTTATGACGAGATATGATTTTAAAATAGATATACAATTTAAACTGTCATTCTCGTTAAAATAAGATCATTATGGGATCCCAGTTCAATTACATTGTTAATTATTATTTATTGCCACTTACTTTGTGTAACCTAGCTATTTTTACTTCCTCTTGCCATTTATGAATACATAGGGAAGGAAAGAATTGTTTTCTCATTAATTTTTCCAATTTGAGTTTCCACAGGAATTATACGTTTCAGGCCCTTAGAACTTTAAAAAAATGTTAGCATTCGTCTGTGTGCGGTATGAACAGAATAGCATTCAAAGTTTAAACGTGGAACAAGTTAGGTACCATTGAGGAACCCAACACGAATATTTTTATCAAAATTAATCAACCGGAAGTAATAGTTTATTTGTCCAATATTCTCAAAAACGCTACGATTTTTTTTTAATCGTATTTACTACATTTTTTTATTCGCTACAAGGTAGGGTGAGCGCCATGGCTACTGAAATTCTTCGGGAGGCTGTGATGTGGTAAAAAATTGTGTTTTTTTAGATTGCAGCCTTAATTTGCATTTCAGGGCAAAAGTGTATATAAAAAATATACATAAGTTATAGAAAATTAAAAACCTACTATTTTTATATCAAACATTATTTTCTTCTTATTTTAGCGTCAATTGATTTTTGTTAATTTGCTCAAGAATATTGGTTAAAAATGGGATTTTCTAATATTGTGGCATTTTACAACAAAAGTATGTAATAAAGTTACAGAATTTTTTTTTTAGCTTTTGTTATTGGGAACTGTACATTATTGACATCTACCCAATTTTGAAGTGGATTTGACATGAGTTTGAACAGGGACCCCCCAGAAGAGTTTGTTCATAAATGGCTGTCAGCTGGTCACCATACAAAGTTGCTTGCCCAACCGGTGTTACTTAACAAATAATAGCAACTTTGTACCAGCTGACTGACTGGGCTGGCCCGGAGGCCGTACAAAAAATTAAAAAAAAAGTAAGCATTTTCTTGTTCAGAGTTTAGTTTAGCGTAAATTAATGATTTTCAATGTGTTTAAGCCAGAAGTTTTCATTTTGCATCATTCACTCATGATTAAAATTAGGTTTTTCATTTTACATTGTTTAAACATAGGTTATGTTAAATTTCTTACATTAGCAATTGAAAGTCATATGAGTGTTTCACATCTGATTTTTTTTAAATAATTATTTTTTTTGGTATTAGGGTACTCTGAAGTATGGTATCAAACATTTTTTATTTTGTTATATTGTTACATTCTGTACGATCATTGAGATGTTCCAGAAATATTGTGAAATTTACCTGACCCTGTCAGGTTATCAAACTCTGTAATTTTACTGGCTCTAAAGCAATATTCAATTGTACATTTATGCAGTAACATAACATTATTGTAAATTTTGGTCATTTGTCAAGAATATTGCATATAACGCAAGACGTATATTTCTATTAAAAGTAGATAAATAGATGTCAAGGCCTTGACTTATTATACACAATTAACTATTATAAATTAATTTAAAATCAACTGAAATGTATTTTGGTTTTTTTGAGAGAATTGTTTTTAAAATAAGTATTTTTTCCTTGCTGTATTAATATACAAAATAACATTTATTTGTATGAGATAATCTCAGAAACTATTGAACTGGTTAAAAAATTATTTCACTGTTGGAAAACTTTGAACTTCCTGAATAATATTGGCAATATGTCATTAAGTAATTTTTAATTTAAAAAAAATTGGTTGTTAAAATAATCATCTTTGATTTTATTTGGTGTAAGGTCCTGTGGGATGGTCAGTTCTTTTATCTATCAGTATGACATCCTTTACCCTTTTTTAATGATTTATTTGAGATTTTCCAAAAGTAATGTTGCATCAGATTTTGTGTTTAGTAATGGTGCCTACATAAGCCTTGGCTTGTAGGTAGATAATGAAAAAATTTTTGACCTGACTGGAAAGTCAAATTTTTGAAAGAAATTAAAAGTAACTGAATCTGGGCTGTTAAAAGCATCTAGAAAACTTAATGTTGTTTAAAATACTTAATGTGGTCTGATTAGAACATGTCAAAACATTTACTACTTGTTTACAAATTATTGTAGCTATGTGACACGGAACTGCATAAAACAATAGGCAATAACATTTGTTCATTGTTTTTTTTTTTTTTAATATTTTATGGCCTACAAAGGACCACTTTAGTCATTTTACATTTAAAGTCTTTCCTTCTTTCTTCCTTTTCTTTTCCGCCCAATATTTTTTCATCCTTTCTGAGCGCAATTTTCTTTCCTCCTCTGGAACCACTCTTCCCAATCGTTAAATAGTACAAGGTTACTTCATTTTACCAATCACAAGTTCTGAAACTTTGGTGTGAAACACTTACATGACTTTCTCTTGCAAAAATAAACAATGAACAAAGTAACCTATGTTTAATCATGAGTGAAAGATTATAAAATCAACCTCTGTTTGACTTAAAAATATGCAAAATCACTGATGCTAAACTAGGGTCTGTAGAAAAAAGCTTGAAATAGACGTAGATTTTTTTTAATTTACTATAATTTTGATTATACACTTTTTCGGAAAATGCATACTAGACCAGAATCTTAAAAAAATGCAATTTTTTACCAATTTTCATGAACAAAATACAGAATGACGCTATAATAAGCATTGTAGAAAAAAAATGTTTGCTATATTAGTTGTACGCTTTATAATTTTCTATAACTTTAATTATACAATTTTGCCCTGAAATACATATTAACGCCGCAGTCTTAAACAATTTTTTACCACAAAAACAGCCTCCTTATGAATTTAAGCAGACATGGCGCTTACCCCGTCTTGTAGAGAATAAAAAATGTAGTGAATAGAGCAATTTAAAAAGAATTTTAGAAGCGGTTTTTGAGAAAAAAGTGGAAAATTGTATGAAGAAACTACTTCCAGTTGACTGATTTTGATGAAAATATGCATGTCGGGTCCCCTAGTGGTACCTAACATAACATTCCAAGTTTCAACTTAGTATGCTATTCCATTCTCGAGATCATTTGTTCACACACAGACCAAATCGGTAAAAACATGTTTTTTGTGTTCAGGGGGCCTGAAAACTTGTATTTCCAGTGAAAACTCAATTTGGAAAAAATAGAAATGAAAACAGTACTTTCCTTCTCTATTGTACATTCATATAAAGCAAGAGAAAGTAAATATTAAGTGACACCATAAAAGACTGTTCTTCAGGAAGCTCTTAAGCTTTTCAACAGTGAAAGAATTTTTGAAATTGTTAGGGTAGTTTCTGAAATGACCTTATTAACAAAACAAATGTTACATCTCTCTAATATTAGTATAGATATAAATTTCTCAAAATATAATTTGGACAGCAGAGTGTGTGGAAGGATTTTGGAATTTCCCTTTTTATGGCAGTTCAATTGTAGAAATTATTTCACTATTTTGTACTCATTTGGGGTCATATAAATACACAGTAGGCCACTTCTGTAGTGTAGTGATAGTGCACTAGCCTACCACACGGAGGTCCTGGGTTTGATTCCCAGCCAGGGTCTGGAAATTTTCATAAAGTTAAAACCCACAGTTAAATATACCGTAGTCGCTAATGACCGAACGGTTGATGTGACTTTAAATAAACTAAAAAAAATATACATAGTAATAACAGCATGTTCAATAAAAAAAAGTCTTGTAAATACAGTAATAGTAAAATACATCTTTTAGCATTATTGCTTAATTTTAAGCACATGATTGAACTTTAACGGTATTTAATGGGGTTGTGTTAAAAAAGTAATTTAGTAGTGAAAGTACTGTAGGCAGAATGATGTAGAAATATATCCGTCTGAGTAATAAAAAATGATCTGTGATTTATGTTGCATCTTAACTTACTTTTGAGTTTTTTTATTCAGTTGAGTTAAATGAAAATAGAATTGAGGTCAGAATCAGAGTGTCTATTTGTCACAGTGGGTAAATTAATTGTACATCAAGGACAATAATTCACATGAAAAATGAGATCTGAGCCAAGTAAAACAACAAAAATATTTGTTGTTCTTTCTTTTGGTTTAATGATGTATAACAACTGTGTAGTAGTTCCAATATAGAGAACCTTTCTGCTCAAAATATTTAAAAAGAAACAACATGGGAATTTTGTTTACCATGAGTTATTTGTTTCTTTAAATCTATAACAGAAAATGGAATTTAAACTGTTCTAAAGCTATTCTTTATTAATAAATAGGTAATTAAGTTCTTATGCTTATTTAAAATTACTTATTTAACTATGGTTAGGTAAGCCAACATTTGTCATCTGTAGTCTTGGAACAACTATATTGTATATTTTATTTTTTAACAAAACAGTAATGTTTTACTTTCTGTGTTGTGTAAGTGTCCCTACAGTAATAACAAATAGTAATCAGTATTCTAAATTACAAATTTATTTACGTAGAGGCAGGACCATCTTTTATTCAACAGCCCTGCATAGAGGTAGGTATTTAAAAAATATGCTGATATTTTCAAATGATGAAAAAAGAATTGATGATACATTTGGTAATGGAGAAGAAAATCATTTTATACAGAATAAGCACTGTCTCTGCACGTGTAGTGATTTTATCTTAGCACTCAAGATTTTGGTTTCTTTTCTTGGGGCTGAGTCAGGAAATTTTTTTTGGCTTCATGTCCGTTCATCTGACTACAAATTAAGGCTAGTAAAGGGCGATATATGACCTGACTGAAAATCTAATTTGGAACCACCAGCATATTGTCTCTCAAAATGTTCGTTCCTTTCCAGGGGGCTAAAGTTCCCTAGCTACATGTTTGGTGTGGTAGGTCGATTGGATCAAAATTGTGTGAATTTCCTTATTGGTCAAACAGGAACTGTTATGTTCATCAGCAATAAATGGTAAATGAGTCGGAAATGTTCAATGTATGACCACTGTAATTGTTGAGAAAATGACTACATTTTGATGTGAAGGTTGATTTGAGGTTTTGCTATATAGTTTAATTTTTCCACTTTCCATGTGTAGTGCTATAGTATGTCCCACAGAACCGTGCAGCAGATATAAACAGACTACGGGTGAACGTCAGTAAAAAGGATGTGTAATCATGTTACCGGCAACAGACTGGATGTTTTATAATAGGCCTCCTCTATGAATTCTTTCAACTGATACTGTCGTATTTTGTATTAAGTATATGTTTCAATTAGTATACAGCAAGGTTTACCTGATAAGCAAAAAACATTTTTTGTAACTCAAATGGATCGCGCTAAATTCAATCACAATTTTAATACATTTATATTTTGGTGTGCTACATGGTTCCATGGGATAGAGTATAGTGAAGGAAATTTACATGATTTAACTTTTGAAATTAGCACTCAACTGGTATCATCATTTTTTGTGACATAACTGGTATCAGCGGTCTGACAGACCTCCAAATTTGTTTTTTTTTTTAAGTTCTTCATACTCATTTAATTAATTTGTTTTAATATTAAACTTATAAAACCATGTATAATCGAAGATGTAAATGTAAAATACTTAGCATAAATGCAAAATTACTATTTAAAAAAGTAAAAAACGAACACTAAGCATTTTTTTGACTTTTACTTCCATTTTGAACAGAACAATAAAATTTTTGGCTTCTAGAAACATTCTGTGGTCTAATAATTATAAATAAATAAGTAATTAATATGATAAAGACAAATTATTTACAAAATTATGATGTACAGCTTACATTTTGGTTCCGAGTTTTGCTATTTATGTCTATTGTTGGGCAGTACACTCTGACAAACATTTATTAAAATTTATTCGTTTTTTTTACTTTTTGATTATTTACAATAAAATTAAAAGATTTTTATGTTAATAAAAATTCACATCATTAACACGTACAACTTGTTTACGTGATGGATCTAGTTGTGTTGAAGCCGCTTCAGAAATTTTAAATGTATCATCCATAATGAAAATTTTATAAAATTACATATGAAAATATTTTATAATAGTACTAAACAAAGAAATGATGTATGAAAAATTATTGTATATTCATTAAAACTTTAAACAATCCATGTACTACTTGGTTTTAAAGTCGTCAAAAAGTTACACAACTGGTATCATAGGTCCAGGAGACCGCCAGTAGAAAACAAAATACAAATAACTCGCAACTTGTTAGCTCGTACCGAAAACGATCTTGATCACGCATAGTTCAAACAACAGTTGAAAGGTATACAAAATATACGTGATGTCGGGCCATTGGGAGGGAAGTGTTGGAGGGGTAAAAAATGACAGCGGTCTCACAGACCGCATGATACCAGTTGAGGGTTAGATGTCCAAGTACTTGTGTTATTGAATCTGGAGTACTAGGGCCTATTTTATTCATACAAGCAGATTGCTGGTAAATTATGAGACTTCTCAATTCCCAACTAGCATCTAGAAGTGCTATAAAGTTTTCTTTTTAATTTATTTAAATTTGCACCGACAGCTTGGTAATTAGTATCTATTGTGGGTTTGAACATGGTATTATTTTTCAGAACTTAGTCAGGAATGAAACCTAGGACCTTTCACTTTGCAGTGCAGCACACTAACCACTGGGGGCCATGGAGTCGGTCACCTCAATTTTTCTTTGTTCTTAATTCTTTTCACGTACCTTAGCAGTTGACTATGCTGATTATCAAAATCAAATTAGAATGTGCCTTACCTTACCGAATTACAAGGATTGTTGTAAAAAAAACCACCTTTCAAAAAGTTTTAATGGAGAAGGAAAATATAATAAAATTTACAAGTTTTTTAAAAATTTGTTGTTATCTGCAACCACAAACAATTTATGGAAACAAAGAAAAATAAATGCTGGACAACATTTAATGTGAAAAAACACATTGTAAAAGTTTTAATGATGATTAATAGGTAGGTAGTACATAATTTGTTGAACTCAAATTCTTGGGGTTATAAGGCATTTAGTAAGCTACATTGAAAAATGATTTTAAATAGAAATTTACTACAATCTGGTAATGTTCTTGAGCACACACTTCTATATAGAAAGAATTATTTTTGTTTTTCAGCCATCTTGATATTCTGCTTTTGTGGATCTTGAACCGATTATAATATATATATATATCATTCATTTTCATGGCTCAGTCACTGTCTTTCATGTTGACAGAATGAGTATGTTCTTATACGTTTAATTATTAACACGTTGACTGCTGTGACCGAAATATGTGTCACAGTTGTCTTTGAAAATGGGCCACGTGCATAAAAAATGAGTAACAGTACATGAATTATTTTTGAGCCGTGTAATGTGGTTTGTAAAGCTACGGCTTCAGAGTGACATTGTACACTTAAACTTTTCAAATAGTTGGCCTTTTTCAAATAATAGGATATTGCGTATACAGGTAGTTTTCCTTGTTGTCCTATATAGAATGCTGCTATTATTTTAAACTTTATTATTTATTTTGCTTATTTTCGTTGATTGAAATAGTCTAAAACTTTGTAACTTAATCCAGTTGTTTATTACATTTTTTTATTGTGACACAAAAAGGGATCAAATGGCTCTGAAATGTAGAATCATTCCACCAGACCATGTTACCCAAAAGTTTATCACAACTTTATTTTACAAAAAAAAATAGTTGTTATTAAGTAAATTAAGAAGAAAAAGCAATAAAATGAGAAAAAGTACGATGGCCCAGCTGTGTCACAAAATTTAGTGTGGCAGTCAACGTGTTAAAAAAGGAAGCACTTTGGATATTAGGTGTCCAAGTACTTCGGCTACTGAATCGGACGTGTTACAATAATTATTATTGTATTCAAACAAGCAGACTGCTGTGTGATATATTCCTGCTAATAGGCAAAGTTTTTATCTTTAGGAAGTTTCAAGGAACTTCTAATTTTCGTATAGTTAACCTAACCGGACCAATAGTGAACGCGCATCGAAGTACAGTACGTTTTTACAGAGCTTTGTTTATCGTGTAATAGATGTATCCTTTTGAGAAATATGTGGAAAATCGATCATTAAACGACGTAGATTGGTTTGGAAACATTTGCTTAACTGTTATCAAATAGTTAAGTAACGGGCACCAGCCTACAATGAGCCAATGATCCAGCAGTATTTTATTGCTACAGTTACATTATCTCTCAAGTTGTAAAGTACGATGTGTCACTGAGTATTTTATAGTAATTATATTCAAAGGCGTCACTGTTACAAAGGTGATCATTTTGGTATTAGGTTTTGCTTCATAAACGTTTTTCACCATATTCAGCATTATTTTATATTTATTTAGTAATTTTACATACGACAAAACATTTTAATCGTATGACAGAGTTGGCAAGACACTTTTTCTTGAAAATAAAACATATGAAATGAAACTCATTGTTTGGAAATATAATCATAAAGCTTACTGCTATTTAGGAAGCGACTGGATTATCAGAGCTTGCTGATACCAAAGACTAATAGTAAAGTCGAGTATAAACTGAATATTCATTTGTACCGGTTAACTTATATTTTGCTGTGCTTGAAGTTTATTAAATTTCCTTGGTACGACTCCGGAATAAGATAATTTACAGTTGCTTAAGGTGGCAACCATTACTTAGAGTGAATTGCAGATGATTTGGTGAAAGAACAGTTTGCGTTGTTTACACGTTTTGGTCATTGTAGTGAACACTTTAGTTACCAAATTTTCAGGTTATTTTTAAAAGTACAATGAAAGTAACAGTATCTACATTATCAGACGAATTATTTGTATTAGACGTAAGTGAAGATTTAGAATTAGAAAATTTTAAAGCGTTTTGTGAAATCGAATCGGGATTTCCTGCACCAGAAATTGTGATAGTTCATAATGGAAGGCCTCTTGTTGATAATAAAAAGTCGATTAAGAAACACGGAGTTCGTGATGGTGACGTCGTGATTTTACAACACATGTCTTCTGCGGGATCAACTCATTCGAGCTTTAATTCACCAGATCAAGGTAAATGATTATAATCTTGAAGTTAAATTCATGATAAGGATGTCAGTTCCCCAAAATATAATAATCGCTTAGCTATTTTTTGTGTCATCACTTTACAAATAGGGCTGTCCAACAAGCCTAATGATTATTATATATTATATTTGAGACGTTAATTATTAAATTAATGTTGCCTACTGTATACTGCATTTGGTATATGTTTAGGCTTGTCGTTATGTTTAGGTGTGTTTTACTTTTCGAATATTTTCGCCCAATTCCTTCATCTGTTTGCGGAAATTTCCTTTGTTTAATTTGAACCCTTCTTGATTATCTTCGGTAGAATACTGTGATGCTAGTCTATGTCACATTGTACTACACAAATATTTGTTTTCAAAATTCTCAAGTAGTAGAACCCATCTAACGTCTTGAACTTGACTAATAATTGTGGTCCTTGCAAGTTTTCGAAAATATATATATATCAATTTTTGGTCTCTGCTTTGTCCCTGTAGGTGTAAAAGATGAATGATTATAATTGAATTTATGTATAATAAGTAATTATATTAAAGGTAAAATATGAACTTTTACTGTTTGTTACCAACATACATAATAAATACTACTTTAACTTATTTTAAAAAGGTTTGGTACTACAGTTCTGAGTTAAAACTAACTGGTAACAAAACAAATTTTGTGTACTAATGCCACTATCCACCACCTTATAAGTTTTGGGTGTCAACTATCAATGATTAAAACCTAAATACCATAACCAGTATTTTATAATAAAGACTTGATGCATGCGTATCTCTGTTTTTTCCTCAAATAGAGTGAATTTTAGACAACATGAGATGACTAGTCGTTTCTGGAAGCTCTATTTGTAGCCCACATTTTCAGTATTTGTTCAATATATTGCTTTTCTCCTTTCTTTTGTTCAACCATTGTTTTTTTTTGTTTTTGCTCTTCATAGAAACTCAGAGCCTGTATTTAGCTGCCTGAATTTGGTTCAGTTGATTAAGTTTTCTCGGTTAATTCCAGGTTTTTCAATATCCTTTCTGACCTCTTTAAATCAATTGACACCTGAGGTCTGTTTAGTGTCTTAAAAATTTGTTTTATCAACAGATTGTTATCGATTCTATACAGGTGTTCGTAAAATTTTAGTCTTTTAATAATCATTTTTCGTTCGTTACTTTTCCTTGTATAGTTCTTCTCAACCTTGTAACCTATATTGTTTGTACCATCTTTAGACCAATTATCTTGAGTAGGATCTTTCTCTCAAATTTCTCTGTTTGTCTTAGATCAGCCTTCCCTGTCATTCTAAAGCACTAACTTGCATACAGACATACAGGTTTTAACACAGTATTGTTACGTTTAATCTTGGCTTGTCTTGAGAGTGCTTTCTTCTTACACAAGCGGTGAATTCCTTGGAGAGCATCGGCCATCTTTCGCTGTCATTGTTTGCTTCCTTTTCACTGGTCTTTGGTTGTATTATATCTCCAAAGTACTTGAAGTTATCAATTTTTCTGTATTGTGTAATCAGGTGATGCGGGGCTGTTTTGATGCTTGTTATATATTTAGTTGTGTGTCCCAGTTATGTGAAGCAGGTATGAAATTCATATTCGTGTTAAGATCTGTTTGGTTCTCAGTAAGATTATATTTTTGTAATAAGTTAATTTGCTATATTGTAAACAATAGGGGTCCGATGCAACCAGGTGTCAGTTGAGAAGGGCTCAAACTTATCAAGTTTTAATTGATTGTTATACATAAATCCAAGTAAAAGAGATTGTAATTATATTGTAGTTTATTTATTGTAAGGGGATAATTATACCTAATAGTTTTGCTTATATTTCAAATTTGCTATACAGAATGTAAAAATATTGTCTGAAACATTATTTTTTACTTTATTCTTTTCTTTTGAAAATATTTTTGACATAAGTGACTCAGAAAAGGAAAATTTTATTGATTACCAAATTACTAATAAAAATAAGGTATATTATTAAATGTAATACTGTGTAGTTTTGAAAATGAATTGTGGCTTTGGAGTAATGGCTAAAACTTAAATTTACTTTTGTGCATCTTATTTTGTAAATTGTGCAGCTGGAATAGATTGTTAAAATTTTTGTTACAGAAATTATTAATTGTTATTTAAATTTAGATGATTGACTCCTCTTCCATGATGCCGGCCGCATTGGCGCAGTTGGTAACGTGCTCGCCTCACCATGCAGTCTTGGGTTCGAATCCCATTCAGGCCCGGCATCTTTTCATACGTTACAAAAAAATCATTTCATCCTTCACCGTCTGCATTAGCAGTAATTGCAGAACAGTCGGACGTTAAACCAAAAAAAAAAAAAAAAAAAGAAAAATCCTCTTCCATGGGTGTGTCTTCATAGTAGTAGGCCTATATCTGATGGTCACCTTAACTGATTTCTTGCCAGAATTTTATATCTTCTCTTGTAACAGCGGCTGTGCTGTTAGAATTTAGCTTTAATACGTAGTAGATATGAAAATTCTGTAGCTTACTTTAAGAATTAGATTAGAATTTGGCTCAAAGATCTAGTAATATGAAAATTCAGTAGCCTACTTTAAGAATTAGATTCTGTTCAGTTGTAACATGTTATGCTTAGTTATCTGTAAGCTTTAATTTAAAACGATGTATACACTTATTTTACTAAGGTGCAGTAGATTCTTGTTAATCAAAAATTTATTTGACTGGGCCTTGTTGGATTACTGAATGTTCAAAGATAAAAAATTGCAAAATTACAGATCTGCATAGTTTGTTTGGTACACTATATTGTTTAATTAGCTTTTGTAAGTAATTTTATTAACAAATATCGTGTACCAAACAAAGTACTGTACAGATAAAACAAAAGACAGTAAAATATTTGTTAATTATATGTTCTTTCATTTATATTCTAAACAGTTGATCTTGTCCCTGCAATCATTCCTCCACACCCACGTTGTTTGCTATAGAAGATACATTGTATACTTTGGACAATTTGAATTTGCACAAGCAGCTTCATTGTTTATCTACTTCACTCTTTGCCCCTCGCCATGCAACGATGGTACAGTCACAAAAGTATACAATCACTACTATATTGTGCGACTCGTGCACGGTCACTGCGCTTTGTTTTCACTGTTGTTATTAATAATCTGTCAGACATAATGATGTAACTACTTTGTTTTTTATATGATTTTCTGTTCGTTATTTATTCAGACTAATTTGTTCAGTTAGTTGCGTGCATCTGTAGAGTATAGTTTAGTGAGTTTTTGCAGTTTAGTTCTTGTAATTTATTATTTCAATTTTTACTGGGACTAATCAAATACATATTTTAATATGAAATAATTATTTGTATGTTTGTACATTGAAATACGGTTGTAGGCATTTGCGTACATTAAAATTTGTTGAAAGAATAAATAGGTAATGGATATACTTTAGGCGGAACTGTGTGTACACGTAGAGCAAGAGTTGTGCCAGTTTGAATTGTTTACAGTATAAAAATGTTGTGCTCCAGTAGTTTCTTCTTGATTTCTGGATACATTTATGATGTGAAATGTGTTAAGTTTTTTGTTATAGTTTTAAGTTTTGTTATGCAGTTGTTTGTGACAGCGCTACAACTCATGCTGTTAGAAATTTGTAGTACAGCTCCTTTTCAGTCACAAAATGTGACTAGCAAGGAAAGGCTGGAAGGATATTCTGTATGCTATGAGGTACAACGTGTACCTAGAGCAGGAACTATTTAGTGTATATCATGCCAGCAATAATAATAAAAACTAACAATATTTTTTATTATTCTGTGTTTAACTAACAATATTTTATTCAGTTAGTTATTAGTAGCGTTCATTCTATTAATTGTTAGTTGTAAATGCTTATTGTTTTGTAGTAAACTGTGTGGAGGTGTAAAAATTAATCTTTTTTAAACAAACAAAAGCCACACAGTTTCTAAGTGTGTCCGTGTGCACATACGGAACACATTCACTCACTCTTTCTCTACCTTTAGTGCATCAATAAGTTATGCAAATATTACACAGACTCTTCTAATTATTTAAATAATAGAGTGATGAGGCTACAGTAATTCAGCTGTAGAAATTTTTCGTCAGGATTGTATATAGGTACAGATGAGAATATTGTGCCATATATTGGAACCCACCGGGTTGGTCTAGAGGTAAAGTCGTCGCCAAAATCAGCTGTTTAACAACTGATTTTTGGAGAGGAAGGTTTCTGGTTCAAATCCTAATAAAATAATAATGTGTTTCTTTTATTCGGATTTGAATGACAGTGGTTACCGGGGTACTTTGATGGTTGGGGTTCAATTAACCATACTCACTCAGGTATGGTCGACCTAAGTCTGTACAAGACTACAATTCATTTACACGTCATACACACATCATCCTCATCTCATTGGGTCATGGGATTGCTTATTGTTCTGAATTGAACTGATTGTAACATACACACATTAGAGATTACAAAAAAAAATATTGGAACTGATGTTATTTTTCTTAAAAGTTGAATTTTTATTTTTCAAAATACATTTTCATAACTACAGGTTACTATCCTATCACTTGTAAAGAAATTTTTCAATATCCTACCAATTAATTTTTATATGTAAATTCTCATGAAGTTTAAAATCGGCAAAAACATTTACTTTCCAGAAAAAAAGTAAGAAAGAGGCTTTGAAAATCAAAGTATACAATTGAAACATCTGAAAACATTTACGGAAAAAATACTGAAATATCTGTGTTCCAGTTCACAGAAAAGTATAACTCCTGTTTTAATTCTCTCCATAAATAACAGCTTAAAATTAATAATTTTTTTTATTTACTGGTCAAGTTTACAAAACATTTTAATTTTTTTTTAATTTCTGGGTGTAGCTTACTCATCTACATGCTGTATGTAACTTAAAACACATCTGATACAATTTTTAGTGTGAGTGACCTGTTCCATTGTTCAAATTCTACAATTGAATGAACATTAGAGAAGGTAGTGCAAACAATTTCCTAATAACATTATGTTCGTGACGGTCCTTTGTTCTCTTTTACATGTCTGTTTAATGCCACACCCGAAGTTAATTTGTTTGTGAGCTGTGAGTAGTTAAATACAAACTTTTTTTTATCAAAATAGCTTATAGTGGATTTACACTTTCATTGCTGAACAGCTGTCACTAAGTGTAACCCCTGTGGTAAGTTTTTTCTTTGATAGAAAAAGAAGCGTTCCATCAGATGCCTGGCCAACAGTGAAAGTTTTAATTAATAATGTGGAAGAATTAAAGAGTCAGTGTAGATATTACAATATTCTCTATTACAAATTTGCAAAATTACTGTTTTTATTTTTTGTGTTTCAAAATTTAATATTTCTAAGTACAGTATTTTGAAATTGTATATCCAACTTTGTCATTTAGTTATTACAGTGACCCAGATTATAGTTATTGGTGGGTTTTATAGTTTTAAAATAATTGTCCAGAGTTTGACAAAGAATCAAACCGGGTTCATCATCTGCTTTGCAATATTCTTTACAATCTTGTGCCTTGAATCACTTTACCATGATATCTCCTGTAAAATGCAGATTGAATTAGGTTAGGATTAGTCATGGGAGTATAATCAGTTGACAGCCAAATTAAAATAAAACAGGCTACCTCTGGATGTCTCTGTTTGATTATGTGCATATTTTTATCTGTAGGAAATGAACTAACAATTGAAAAAGTTAAAAGTATACAGTTCTCAATAATAAATTATTGAAAAAAATTTGGTTGTACACAGGATTGTTGATTATCCGTACGTCGGTCAACCGAACTGTCAATTATCCAAACCACCGATAGAAAAAAATTACATATTTACTACCGAAATACGGACATACAATTCAATGAAATGTTTATACTACTAGTTTAATTTCTTTGTTCACAACTTGGCAACAGTGGAGACTGTTTAGAGCAAAACTGAAGACTTTTTTAAAAATTGCTGTTTGGTATGTACAAGTGCATTAAAAATATTTCATAAAGGTTTTTACTGTAATTCATTTCGTTAATTTATTCAGTTTTGAAAATCAGTATTTTTCCATTTGTATTTATAATCTTTAGTAGTCTACATTTGCAATAAAATCCAATAAATTAGTGTTTTTTCAAACTAAAGTTTATGTTAGGCTAAACCTATTAAACATTTAGGTTATATTGCAATCTTACGGTACATTGTATCAAATTTCAGTATTTAGTGTATTTGATTATCAGAACTGCTCTGGTCTTACTAGTTTAGATTATTAATGCTCTGGAGCATTAATAATCTATAGTATAGTGGACACTATACCATCTTTAAGTAAAATAACTTAGATAAAAAGTCATTAGGAATAATACGTGAGTACCTATTGTTTAGCTACAACTTGTTTTATTAAGTGAAATCAAAGCTATTTTGGATCTTTTTGTTAATTGGTTCCATGAAACTCCCTAAGAAAGTATAGGATGTTTCCAGAATTCATAATCTTACTTAATTAATTTTACCTAAATACTAGTACAGTATTACTTAGATTACTTACTTACCAGCTTAGCCGTCATATTTACTTACGTCAATAAGTGTGTCATCTTATAATGTTTACACAATATTACAGTTTTTGGTTTACTTGTATATATTTTTTTCTCTTGCCTATATGGATGTGTAGGAAGGAAAGTATTGTTTTCATGTTGATTTTTCAAAATAGTTTTTGCCAGATGTACACGTTTTCAGATCCCCTGAACCCAAAAAACATGTTTTTAGCGATTGGTCTCTGTGTGTGTGTGTGTGTGTGTGTGAACAAATTATCTCAAGAACCGAACATCATACGGAGTTGAAACTCGAAATGTAAGTTGGGTACCACTTGACGACCTGACACGAGTCATTTTTCACTTCTTGCAATGTTTTCAAAAACGGTTCCTAGGATTATTATTTTAAATTGTCTTTTTCTCTTCATTTTGTATGCTCTACAAGATAGGGTAAGCGCCATGTCTGCTGAAATTCGAGGAGGATATTCTCTTGTTGAAAATAATGGTTTTTTTAAGATTGCGGCCTTAATATGCATTTTAGTGCAAAAATGTATATAATTAAAGTTGTAGAAAATTGAAAAAATTTTATTCCAAATATTTCTTTGCATATATTAGCATATACTAGCAGTTTTTTCATGAAACTGTAAAAAAATGGATTTTTTAAGATTTCGGCCTTAGTGTGCATTTTACAACAAAAGTGTATAAAGATAATCAAACTTATCATGAATATAACTTAGAATCAAATTTATTAATTAATTGTTATTTTATTATTTTATTATTAATTAAAAATTAATAATGCATGGGTTAATGGATGCAACAGTAACAAATGCCAGTAAAATAATTAATCCTTGATTTTCAAAATCACAACAAAAAAGAATTATATTACATTTTGTAAGAATAATTAAAAGGGAAATTTTACTTTCGTAAAAGGACATATTGAAGAGTTACCACCGTTCAGAGACTTACTATCATGCTGTTTCGAATGGACTATACCTCATTTACACTTGTTGGTGTGTTTGTTGTTCTTAATTTATGTTACTTATCAATATGCAATTTATGTTACTTATCAATATGAAATTTATGTTACTTATCAATATGAAATTTATGTTACTTATTAATGTGAAATTTATGTTACTTATCAATATGAAATTTATGTTTGCAGGTCCGTTAAGTGGGTTGGATTTCAGCAGTATTCAGGTTCCCATAGCTGGTATTGCTTCAACATCAAGAAATACGAGGATGCCTCAAGGGACTCAGCAATCTTCATCAACAACTACAACAACAACAACAACATCATCATCAACACAACCATGGGGGAGAGTTGACGATCCTGCTCATGTACGTGATTTGTTTCTTGCAAATCCTGATCAGCTGGCACTATTGAAACAAAATAATCCGTTATTAGCAGATGCTCTAGCTACAGGGCGACTAGGTAATGATGATAAAAATTTTTAAGTACAGTCAACTTCCGATTATCCGCGCACGTCGGATGAAATTTTTTTTCATTCTTATTTCTTAACGTTAAGTCCCAAATCAAGAAAAAGTGTTTTAACTTAAAAAAACAAAAGCAGATGACTGACTTTTTTTAAAACGTTGTGACTTCTACTACAACATAGCTTCTGCATATCATTTGTAAGTAAACAATATTTTTATGTATTTTTTCTCTAAATACATTGTATGTAGCTACTAATTTAAAAACATTACAGTAAACAAACATTTTTAGGGACAAAAAATAATTAACATTTAAAATTTTAATATTTTGTAATTTAAGCTAGTGTTTTCATTATTGTACATATTTATGTACTTAAAATAACAAAATTAATAAAGATTTTATACATATACTACTGTATATGCCTACGCTTTTTTTTTGTCATTTTGCGGATTATCCGCGGCACTCGTGCCACCCAATTCCGCGGATTATCGAGAGTTGACTGTACATTAGAGATTAAGGAATGTAACAGTTTTTCCTGAGATGGAAATCTATGACATGACCGATTAATACTGTTAACAAGAAAATTTTACTGTGTCATGTAAAGGTTTACTCTGATGTATTTTTGTAAGAATTGATTTTTCACCTCTAACATTGTTCTGCTACTACAGTTCAAGACATTGGAGTGCACATGTCAGTTTATTACAACTGTATATGACCTAAGAAGGCACAAAACAGTTCTGGGGTTGTAAAAATTATGATTTTCGTAATTTGTCACCTCTAACATTGAAGTGCTACTATAGTTCAAGACTTTGGAGTGCACATGTCAGTTTATTACAACTGTATATGACCTAAGTTCTGGGGTTGTAAAAATTATGATTTTCGTAATTTGTCACCTCTAACATTGATGTGCTACTATAGTTCAAGACATTGGAGTGCACATGTCAGTTTATTACAACTGTATATGACCTAAGAAGGCACAAAACAGTTCTGGGGTTGTAAAAATTATGATTTTCGTAATTTTCTGATTTTGGAGGTCCTTTATATGATTTTAATTTCAAAATCAGCATTTAATAATATTTTATCCGAAATATAAGTGTATTAAAGCTGTGTAAGATTTGTGCCATGTTTAGTTTGATGTTGCAAAATTTAAATTTTAGTTAAAAAATCTAAATTTAAATTTAAAATTTGATTAAAATTTAAAGGAGAAATTTTCAATACTTGTTCTTCTGTTTTAGTTTTGAGATCTTAATTGTTAGATTTAATTACTTTAGTATTGTAATGTGTTGTTTAGTTCTATAATTTAGAACTATTCATCTTCTTCTTCACTTCAAGGTCTAGGTTTAGTGAACCTGTTCTGGTATCTCTTCCTTGGTTTTCCCAGTTTCTCATACCAGTTGGTCTATAATTTCGAGCCTTTATTGGCATCCTCCCATGTGGCAAGTTTCTCATACCAGTTGGTCTATAATTTCGAGCCTTTATTGGCATCCTCCCATGTGGCATTCTGTTCAAGTGACTGCACCATTTTCTTCGATCCGCTAGATCTTGGCGCATAGTGATGGAACAGACTGAATTCTTCTTATTTCATCATCCCTAATCCTGTCTGTTCTAGAGCATCCCAACACGCTACGCAACAATCTCATCTCTGCAGCTTGGATCTTGCTATCAGTGTTTTTTATGCAGGGCGTTTCATAATGGGTTACGAAAATTCAGTACACAAAAAGTATTTCACTTATAAGAATGAAACAAGTACTGTACGAAAGAGCACTTCAAATAGTTTTTTCCACATATTCTGGGCAGTTAGTTAATCGTTTGCTCGCTAGGCATAGACAGTAGAGAAAATGGGTGCCACGGGAAGCGAGAAGTCGTTGTGTGTGTTAGAATTTGTACGTCTGAAGAAGACCAGCACATTATGCTGTGGCCACCAAGATCACCAGGCCTCACGCCATGTGACTTCTTTCTCTGGGGTTATGTGAAAGTCAAGGTGTTTATCCCACTAATGCTGAATGATATCGCTGAGCTGAAGGATCGCATAATCAATGCAAACAACTCTATCGAAAGGGACTTATTAGAACGTGTTAGGCAAGAGCTAGATTTTCGTGTTGATGTGGCCCGTGTCACTAAAGGAGCACACATTGAACATTTATAGATGTTTAAAAAAACTGAGTCCCTGCATCGGCCCATACAACTTTCTAGTTTTTTGAACTGAATTTTCGTAACCCCGAAGAACATTATGAAATGCCCTGTATGTATTCAAGATTCGATGCAATGTAGGAGAGTAGGTACGGCTATGGTATTGTAGAATTTGATTGTCGCCTCTTGTCTTGTTTGGTTTTCAAGTTTCTATGAATATTGTCGCATATTCTCTGAAACTTTATTTTATTTATCATAATCATTGTTATATCGTTGCCGAGGTAATTATAGTGTTTGACCTGCTCTATAATTTTTCCTTTTAGTTCTATTTTAGTTCATATTGTGTGTTTCCCTTTGCAAGCCATTGATTTGGTTTTTATAGTCGAAATTCCTAAATTATATTTCTCAGCAACTCTGTCCAACATGAATACTGCTTTCTGTAAGTCCTCATTTTTTTTGGATTATCACTAGATCATCTGCATACATAATGGAGTTCACAAACATTTTAGCTGAGAGCTGTATACCTGAGTCAACTAATGTTTTCCATGTGCTTAACATATGGCTCATATAAATAATTAATAATGTTAGAGGAATAAGCATCCTTGATGGACTCCTTTGTTTATGGGAATGGCTCCAGTCAATTTCTCATTTATTTGTTGACGATTGTTGTATTTTCATAGAGACTCTGTATAGATTGAATAATGTGTTTCAGATAACCTTTTAATTTTATGATGGACCATAAAAACATTGCGATTCTCAGAGTCAAAAGCCTTTTTAAAGTCAATGAAAGCTAGGTGAGTTTCTAGGTTGAACTCTCGTCTTTTTGATGTAATTTGATTCATGGTGGAAATTGCATCAGAACATGACCTACCTTTTTGTAAACCCATCTGTTCTTCTAAAAGTAACATGTCAGTGATTATTTACTGTCTGTTGTTTATTATTCTGGCATATACTTTATATGTAGTGTCTAATGAGGCTGATAACCTCTGTAATTATGTGGGTCTGCTTAATGTCCTTTTTTGTATAGGGATATGACCATGGACTGTTACCATTCTTTGGGATGTCGTTTCCAGCACCTGTTGAAAAGATGTTACATTCTAAGGTGCCAGTAGTTGTACACCATATTTTAACAGTTCCATATTTATCCCATTCTTACCTGGAGCTTTTTGATTTTTGGTACTTTTTAAAGAATCTGTCTGTTCTTCGTAGTTAAGACATCAACACAGCAATTGTCACTTGACGTCTCAACCCTATTTGGCTAAATTTCTTCACACCATAGCTCTCGATAATGTTTAATCCAATCTTCAGTGTCTATGGACTTTATTCTGATAGTGTCTCTGTTTTCAAGGCCCTCATGACTTAATAAGCTAAAGATTGTCTTCCATGTGCATTATGTATGATAGTTGTGATAAATTTATATCATGACTCCTGATGAACTCTTTTCACAATCATAGAGGCTTTATTTCTTGCAAGATTGTATATTTCTCTGTTGAGTGCTGTTTGATCTCTGAAATTAATGTTTGTACTTTTCATTTTTGTTAATTGCTTCCTCTATTTCTTCTGTCCAGATCCTCACTCCTTTTCTTTCCTGTATTTGCTTTTCTGACCAACAGCTTCATTTGAACTTCTCATGATATCTGTTCGATGCGGTAGTCAAATGGTGTAATGACTCCTACATCTGCTTCGGTTCGTTAAAATGGTGGGATCTGTTACCACCCGGATACAAAAGACGCGATGTGACTTCGGCGCGCACATTAGGCGTATTGCTTAGCTCGTTAAGGATTAGGAAGGTTTGGCGGATAGAAAGGTACACATACGGGTAAATAATATTGCAGTTATGTAATAGTGTAACAGTACTTACTCTGTTTTGAGTGCGCAGATTTCCCAGGATGCTTCGATTCGTGAATGCCGTGGTAGAAAACGCTGAATGTTCGACTAAATCTGTACAGATTTTACACAATAGACAAATGCATGTTAAGTATAGACATGAAGCACTGTTAACACTCGGATAACTGCAATTAATATAACGGTTTACAAGTTCGAGACGCAGGATAGCACAGATTACACAAAGTCCGGTAACTACTCGAAAGAATAACATGAATTGTTAGTAAATAAATGTAAGCGCGTTCACAATTAAAGCATCGTTGCTTGGGGCCGTAAATAATGTTTTAGCGGCTACATGAGGTTGGAAGATCCAACGCGTCGAAATGCAAATGACGCCAGCACTCGTGGCTGAGAACGTCCGTAAAGCACAACCGTACCATATGATGGTTTGACTGGAACTGAGAAGGATTTGGGAAAGAAGGAACAATGGCGAAACAATCTCGGGAAATTAATCTAATTTTGCTATTGGCTGAGCGCGAGCCACGTGACGAAGGATCACACATGCGTAGAGCTAATCGATGAGACAATCAATGTAAGATCAATAAAACGGATGTACTCGCGGGAAAGATTTATTCTAGAAATTTCGACGGCGCGCGGTATTTGAATTTACTGTAGTACTGAACAATATCTTTGATACTCTTCCATTCTATCTCGGTGTCATCTTCTGTTGGGAGATCTTGAATGAATGAATTCAAACATTCTTGATAAAGATGCCTGGAAGAGGAGAGTTAGTCTTTCAAGAGATATACTTTGAAGACTTCATCTTTGGATTCACTAGTTGGCTGTTGCCTAGTGATTGTTTTCTTCCACTTTGTGTACAACACTATCTTCCCAACCACCAAGTAGTGGTCTGAAAACACATTCACATCCAGCACTTGCTTTGCTATGTTTTTATTAGCAATTATTTATTTATTTATTTATTTATTTATTTATTTATTTATTTACAATAATTTGTTTGCAAGGACTAACCTTATACAAATAGAGTTGCGAAAATACAATATTAAACAATATTACAATTAAACAAAAACAAATACAAAATATATAAATTTGGTGAAAATGCTGTGTTTAATAGAATAATTGAACAAGTAATTTAGTTACGTGTTATCCTCTCCCATTATCATTAATCTTATTTCCATTGCTTTTACTATAAATAAATACAGATTACTAATTTTATCCTTGTTTAAATTGGACAATAAAACTAATAATTTTCCCCTTTCTGATAAGATATTTTTTAAATACTTTCTAAAAAGACTAATTCTTATATCTCTATACATAGGACACTTAAGTAAAATATGACTAATTGTTTCATTTTCCTTTAGGTTGCAGATAGGGCATACTTTATCACTATTTATAAATGTTCCCCTCCCTTTAACATGTAAATAAACAAATCTATCAGTCGCTAAGCGCAATTGAGTGATGCATCTCATATGTTGCATTGGCAACCTATACAAAAACTGCTCGCCTAACTCAAAGTTTGGGTTTAATTCTTTATACATAGAAAAGGAATTTGTATTTATAGCAGCTTGAATATCCTGCGCAAAAACCGCGCTAGCGTGGCTTTCTATTATACTCATATAATTCGACGTTAGTTCTTCTACCCTTACTTCCCCATCAACCAATATGTTATGTACACCAGCCAAATGAAATTGTTCTTTTAAGAGAAATACCCAATTAAATTTTTGTTTTGTTTCTCCTCTAAGCGCATTATTGCTTGAGTCCACCAACATTTTATAACACAATCTAGGCAGACGATCGTCTGGCATCTCAATAATTTTTTTAAACCACTTAATTGTCCGTATGAAAATATTGTGCGATAAATTTAAACGTTTTAATTCAAGGCGTATTGACCAGCTCGGAATAGTCTTTCCCACGAATAGAACTCGCTTAAAAAAATATAATTGGGCGGTTTCTATAATATTTAAATAGCTGAGGCCCCACACCTCTGAAGCGTACAGTAAAGAGGGTGTTACAATTGAATCGAATAATTTTAACTTCGAGTTCCATGAATCAGATTTTGCTTTCTTTAAGATCTGAATTACTGATTCACTATGGCTTTTAGAGCGCTTAACTACCTCTCTGGAGAATAATCCAAATCTGCCGGATGACGCAAATCTAACCCCCAAGTACCCATATGATTGGACTATTTCTAACGCATTCCCTCTATAATAAAAAGGTTTCACCTTTTTTGTCCTGCCCTTATGAAAATTAATAATTTTTGTTTTATTAATATTTACAGTTAGGTATAAATTTTTGCAATATTCGGAGAGACAATTAAGTTTATATCTTAGGTCAGAGGCACTATCCGCCATTATAATAACGTCATCAGCGAAGAGGAGCATTAGCACGTCGTTATTATTGTCAATGCGAACACCATGACAACCCCTATCCCTAAAAAACCGCTCAATATCCCAAATATATATTGAAAAGAGGAGGGGGCTTGCCGAGTCGCCTTGCAAAATTCCTCTAGAAGGTTGAATTAGTTTTGATTGTTCCCCGTCTTTTTCTACAAAAATACCGGAATTCCTATACAGATTACTTAAAACCCTTATAATTTTACTACTGAACCCTAACAACCCTAAACGATTCCAAAGAGTACAGTGGGGGACGGAGTCAAAAGCTGTTTCGAAATCGACAAAAAGAGCATAAAAATTTTTGTTGTTTAGTTCTAGCTGCTTGTAAATGATTGAGTTAAAGACAAATATATTATCAATGCAGCCCCGTGACCTTCGGAACCCGCTCTGGCATTCTGGTAAAAGTTTACACAATTCTGCCCACTCGGACAGTCTTCTTTCTAATACGCGGCTAAATAATTTAAAAAGTGTATTTATTAACGCTATACTTCTATAGTTAGTCGGAGTTAGGCGATCGCCTTTTTTGTGTAGAAAGAATATCTTTATTTTCGCCCAATCACCCACTGCATCTTCAGATACAAAAATTTTATTAAAAAAATTCACAATATAATTTACCCAGTCACTTGGTAAATTTTTAAGAAATTCATATGCGATGCCGTCGCATCCAGGAGATTTCTTATTTCTCATTTTCCGTAATGAAACCAATACTTCCGTCAGGGATATATCAGTGTCCAGTACTGGATGCAGCGCATCTTGAAAGTAGTAAGACTCCGCGTTTAGCCTTCCCCCTTGTGAGAATTTAATCCTTAAAAAATCAGCCCATTCTCCCAGACCTATTAAGTTAGGAGTGCTACTCACACCGCGAAATTTTTTTACGACATGCCAAAATTCTGTCGTATTCTTTGTGTTCGATAATTTTTCTCTTAAATCGTTATAATAATTATTTTTTTTTACGGTAAGAATTTTTTTATATTTAACTTTTTCTTCTAAAAACAAATTCAGGGATACATCCGAAAAATTTTCAGCTTTTGCCTGCCTATATTTTTTGCGTAACGATCTTTTTAAGAATCGACATTCGTGATCATACCAAGGTTTATTTTTTGGCATCATTTTGCCAGTAGTCGAGTGTCTTACCATGCCCGAATCCCCAGCGGCAATTTTAATAGTATTTATTAACGTATTATACATAAAATTTGCATCATTCAAGTCAGACGAGGGAACCTGTTTTACCTGCATAGAATTTTTAAAATCATGTTTACGCTCTTCAGACCAAACATATTTGGGGCAGATTTTGTTGCTCGTCTTTAAGCGATTACCAGGAACAAAATCAGCATTTATTTTCACAGAGATCGGTAAGTGGTCAGAAGCTAATATTAAGTCGCAAACAGATAAATCCTCAAGGATATCTAACGATAAATAGTTCGACCACACTAAATCTACTATACTTTTACCATTTTCGTTAAAAAAGGTAAACTGACCTGGGTTTTAGCTAATGCTACGACCATTTACGACATAAAAGATATTATCTTCCATTAGACGGACTAACCTTCTCCCACCTGAGTTAACGATTTCGTCATTTGAAATCCTGTTTGACGATAACCTCGAGTAATTAAAGTTCAAATTGTCTAGCGACTGATTTAAATTTCCCACCCTACAATTAAAATCACCTCCTATTAATACCGGGTAAGAGAAAAACAGTTCCGCCTCCCTTTCAAACAAAGCTGATAGTTCGGTTAGGCCATCGTCAACGCACTGTGGGCTCAAATAAACGCCCCCAACAATAATAATGGCATTCCTATAAGTAATTTCAATAAATATAAAAAATTTATTAATAGAGAGTGTTTTAAATTTTATGCCTTTTTTAGCTAGTAGGAGTAGACCCCCGGATGCCCGGCCCCGTGAGCTGTGTTTTTCAGCCTCTTTTTGGATACAGTCATACTCAGAAAAATTGTTAATATTTAATAACGGATTATGCTCCCATGTTTCACTTAAAAAAATTATTTCATTTGTTTTAATTTCCGATAACTCTGTACCATCAAGAGAAAAAAGGGTGGAGATGCCATGACAATTCCAAAATAAAATGTTGGTCGACTTACCTAAGTTGTTATTTTGAGTTCCTACCATACTAAGTTCAGGCATTAGTTCTGACACACTGCTACCGGCATTCGCCGCACTCCCCGCACTCCACTCCCACTATACACTTCCTACTCTGTCTCTCGATGTAAGGGCGGGCCCTTTAGATTTGCTGCGAGTAACTGTGCCCTCTTTAAGCCACCGACGTACATCACTTGTGCAATTCCCTTTCCTGGAGACTGCTCCCTTTTTAGACGATCCTGTACTATTTTGAGTTTTTACAGGTGAATTTTCTGTATCTGCGCTAAAATTCCCACTACCTTTGCTAAGAAAAAATTCCACGTGCGTTCCGTCTGTAGATTTTCTATGCTCAGGAGTTCGCCGCCCCTGCTCTCCATTACCAACTTCCTGCCTTCTCAGGTGGGCTTCGGCGCTTGAAGGAACCAGATTTTGTGACTCAGTAGAGGTATTCCCGTTAGTGACCGGCAACTGGTGCACCATGCTAGGCTCTGTATTTTCGCCCTTTAAGTCCGATAAACAATAGTATTTTCCATTAACAACCAGTTTGTCATATTTCATTGTAGCATAATGGCCCTGCTTTCTGGCATCGAACATGTAACCTTTTAATTCACCGCGTATTTCCCTAATCTTCTTAGTGAAATCCTCTGACACAGCGATACCAGAATCTTTTAGTTTTTTACTTGCAGTCAAAATTGCCATTTTCGTTTTATAATTACTAAATTTAATAATAATAGGCCTGTTTTTACCACACCTACGCCCAAGTCTATGAGCCCTCTCTATATCATAGTTGGAAATGTTGACACCCAGTTCATTTTTAATAATATTAGACACTATTTCTTCGGATCTATCCCAATCTTCGTCCTTTCCCTCCTGCACATTATAGAAAATAAGATTATTTCGTCGCGAAAATTGCTCAAGTCGGTCCATTTTTACGTGAAGCAATCCATTCTCGCGTTCGGCAGTAACAATTTTTTCGCGTAAAACGCTTACTTCCTGCTGCAAACTCGAGTTAAACGCTATCACTTCTTTAATAGAATTTTTTAATTCCCCGATGTCGTTGCTAATAGTGTCCAGACCACGCATTTTCTCCCATAAATCTTCTAACGTGACGGGTCCTGGGTTAGTTTCAACACCACCGATTATTAAAATCACTAACAAAACAAGGCCATAAAAGAAGCAGTTTTCCAGAGACGGGCCAAAAAATTTAAGAAAACTAGAATAATTAAATATGAATAAACTAGGCCGACAATAGTGAACAGAAGCGGTATGCAGGCCTATACGCGCACGGTACACATTTATTTCGATCGGCATCGTAGCAATGCAAACGAAAGTACACAATACTGATAAGAGAGCGGTAGACAAAACACAACCTTTCACCGTGGCTTCTCAAACGCAACTCCTTTATTAGCAATTATAATAGTCTGTCAATGATCTTGGTCCATGTATACTTCTGTATTTCCTTTTTGTGGAAGAAAGTATTTAGAATCTTCATTTCATTGAAAGAAGTAAATTATCTGAGGAACTCCATTTCTGTTCTTTACATTTTCCCCAAAAGTTCCTACAACATTGAGTATTGGTTCTGCTCCAACTCTTGCATTTAGGTCTTCCATTAGAAGCACACAGTACTTGTTATATTTTTCTAATACTTTCTGTTGAGTGGTGTAAAACAAAGCCGTTTCTTCATCTTTTCCTTCTTCTGGAGCATGTGCTCCTATTGTTACCATGTGACCATGATCACATTTAAATTTATAGTGATTGTTCTTTCATTAATAAATTTGTAGTCTATAATCCTCTGCTTCCATTTCTTATCGACAATGATGGCCACTCCTTTAGCTACTCTGTTCTCATGGTCCACCCTACTGTAAAACGTTGCATAATCTTCTACATATTTCGAGCCAGTCAATTTATTTTTTGTTTCTGTTACAGCAGCAATATTTATGTTTTGAAGTTTAACAATTTTACACAGTTCTATCTCTATTCTTAATATCCCTAACATTCCAAGTGGCTATTTTAAAATTTTCCGCTGTCCAATTCTGTTTTTTCTATTGGTCAATCCGGTTTATATTTCCATAATACCTGTCCTGTCTGAGGCTGGGCAGGGTACTGCCCACTGGCAGTACCCTGCCAGTGTTTTGGCACTCAAAATATTTTGGCCACTCAAAACGTGGCCAAAATATTTTACTTACCACTGTAAGTAAAATATTTTGGCCACGTTTTGAGTGCTGCACAGATTAAGTTCAGTGATGGGGCCACCATCTCACTGTCTCTTGAGCCGACTGGGCATTTTGGTTTGAGATGCCACTCTAGCTTCTTCCGCCCTCTCCACCATGCAGAATAGCACATTCCTCTTCCGCCATTAAGGTCGTTGACCATTTCCTTTCCTGTTGCTTCAGTTAATCCACAGGTGCTTATTTTGCAGACCTGTTTGCATTACTTGCACCTGTCCTGCATGTCTACAGGAACGTTCCCTATCAGCCATCGGGAGGCGCCGTGTCGGAGTTGAGAGTATGCACTTTGATATTGAGAACTTTATCTTTTCAGTTCCAGATTGTAGCGATACATCAAAGATTCATCTACGTTTGTGATTAAATTCATTTTATCATTTGCTTTCCCACCAAATCACGATTATAGGTCTTTACACATGGAGAGACAATGTTGCATTTGCTCCAGTGTGAGCAGGCACGGCACCCGTCTGTAAGATATATGTTGCATGGCTAAATTGTCATGCAAAATCTAAAATGCGGTGCCAAATGAAATGTCATACGGCGAGCTTCTTAATGGTGATTTGTCGATCTTTGCGGATGATAGAGACAACTGTATTCTGTGGAACCTCGTTGTGAGACATTGAAGGGCATCTCTTGTGCAGCTCATCGGTTATGCTCTCCCTACCCTCCTTAAATGTTTATACCGCTTGCAGAAGTTCACCTGGTTCATAGTATCTTCCAAAATTCCTCGTTGCAATGTCGATTTAACTTTTTATTCATGCTAGGCATGGTAGGTGAATATCTAACACACATTATGCAAATTGTCACATATATCTACTCACTGTACCAGTCAACTTGAAACTGGTTGTTTGTTATAAATGGCTAAGAGAATGAGCTTCATGATGGCATGCAGTATTGCTATCTGTCACAACACATTTTCCCTCTGGTTCACTATTATCATTTCTTTTTGAATAGCCTTTGTATCTACATTTCAAATTGCGTGAATTGGGCATTAGGCTAGTGTTGTTCCATATAATCAAGTATACTGCCTCAGCTGCTGGCATCAGTGTAACATATTTATTTCCCTGTGATTCACTAGTAAGGAGTTTACAATTGAGTTATTTAAATCTCTCTTTGTGGTGGCATTTACAATTGGTAACTAATAATTGCTTGTTCCACAGAGGATTTTGCGGCTATGTTGAGACAACAGATGGCAGAAAGAGAGAGAAGACAAGAACAGCGATTACGTATGATGAACGCACATCCATTTGATACTGAAGCCCAAAGAATGATAGCTGAAGAAATCAGGCAAAAGAATATTGAAGCAAATATGGAAGCAGCTATGGAATATAATCCTGAAACATTTGGGACTGTTGTTATGCTCTATATTAACTGTAAAGTAAATGGATACCAGGTTAAGGCCTTTGTAGACTCAGGTTAGTGTTTTAGTAGTTAAGAGGAATTGAGTTTCTAAATAACAAACAAGTGAAATAGCTCCAGATATAAAATTGAATGACTTCATTTTGAAGTAGTACTGTTATTGAATTCATTAACTTCAAATCATTTTGAATGTTTTTTTTTGGTAGTATTGTTTGTGCATTGAAGCCTGTATTGGAAATGGTACTAAAACTCTGTATTATTGTTTATAGTAACTATTGCCATGAATTGAAAGACGATTGGAAATTTGGTTTTATAAATGAGTATTTCATTTTAGTATATTGCGTAATGTTAATACATTTAATTATTGTAAAAATGTTATGAACTAACATTGGGATCATTAATATATCTAATTGAAGTTGTTGTGTTGAGCAATTCTCTTGTGATAAAAACTTTGCATTTTAAATTATTTTGATTTATTAATCACTATAATCTATTTCATCTTGTGTTTGGGACTGAGATCAAGTATAGTACTTTTTGTAAAAAATGGATTGTTGACATTAGCGGGTCACTGTTCAAGTATGTCAGATTAAGACATGATAATGATCAGTTAATGAGAAAGGAAGACAAGTAAGAAAATATCGTAACACTCTTTTAAAATTAATTAAAAGGGGGTGTGAACACAGAGAGTGACGATTTTGTTTTCAGTAATTGTGTTCTATCAGCAGCTGTTAAATCGGTTGTTGGACAGGAGCACAGACTACGATAATGTCAGCGGCTTGTGCGGAGCGGGTGAACATTATGCGGCTTGTGGATACTAGATGGTCGGGTCTTGCGAAAGGTGTCGGTGTGCAGCGTATACTGGGGCGGATACACATGGTGCAGGTCCAGATAGAAAATGATTTTCTCACTACTTCATTCTCGGTTCTCAAAGAACAGCCTATGGATATGTTGCTTGGTCTAGATATGCTCAAACGTCACCAGGTAAGAGTAAAGAAAAATTATATTGTTTTTATCAGTATGTACACTTATTATATATATTCTAAATGTAATGTATATGACATCTACAGCTATTGCTGTCTACTTTCTCTTTAACCTTCCATTCACCTCTATTCTCCCAAGCCTCTCTCCTGCATAGCCTCATTCAACCCGCCCCTCCATGTTCGTCGTGATGTCCCTTTCCTCCTGGGCTACATTCCGTTATCGTAGAAAGCATTCGGCCTCTGCTCATCAAACAAGTCCATACCACAGCAACCACTTATCCTCTATGTGTTTAATTATATTCTCTTGCACTTGCACCTAACATCTAATTTTCTCATTCAGTACTTAATCTAATCTGTTCAAATAACAGCATCTATGCCAGTTCTCCATTGATGCTGTAATAATTTTCTTTTTTTCTTTTTGTTTGTGGGTCGTACTAATGCAGCATAGTCATAATGCTTTGTACTGGAGAGTTAAATATCATTTTCTTATTTGTGATATTTACATCCTTTTTCCATATTACTGGATGTAGTTATCTAATTGCTGTTCTGGCTTGTCCCAGTTTGTTCTAAATATCCGGCTCTGTTGTAGCATTCTGCGGTGGAGTAAACTCAAGATCTTTGAATTTGTTTTCAAATTTATTGTTGATTTCTAAATTATCTTGATATTTCAAAGTTCATGAAAGCTGCTCTACAGTTGCCAGGTATTCTGTTTTCACAAAGTTGACCTCCAAGCCTGTGTTTTGGTACTTGTCTTTCAGTTTCTGTACATATAACAGAGGCCCTCTTCATCTTTAGCAACAACTTGGTCATTGGTAAAACAAAACATAAGGTGAACAGTTGTTCTTTCCTAACTTATTGTGAGCGATTCTATTGTATGGAATCTGTATTCCAAAAGAATGGTATAATTGAAAGCACAAAAATATGAGTTTCAGTATTGTGGTAATATTGTGCGGTGTTGCCGTTACGTGCTATTCACTGTGATGTCGGAGTTTATCCCTCCATGGCTCACTGTGAATACACTTGGCAACTGAGTTGCATCTGAATAGCAGGAGTGAAGGGGTCAGTAATAGTAATAGAGTTTATTTAACATAACAGGATTAATAAAATGGTTACCGGATTGAGCCAGTTATTGTGATAACAGGTTACTAAAAACACCCTGTTAGCTGTTACTTCATAACACTGTGATTCAAAGCCGTTTAGTAAACTGATGTACAGATTATGCTTGTCAGACTGTTATAATAGCATACTGTTAAAACTAAATGAAGTTATCAATAACCTTTTCGTCTAATAACAGCACTTTTAAGTTTAACCATGTTATAATATTACAATTAATACAAACAAAAGTTGGCAAATCTCACTGAATCTTTCACAGACACAAAGTTAAGACATAAGCACTACCTGTATTTCCTGTAACCAAATACAACCAGAGCAAATCAAACAGAATTTTTCACAAACACATGGGTGGTCAGTTGCGCTGAATCTTTCTCGGACACTCAGCAAGGCACTATAGTTACTATACATTGTACACAGAGTCGAGAAGTCAGCAGCCATGCATCCATAAAGGTGTCAACAGGATTAAAGCAAGTCAATACTCAAAACAAACCATCCAGCAAGTCATGATATCGCTGCCGGACGGTTTGTTTTGACTTACCATTTTCTGTTCCAATAAATCTTTTTACAAAAAAATCTACCAATAATTTAGTTCACTTCTTTTCTGCATGTGTCGTGCGATTACATATTACTACATTGTATTGTTGGTTGGAAGATAACAGTGTTATTTGAATAACAGGTTATTGACTTCTGTTATCGATCAGGCTGTTATTTTTAGTAACACGTTATTGAAAAATAGCTTTATTTCCCATCACTAGTTAATAGGCCAATTGCATAAAAAAGCTCGCTAATTTGTGCTCTCAAGTATAGTTGAGTAAAATGATTCTGCATCAACATGTGGCAGGGTTGACATCTTGCTAATGGAGAGCCTCACCATATGAAGCATGAGGCAATTATGTTAACATTTTGGTTACTTGGGAGTAACATTGTGTTGTTTTGTCTGAAGGTGGTCTAATGACATACACTTGGAACTATCACAACTTTATGGAAACAAATCCTTTTTGTATAAACAAAAATTTTAAATTACCAAACTTTCATTTGAAATCTGATTTATTATCATACGAGGGTGTCACATTGCTTGACTTAAAGATTTTGAGCGATAACAATGTAGGCACCATTGTGACTCAGCTTCTAATCTGTAACCCAGTGAATGCTCCCATGGTTCATTCAAAGCCAGTTGTTTAAAATAATTGCCACAGTCGTATGACATAGTAGTGCAGTATTTACTAATGCATCAGTATCCTGTTCATTTTATGTGAATGTGTGTAAAATAAAACTACATTACCTGTATATTAGAACCAAATAGAAAGAAAATTATGATTTATTTTTCTGCTAGATTGACACAAATCTCTCTGAGTATATATTACTGACAGTACAGTACAGCACAGAAAGTCCTCAACTTATGCGAGAGATGCGCTCCACAAAATCATCACGTAACGTGAAATTCGTGTAACTTGAATTATTCAAATCCACTTATTGTCCGTAGTGCTTATTCACTAAACCCAATTGTTCCTTTTATGTTCTTAATTTTTTCACCCCTTTTGTTGTATCTTTTAACAACATTTAACTTTTTATTTAAAACAATCGCTTTCCATTTTTCTTAACTTTATTTGAGCTCATATTGTGCGCAAAATAACTACAAAAAAATAAAATAAAAGACCTGCAAATTGTAGCACAATTAAAATCATGATCAAATGTACGCAACCATATACAACCGATATTTTTAATGCACTAAACAGTATTAATGTTTAGAATAAAAGCAAAGCAAGATAAAATTCCAGTGTAAAAGTGGGGTGGGCAAATACGATAACGCTTTTGAGAGGAATTAGCAAAACATCAGTCATAATATAAACATCCGTAAGATAAGAATAACTACTGTACACAGTATAATATAATATTCAATAAATTCGCGCTAATATGAATTCGTGTAAATCGAGGTCTCACTGTATATCACATTACTGTACTATAGTACTTGATTTTTAATATATACATATTCAACTTAAATATGATGTCTGTTTAATTTACTTGCAAGGCCTTGCACAAAGTTCTTTCATTACACCAATTTTTATTTTCTTTATCAAGCAAAATAAAACATTTAACTGGTTAAAAATACAAAATTATTTTCCAGATTTTCTATTTGGTTCTAATATATAGGGTTATGTATTTTGATTTGTATATTTTTATTTATTTTATTTTATTCATCTGAAAGATTTATTTCAATTATTATAAACGAATGTGTTGGTTGTAAATATCTGTAGTTATTGAAAATATGATGTACATACGCTGTATTTTATTATTGAGCGAAAATAAATACAGTTCAACCCAAATAAGAATGAATGTTTGAGGAATGCAGCTGAGTTGTGCCCCTCTTCTAGCCATACTGTTGACAGTAGTATTAAATCGGGTGTGCAGAAACATGTACAGTCATTCTTAACTCGCCATACAAATGTGACGTCGTTAAGGTAGATTTAAAAGAACAAAGAGTGTGTTTGAAATTTTGTTTCCTGCTTGAAAAATCTGCGACGGAAGCTTACCAAATGCTTTAACAGGCTTTCAAGGAGGATGTTATGAGCCGCACACAAATTTTTGAGTGGTTTGGGCACTTTAAACGTGGTGAGATGAGTGTTGAAGGCCATGTTCATTCTGGGCGCCCTTCAACATCTCAAAACTATGAAAACTTAAAAAAATCCACCAAAAATTTAACGAGGATTGTCGTTTCGCGATCAACAAAATTTCTGAAGAGACAGGCGTGAGTTGGAGCTCATGCTAGGAGATTGTGACTGAGGGTTTGCAAATGAGACGTGTTGCTTCTAAATTTGTTCCTCGCCTTTTTAATCAGGATCAATAAAACATTCGATTGAATTTGAGTCAGGACTTGAAAAATCAAGATTGAAAGTGATCCAAACATTTTAACTCAAGTCGTTATAGATGATGAGAGTTGGTGTTACAGGTATGACCCAGAAACCAAGCCAGTGGAAGATTGGCTTGACTATTAATGATGTCACAGGTGTAACATAACAACAGTAAGAGAAACAGAACACTACGATCAAATGTTAACCTACAAACTGACGCCGTCTGGGCAGTTGTTTTTTGAAGGTCTCTACTAACCCTACGTAGTGGGAGATCTCTCTACTACGTTAATGAATGGCAGCGTGATATCAGCCCAGTTATTTTTTGAGCCTCGCCTTATATATTACTTTACATGATAGTAAAAGTTCATTTATTTATAAATTACATAAAGTTTTTATTTTATTTGCTCCATCTATTGTAAGCGGGTCTCTAAAAGTTTGATTTTTAATTGTTGTAGTGCTCAATAGATTTGAAGAAAAATGTATTGAGGATTGGTACAACTGGGACAGAAACTCGATTTTTGGCAGAGCAAGACCTTCCAGAATGTGCTCGTTTATCAACTGCCCATAGTGAGGATGATGTTGCACGTGAAGTAGAAGAAAGGGACATGCAGCAGGCTATTAGGGATAGCACTCTTCCAGGTTCATCAGGTATTATCACTAGTGATAAACTTTTTCAGTTAAAAATTTTAATGGTGTCTTGATTTATTTTTATAGACCAGTTTACTATCACATTTTGGTTCTTATTATTTTAAGCTGTTAACTATTATCATTTATAAAAATTTCACTACAGAACGATTCATGATGCTTAGGGTCATGTATGTACCTAGTGGAACCACTGGGTGTGGTAATTAAGTCAACCATATTCAGCTGTACCTTAAATGATTAATTGAACTAGAAAATACTGCCTGGCTAAAAGAAGCACCATTCAAATGAAGATACTGTTTTCATTTAGTAGTTTCTTAGTTGTTTTTTTCTGTTTTAGTAAGAGGATAAAGTTAATTTTATTTTCTAAAGTTTTTCTTTTATTTTGGTCTTTTTGCTTGTCTCATTTGTGAGTTGATTGAACTAATAACAAATAAACCTGGTTGACAAAAAACTGCTGACATGATGGTGGCTAACTGCTGGGTGGGTTCTTCAGCAACTTTGATGGTTGCTATTGTTTGAATACTAGGAGCAGTTAACCACCTAGCAACTGCCGTGTTTGCCGGACAGCTGTATTGTAGTGTAAGTACAAACAAATGATTTTTATTGATTTACATTAACCCCTGTGGTTAACGGCTATGTGTGTGTAGACCCTTAGCAATTAAAAAGGTAGTCAGTGTATTTTTCATCTTGTAACCCAAAAATTTTGTGTTTACTCTGTCAAAGCGATGACAAATACATAAACTTGAAAAAAATCTACACAAAAAAGATCTCTTAGTACTTCAGAATTGAATTATAAAGCATGTTTTTCTCACTTGATTCATTGTAGAATTTTATTTAAGCCTTGACTGTGGTTTTTGACTCAAGTGGCATGATTTTTATGCAGTCTATCTTTTATCATTTTTCTTTAAACATTATCTGAATTTAATTTATTAACAACTTACTATTTTCCATAATTTTGTTGTAACAACTTGGAAATTATATTAAAATTTTTTTTTATTTGTAGTTTGTTGTAAATACTGCAGGGGGGTATTTTATAAATTATTTATGTGTAACCTAATTACCCATCAGCAATTTCCTATTGGACATCTACTCTCTGAAGTCATCCCTTAACATAGAGACATTTATTTATGTAACGTTTGCTTGAAAAATATAATTTAAAAAATCACAACTAAAATGTTGCCTATAACGGGCAGGTGGACTTTTAAAATAATTGCACTCGATCTGCTGGTTCCAGGGCTACAAAAAAAAATTCTGTTTCTTATCACATAGTGAGCCAATTATATGACTGAACTATTTAAGAACAGAAGAGGTAGAGGTGACACTGGTCAGAGTTATCTCCTCTGAGAGTAATGAATTTCACAATACAGCCAGACCCTGTGGTGAATGAAGTGAAGGTGTCATTTGTAGGGCGGAAAGTGGGTGCTTTTCAGAGGGCCTGGCATGCTGATAAGCATACTCTTCTAACTCTGTGAGGAAGGCAATAGTAAACGACCTCACTCCTCGTTTTTACTTAGTAAAACCTTTAGAGATACAAACCAGCCTTTTGGCTGTTGACCTAAACAACACAACTAAAATGAGATTTTAAGTTAAGTCATATTTCTATGTACTAATTTAATTGTTTTAAAATATTATATGAAAACACTTGAAGAATTAAGAAAAATACACCTAAAGGGTGTATTATTATGCTTATTTTGAAGTTCAAACTACTAATACTTGGTCACTAAAGCCCTGAAGTGTGTCCGATTTTTTTGACATTAAAAAATTTTTCCAACCTATCTCAAAATAGGGCTAGATTAAAAACCATTTGTAATCGTTCTATTCAGATTTTGAACACATTAATTTGAAATTGGAAGTTTCTTCTACCTATGAAAACTTATTTAATCGTATTATTTAGGAGAAAAATATAATTTTTTTTTTGAGGTATTTAAGTAAACATTTACAAACGATTTTAATGAGAAAGGCTTAAAAAGATTATTACAGTCCATTTTTCGAGTCGTCAGTTGACATAAACAACACTGAGCCGTGTGATCAGCTGAAGGTCGTAACCCGTCAGTGTGTGGTTCACATGTATGACTTGAATTATTGTATTCTGTTGTATTATAGTTTTGTGTATTAATATTATTATTTATACAAAATTTTTATTACCAGTCTTATTACTAGTAATTGATAATACAAGGCAATTAGTAATACACAATTGCTTAATTATTTAAGTAATATAATGACGCACCTTGTTAACAAATTATGTAATGCAGGCAGAATTTCAAAAATAAAGGCCTAACCGTTTGTTGTTTCGCACAAATATGCATACTTCATGCTCATTTTACAGTAAATAAAACTTAAAACAAAGATTATTTGTTTATAAATAAATATAACTCAGTCCCCTAACAAAGGTAATAGTATACCTTGGACAATTCGAATTGGCACTAGCAGCTTGGGTGTTCATCTACTCCACTATTCGCCCCTCGCCATGCATTGACGGTACAGTCACAAAAATATACAATCGCTACTGTAATGTGCGACCCATGCACGTTCACTACGATTGGTTTTCACTGTTATTAATAATCTGTCAGACAATTATGTGACTAATTTAATTGTATATAAATGATTTCCTTTTTATTATATAATTCAGACCAATTTGTTTAGTTAGTTGTGTACGTCTGTAGAGTATAGTTTAGTGAGTGTTTTTGTTTAGTTAGTATTCAATTAATTACTTACATTTCTTTGCGATAATTTTTTTATTTATTTACTGAGGCAAATTAAATACATATTTTAAAATGAAATAATAAAATATTTGTATGTTTGTACATTGAAATAAAGTTGTAGGCATTTGCGTACATTAAAATTTATAGGCTTTGTTGAAAGAATAGGTAATGGATATACTTTATGCTGAACTGTTTGTACACGTAGAGCAAGAATTGTGCCAGTTTGAATTGTCCACAGTATACATACTTAAATTACGATTTGAGGTTTAACAATTTTTTTAACCAGAATCCGACAATAAACAAGAACTTTGATTGCCGTTAATAATAAATTGTTCAAACGCACTTTCAATTGTATCGTCCAATTCCCACATTTGTTTTTCCACTTTTAATTTGACGTGGTCAATGATGTGTAAAAACTGAAACGGAAAAAAATAGTCCTACAGGTAAACAGTTAAAAACTACACAGTAAATCTCAAAATTTTTACACTCTTTCATGAAACAACAAAATACAAAACGGGTGCTTTCAGTTGCAATTGTGAACTGGGTGTTCAAGGAACTGATGTCATTGACCACAACCCGCCGCCTATCACGTAAACACCGCATGCTTTTGTTTTGATCTCTCCTGACTTGGCTTGATAAATAGACTATAATAAAATTTAAACTTTCCAAATTTTTACATAGCTTACCTACAGTGGTTGTTATTGGGGCTTAAATGTGCATTTTCAACTCTGAAAATTTTAAAACATTATTGAGTGATGATGCGTACATAATAAATTTTGGTTTGTGCATAGGTGAAGTGATATAAAGATGAGAAAATGCCAGATCTGAATCGGAATTGAGTTCAGGATCCCTGGTATAGAAGCCAGTTGTGCTAATAGCTACACCAATGGGCCAGCCAAAAAAATTCATGTATAAAAGTTGTTTTCACAGTTTTTATTACAGCTCTTGTCAATTTCCGAACTGGAAAAATACAGGGTTATTTATATGTGAATATAAATATGATGTGTTAAATTATTAATCAAGATCTTAACTTTTTTATTCCTTTTGGAGTTTTTTAAATGCAGTTTACAAGAAATGAAAATATAGCAAATTATTAATGGAAACTTACTGCACATTGAAACGTTCATGCTCAGATGTATTAATTATGGTGTGGTAGTAGCTATTTAATGTTCGTACTATATTAAAATACAGTATTAAAAATTTTTTATGTTATTTACTAGGTAAAAGAAAAAGACACCAACAGCAATATCATTGTGTTGTTTTATATAAGCTTTCAAAATATCTTTTGAAGAATACCTTACCATGTCCTGTGAATTCCTCTTCCTCAGACATAAATTCATACTGTTTTGGTCAATATGGTATGATTTTCAATACTAATTGGTAGTGATTGTATAAGTAATTGTAAAAATCTGGTGTGAACACACACGACTTTATCTTGCCAATGCAAATAATGAACAATATAACCTAACATTAGTAATAAAACATTACAAATAAACAAAAAACCTATAATCTCAAAAAAATGAGTGAACGATGCAAAATTAAAACCAACCTTAGTTTGGCTTAATAATATGGAAAATCACTCTTTCATGCTAAATTAGGCTCTGTAGAGAAAAATGCATAAAATAAAAATTGTAGATCTTTTAATTTTCTATAAATTTAATTATATACCATTTTGTCATAAAATGGATACTACGGCCGAAATCTTAAAAAAATCAATTTTTTTACAGATTTTTATAAAAAAAAAGAATAGAAAATCACTAATTACCGTGCTAAACTAAGCATTACAAAAAAATGTTTGAAATAAAAGTTGTAGACTTTTAAATAGTCTACAACTCTTTTTATATACAATTTTGCGCTAAAATGCGTATTAAAACTGCAGTCTTAAAAAAACCGTTTTTTCTACAAGAGAACAGCCTCCCCCAAGAATTTCAGCAGACATGGCTCCTTCCCTAATATCCTGTAGAGTATAAAAAATATGGTAAATGAGGCGATTTTTTAAAAAAATTGTATAAGCCATTTTTGAGAAAATCACAAAAAAGTGAAAAATGACAAATAAACTACTACTTCTGGTTGACCAATTTTAATGAAAATATTCGTGTCAGGTCGTCTAGTGGTACTTAAGTTCAGTTTCAATTTTCAATTTCGTACGATCTTCCATTCTTGAGATATTTTGTTCATACACAGACCAATCGCTAAAAAAATGTTTTTTTGGGATCAGGGGATCGGAAAACATGTAAATACGGTGAAAAATCGACATGAAAACAATACTTTTCTTCCTATGTATTTATATAGGCAAGAGAAAGTAAAAATAAGTTAAAGTATCAGTTAAAATGATCTACCTTTAACAAAAGTTTAAAATGCAGAGTTTTCAGGCTTGAATATTTTAAATGTTTTAAAAATTGTGTTCTGTGCCCTTTATTCAGTGTTAAAAAATGTTTTGTTTTTTTGCTAATATTTTTAGTACAATAATTGCTAAGTACAATATTAGTGTTTTTAATATATTTTTTATTAATTTTTACAAAAATATATTTTTAGTTCTTTTATTCTGAGAATAATGGAAGTTTTAAACTTGTTAATTTCCTTAAAATATAATTTCTTCCGTAAACTGTTGTATTGATAAACTCAGAAGTTTTGGTTTTTATAAGCTTACAGTATGTCTTGTTATATAAATATTTGAAAATTTCTGTAACCCTTTCAGCTTGCCTTGAGTTACTGACTTGGTCATAACTTTTCTATGTTCATTGTTGTGTCTTTTTTTAATTATTGAAACTCAATGGCCGACTTTATTTTTGTCCATGAAATTTAGAAATTACGAGTTTATCAAAAATTTATCTCTTTGTAATAATTTAACTTGCCTAACCTGTCAAGTAGCAAAGTTGACTTTTTTAAAAAGTGATGGAAAAGTAAAGTAATAGACTGTCTGTTGGAAAAGTAAAGTAATAGACTGTCTGTTGGTGATTAAAGTTGACTATTATTTGTAAATAGTTACATTTGGATATTTAAAGGACATAATCAGAATGGCATCTGTTCATTAGTTTCTTCAATGATCCTTAAGGAACAATGATGTTTATAAACATGTGTGTTGCAATGTTGCGTATTTATAGAAATATAACTCATTAAAGTAAAAAATTATAGTAATCGACTATTTAAAGCTTGATTTTGTGGTTAATTTTACAGGTGCTCACATGAGTGGTGGTGGAAACATTAATAGACTGGATCCAGCACTGTCAATCTTGCCATCTGATAAATTTGGAGAAACTGAAGTCAAGGAACTTGTGAGTCTTGGATTTACAAGAGAACAGGTATTAAAATATTTGTACTGTAAGTGTAGTTTTATTCAGTTTAAGCCGTCTCATATGTCCTTGATTTTTGATAGAATATCAGCTGGTGTTTTTGTTTGATTTTTTTAAGATGAAAAATAGAGCCTATTAGAGATGAAAAATTTAAGATGAAAAATTATTATCATCAGCCTGTTGCTCAATGCAAAAATGTGGTGGACTCTCCATATATTTTACAATGTATAGCGCAGCAGTATTTATGCATTTGTGTGTATGAAAATTTATAGCACTCCATGCTGTACATTTTCTAAAGTAAACTTTTAATGTATATTACTGTGTTTGTGTACATGAAATATGTAATAACGTCACAGATAACCAAGGGATAAACATATGAAGGCTGTTAAGAGACCACATAAATCACACAAACATAGAAAAAGGAAACTTAAAACTAATATCACAGCCAGAGTAAATGAATTGTCCACTCCACCCTAAACTGTAAAGGATTCTTGTTTGGAGCAATACATAATCGCAAAATATTTGAACAGAAACTTAAAACTATTGTTTCAGGTTATTTATTGAAGTTACAAGGTATCGTGTAGTCTGACTGACCTGTGAGTCATGTCTAGTGTCGATTTTTCACCAAGTATGTCACTCATTAATTCAGTTAGCTTGATACAGCAATGCTATGCTGATTAGCTAATATAATACAACAAAAATTGGTTGAGAGTTTGAGCTTAAACACCAACGCTGCTGCAGCCAATTCAATCCAATTTTAATGTATTTAATACTACACACCAACGCGATTGCGACGCTGCTTTGCCACGGCTGAAAGTACTACCGGTGCTCCCCGCTGCTAGCAGTGTTGGTTTAGCAGTACATTCCTTTGTCACCAGATTGGAAGCTCTGGTGAAAAAACTCTGCCTCATCTTGCCGTAATTCACTGTAGATTATATTGAACTAGCTATGTATTGCTCTAGAACGTAACAAAGGATGTAGCCAACATTTTCTTTGTCTTTGCTATTTATACTTCTGTTTTATTAAAAGAGCCAAAGCAAGAACTTCTTCATCTGAATCCATATTGCAAAATGAGGTTATTTAATTTCAGTTCCACAGCAGCGCGGCTGTAGCGAGAAAGGGTCTTTTTTTAGCAACACTGCTATACGCATAAGAGCTCTGGACAATTTGCATATGCCACAAATTGAATTTAGTTTATTTAATGGATAAATGACGCCAATATTAACTCTTGTGCCCCACGTTGGGCGCCAAAAATGTGAAGAGTGAATGGTGTCCTAAAATAATGAAATAACTGAATGAAATGAAATACAAGAATGAATGAATAAATAATAAGATATTTTAATATCGATTATATATTAACAAATGAAATTGACCCTTTACATATAAATTGAAAAATTGTACTAATTGATTGATAACACTATTTTTACACTTTTTAATCTAATGAATTTAATTTAATAAATAATTGCAAATTGTTATTATGAAATCTTTAAGTCTATTTAATAGTATTTACTGTTATTTACTGAGCTCAGTTATTAAAATAAAACGAATATAATTACAAATTGCTTGCAGTCCTCTTGTTCCTCCTTGTCCATCCATCGATCGGAAATTAAATGGGGCCTCGATGCATTGTTGCACTTGGTTTTATAATTTTTAACAAATTTTTTAAAATTTCATCTGCATCTTCTAAAATAATAAAAATTGTTTCAGTTGGTTCCATAATTTAATTAAATTTTGATATTCTTGTAATTTCTTTTAAATCTTTTCTAACTTTTTCAAAATTCTAATTTAAAATGATACTATCTTTTGTTTTCTTGTTTCAAGTTTAGATATTTGGCTTCTGGATTATTATTTTAAAATTAAATATTTTCTTCTTATAATTTATCTTGATATTTTTAGTTTTGATTCAAAATAATTTAAATTTTATTAGAAATTATTTATATTTGATTATTATTTGAAATTGTTTCTTTTTATTAAAATCCAACAATTGAATATTATCTACGATGTTATGTAGAATAGACTGCTATTCTACAATTTGCATAAGAGCTCTGGACAATTTGCATATGCCACAAATTGGGGCTTCACCAGAAGCCATGAGGTATTCATTACTCAACCTGGTTGTGCAATACAAGTTAAGTTACCACCACCTCTTCCCTCTGGTAGCCTCCACTGTGAAGATGTCCATAGCTTAATATTATTTTTTTCTTGCAATGTGTTGTCACCAGTTTCTGTCCATTTTTGGCCTGCCGGGAACTAGCGACAGTCCGCTTCACTCCAGTCACAAAGTCTATCTCAGTTAAAAATATCATGTGTCAAAATAAAACTTTTGTTGTGTGCTGTGAAAACCATAAAATTTTTCCAAAGATAATATTAATTAGTTGTTAAGAAGAGAAAACAAGTTCTGGAAGATAGTACTAAAATGTTATGTATATAACTTAAGAAATTATTTTATTAAACATTTGCATTTACTGACTAATAAAATGAACAGCCAAGCAAAATTATACATAATGTTCACCTCATAGTATTACAATATTGAGACATCATTAGAACAAACACACTACACATATCACACAAAACGCAACATCGGGTGGATTAGTTGCAATGGATAAATTAAATTAAATTTATTGATGTTGATTTATGACCTTGCGTGTTTTATTTCTGTTATGTGGTTTGTGTGATATATGTGGTGTTCATCCTGATGAAGTCACCATATGAAAGATATGAAAGACGAAAGATGTTTCGATATTGTTCATGTTGTTAATTAACTTAAGAAACATGAATGTCGACCTTATGTAAATTAGGATTTAGTAGTAGGTATTAATAAGTATTTATTCATTGATATTAATAAGATTATTTATTTTTTTAGGTGATAGCAGAATTAAGGCACTTCAATGGAGACAAGAAACAAGCTACTGCTGCATTGTTTGCTAAGTCACTGAAGTTCTGATAAAAGAAGCAGGTATACTTTGGCACTCTTACATTGAATCATCTACAAGAAATTTTATAAGCCACAGTTTTATAGTAAATTTGGGTTATTTGATTTTGTTTAATTATTGTATTTACATTTGTAATTAATAAAATAAAATAAGAATTTTACATAATTTGGTGTACAGTATTCACTTTTTACATTTTGTTTCTTCTTTTTTACATTTTAAAAATTTTGTTTAATATGTTTTATGGCATGTTGTGCTTCCACCATTGTCGTTTTGCTGTATTTAGTTAGCCTTTCTTATAAATTAAAGTCAGGGCAAATTTAAATTCTAAATTTAAATTAAATTTTTTTAAATTAATTTAAATTTTAGTTTTTATAATTTATTGTTTGACAGTACAAATTTATTGCAGTCCAATATAAAATATAGTATTAATTACTTTTGAGTGTTTCTTGTTTTCAACCTATTTTTCTACTTTTCCACAATTATATATATATGTTTCGGTAGATCCACCATATATTTAGAATACATGAAACACAAAAATCTGGTGTGAAACACTCACACAACTTTCTCTTGCCAATGCAAATAATGACCAATATAACCTAACATTAGTAATAAAACATTAGAAATAAACAAACAACTAACCCCTAAAATTATAATCTTATTTTAATCATGACTGAAAGACGCAAAATGAAAATCGAACGCAGTTTGGCTTAAAAATACTGAAAATCACTCTTTCACGCTAAACTAGGCTCTGTAGAGAAAAATGCTGTAAATAAAAGTTGTAGATATTTTTATTTCCTATAAAATTAATTATATAAATATCTAACTATATAAATATCTCAAGAACGGAACATCGTACGATGTTCCGCTCTTGAGATATTTTGTTCACACAGACCAATCAAAAATGTTCCCCTAGTAGAGTTTTTTCAGGGATGGCTATCAGCTGGTCACTATACAAAGTCGCTTGGCCAATCGGTGTTACTTAAATAAAAAATAGCAACTTTCTACCAGCTGATTGGTCGGGCTGGCCTGAAGGCCTACAGTTTTAAATATTACGGTTGAATAATTTTGGCTTGGGGAGTAAAAAAATTGTGGTCATGAAATAACTGATTCGACGAATCTTAATCATATGCCGGAGTTCGATGGCTCGTCTTCTAACGAATACGACTATCCGTAAAAGAAACTAGTCCAAATAAATGAATCAAAATAAAATCACTTAAAATAATGAATCGCTTAAAAATTAACAATATTTTTGACCAATATGCACAGACTGTGTATCGTTTTGTTTGATTAGAAAGTGTAGAATATGGACAACCGATTATTTACAAACGAAAGTTGGAGTTAAATCAAAGACAAAAATGTAAAATTTTGAGGACTGCAGTACTTATAAATATTTTCATTTGTTGTATTTCATTGTACAAAAATGACGTATTAGGTATTAAGCGAAGACCACCACGCTATCTACCGGATGGTTGAGAAACAGTAAACATTTTAAACTGATTTCTAAAGGACTATCGATTTTATCGAGATTCTGTTGTGAACGGAAAAAAGAAGGGAAATGAAGGTAATTTTATTTATAAAAATTGGTACAACTGGCGTAAAAAAGGTATTTAAGTAAAGTATCTCCGGGGGCTTGCGTGGGTGGGGTATAGGGTACGACAGTGATTTTGTGACTAGCCGACAATCTTATTATTAGAATGTTAATATCGTAAAAATATTGTTTTTTTTTGTGAGAATGACAAGTATTATAAGATGCGTGTAATGTTTAGAATTCTAAAATCGTGTTCAACAAAGAATGTTGGTTTTTCCGCTATCCGCTAGATGGCGTGAGAATGCACTTTTACACATTGTAGTTCGAACGACACTCAATAGATAGCGTGAGAACGCACTTTTACTCACTGTAAGTTCCAACAACATTCAATAGATAGCGTGGAATGTACTTTTTCAAATCAAGATGTTTATTTTTCCAATTTTTGTTCTGATTGATTTACAAAATCCTTCTTCTGCCAATATGGATGTATGTATGGATTACAACTTTTTGGTAGTGCAAAACCAAGCAACTTAAGAATAAATCAAACCTTTCAATCTAAATGCTTTCACTTAAATCACAAATGCACCCACCTAACTACACCTCAAATTTGACGTGTACACAATGCCTCACACATTTAATTGGTTTACAGCTATTACTTGAATTATTGTTACTGGAATAATTTCTACTGGTATTTGCATCATTTGTTTGTCCAGCTGGAAACACATCTACCACAAATTTTTAGCATCATTTTAAGTTTGCCCGTAACCGGCTGGTGGAGTGTTAAATTAGTTGCACTTGATCTGCTGGTTCCAGGGCTACAAAAAATAGTTTCCTTCTTATCACATAGTCAGTTAGTTATTTGACTGAACTATTTAAGAAAAGAAGAGGTAGAAGTGTAAAAGACCGTACTCAGAGTTATCTCCCTTGATAGTAATGAATTTCACTATGCAGCCAGACCCTGTGGTGACTGAAGTAAAGGTATCATTTGCAGGGTGGAAAATAGATGCTTTTCAGAGGTCCTGGCATGCTGATAAGCATACTTTTTCAACTTAGTGAGAAAGGCAATAGTAAACCACCCTACTCCTTGTTTTAACATAGTAAACACCTGTAGAGGTTCAAACCAGCAGTTGTTGACCTAAACAAGAAAGTTTACAAAGTGTGCTTTGTTTCATATTGATGCAGAGGAATCTCTAACTACAATCACAGTAATGATTTAGGGGTAGGGAAAAATTTTTGTATCAAAATGGATGCTAAAACAATTTAATTAACAGAAGCACATTAAAAAAATCTGCTTTTACTGCCAGTATGGTGTCGGTTTTTATAGTTTTACCAATCTAAAACTTTTATTACATGCACTTCTAAATTCCATATAATCAGGACCAGTGATTTGGACATGATTTGTTACCATCTAGTCTGGATTAGTGAGACTCTATTGTATTAAAAAACTGATGCCATGATTAATTTTATACTATTGGAAGATATAAATTGCCTAGATATAAATTGGAAGATTTAAATTGCCTAACAGAAGACTTTATACTTGGAAATCACCTGCGGATGCAGAGGATCACATTGTTAGAAATCAGATAGACTACATTTTAATAAACTCCAGATATAAAAACATGATAAAGTCTGTGAGAACATACCCCGGAGCTGACATAAATTCAGATCATAATCCATTAGTAAGTGTTATGCAGATAAAATTGAAGAAGATTCGAAAACAATCAAATATACCACGGTTCGATGTCTCAAGGATAAAAGAAGAACCTATACGCCAGAGTTTGGAAAAAGAAATAAATGGTAACTTAAAGGAAAGAAAACAAGATGTGATGAAGGCGACAGATGTTGATGACAAATGGAGCATTATACAGAAGACCTTGGTAGAGACAGGCAAGAAGATATTGCAGACACAAATAAGAAAAAAACAGAGATGGATGACTTCAGAAATCCAAGAGCTAATGGGGGAAAGAAGGAAGTATAAAGGCAGGAATAAGGCAGAATACAAGGAAACACAGAGATTAAGAGAGAAAATAAAAGAGGCAAAATCCACCTGGCTTACAAATCAGTGCAGTGAAATAGAGGAATATGCTAAAAAGTATGATAGCTTCAACATGCATAAGAAAATAAAGGAAATGACCAATACACAGAGAAAAAGGAAAGATGGTCTTCTTAAAGACAATAATGGAAAAATTATTATAGAGGTCAAAGAGAAATTGAGTAAGTGGAAGACATACATAACAGACCTGTTTGAGGATAATCGTCAAGAACCGGAAGAAATTGACAGTGAAACGGGACCGGAGATCATGATGGAGGAAATCAAACAGGCAATACGAAATGCAAAAAACGGAAAAGCTGTAGGTCCAGACGAAATACCTGCGGAATTATTGAAATGCCTGGATGATGAAACTCTACATATACTGCTGGATCTGTTTAATGAAGTCTATAAAACCGGACAAATACCACAGGAATGGCTGGTTTCTACCTTTGTAGCAATACCAAAGACAATATATGCCAAAGATTGTTCAGACTATAGGACAATATCACTAATAAGCCATACCCTTAAAATATTTCTGAAGGTAATTCATGGAAGATTATATAGAAAACTGGAAGATGATATGGACGATACTCAATTTGGGTTCCGCAGAGGACTGGGAACAAGAGAGGCATTGTTTGCTTTTAATGTCCTTTCTCAAAGATGCTTAGATATGAACATCGATGCCTGTTTCATTGATTTTGAAAAAGCATTTGACAGGGTCCGACATGAAAAACTAATAGAATTATTGAAAAACAAAAATATAGACAGACGAGATTTGCGAATCATCATCAATCTGTATTGGAATCAAAAGGCCAATATAAAGGTCGAAGAACAAAAGTCCGAGAATATTGATGTAAAGAGAGGAGTAAGACAGGGTTGTGTTTTGTCGCCACTACTGTTCAACATGTATAGTGAAGCCATAACAGAACTGAGTGATGGAATCTCTGTGGGTGGAAGGATAGTAAATAACATAAGATTCGCTGATGACACTGTTGTGATGGCAGACACCCTGGAGTCGCTGCAAGAGTTGGTGAATAGAGTTAACGATCATTGCATTGGATATGGACTTAGAATAAATGAGAGAAAGACTAAATTTATGATTGTCTCGAAAGCAGAACATGGAAATGAAACATTAACAATAGAGCAAACCCAAATAGAAAAAGTAGACATACAAATATCTGGGAACCTGGGTTGATGGCAAGAATGACCAAAGTAAAGAAATTAAAGTACGAATTGAAACTGCAAGGCAAGCATTCATAAAATTGAAGACAATGCTAACAAACAAAGACCTTCAGTTACCTCTCAGATTGAGGGCTCTAAGATGTTATGTATTTTCTATCGTACTATATGGGATGGAAGCTTGGACATTGAAGAAACAACACATAAAGAAGATAGAAGCGTTCGAAATGTGGTGTTACAGGAGAATATTGAAAATTCAGTGGGTCCAAAAGGTTACCAATGTTGAGGTGCTCCGACGTTTAAATAAGGAGTTGGAAGTTATGAAGAGTATAAAAACAAGAAAACTAGAATATTTGGGTCACATAACCAGAGGAGAAAAATATGAGTTGCTGAGAATTATTATGCAGGGAAGGATCCGAGGAAGAAGAGGCGTAGGAAGAAGACGCATCTCCTGGCTGAGGAATCTTAGAGAATGGTTCAACTGTAGTTCATTGCAACTATTCAGAGCAGCAGCCAGTAAAGTGACCATAGCCATTATGATATCCAACCTCCGATAGGAGATGGAACTTTAAGAAGAAGAAGATTGGAAGATATAATTGGGTAGAGTAAGAACACCTTATTTGTCTTTTATTATTTGTTTGGATTAAAGGTTTATATAAAAACTTCACAAACATTATAATCAATTCATTTTTTATTGTCAATGTTTTTTCTTCAATAAATCTAAACATTAGTCTTATATTAACTTAATTATACACAATATTTTATTCAGTAGGTAAATATATTTAGAAGTAATTACTGTATTTTAATTTTTTCAATAATAATTTATTTATAACAAATTGTATTGCTCTATTATTGTTCTTGAAATGCAGATTAATTTTTAAATATTCTACATAGAAAATATACTGATATAAAAACAACATTATTACATTATGATTATTCTAAATAGTAAGTAAACATTTCTTATGTACATAAATCATAAAAATCACAAGATGTCAAAATAAGTACACAATATTAAAAAAAGCTAGATAAATAAAATAAAAATAAAGGCAGTTTTAACTTTTGACATAAATTCCATACAAAAGTTAACGACTTCTTAACATTAATACATTTTCAATTAAATATAAAAGAAAGAAGTCTAAAAAGCAAAATATTTATAAATCAAGATCTAATTGTTCGTTAACTTAAATTTGGATCTATGACACTGAATGTTACATTAGTTTTGTACAAAATTTTACTTTAATAAAAAAATTCTGATTTTTAGTTAATTTTTTAAAAATTTTCAAGAAATTAACTTGAATAGGCAATCAACAAGTATTAATTAACCTCGTGGAAACCATTATTAACATGAATATTAAGTATAAATTGAAAGTTTGCAGAACATACTTTTTTATTAATTTATTTCCTTGTTACATTAGGTAAGAACCAATCAAATGATAGTGAATTTAAAACATTTGTCACATACATACCTAATTATTATTGTTTAAAATAAACTTTAAATTTATAGCAGTTTATAAATTTTATAGTATGTACAGAAGTAGGTTTTTAAAGATATTTTTGACTAATAAAATAAGCTACATGTACATTTAAAAATTATTTCAGATTTGTTTACAAAACAAGTATAAAAACATTGTTTAATAGGTAATATATTTCTTAACATAATATAATACTTCTGCAGTATCTCATTTTTCATCACAGTCCATTTTGAACTGTGGTAAATAAAAATGGTAACTATAAATAGATTAATGAGATATTTATCCAATGAAGGGATTATTGTTTTTTCACTTGCTTTGTAATTTTTTAATCATATTAATTATTCAAATATAACAACAATAACATAGACCCAAAATAAGGAAATTAGTATATTATTTAAAATTCTTTAAGATAATACTACTTTTAAAAAAAATTAAGTAAGACTTATATAATAATATTTCTTAATCCTAATTTTATTTGTAAAAACAGGAAAATAAATTTACTAAAAATGGCAGTATTTAATTTAAAAAAAATTAAGAATAAAAGTCTTATTCATTAGCCATTTCTGTTATGTACACACTGAATAAAATATCTTCCAAGTATTTCACCACTAACATTTTATAAATATTTAAAAAAAATATTAATAAAATAAATATAATTAAAGAAAGACAAATATTTTCAGTTTGTTCTTCAAATACTTTCTGAAGTATAATTACTGTAATTTTAGGATTGGAAAAACTGAGTAAATAATGACCTGACTAAAAAGGAAAGTTATCTGTATTAAAATTTTTATACAGGAATCAAAACCGTATTCTTATTCATTGTTTATTCTTTAGTTTTTAGTTTAGTTTTTCTTATTCCATTCTTTGTTTATTGATTATGTTAAAGACTTTAAACATATTATTTCTGTATTATAAATCTGTACCTAAGGAGTAAATGGTGTTATCTCTATTTTTATGATTTTTCAGAAGAGCCAAAAACCAAATAATTTTTTTCCAAATTGTTTTAGAGATACTTAAACCATCCAATACCAAAATCTACATGTAAAAGCTGCACCAAAAGCACCAGCCAGCTTTAGCTTTTAGAGCTGCCAGCTCCAGATCTACTGAGTAAATCACTGATCTGTCTGCATGCAAATTTACTACAACCTTTCGTTATAACTTCCAAATTTCTGATTTACTCAGGAAATTAAAAAATAAAGGATTTCTATAAACAATTATTTTTAGGATTCCCCCATGGAAACTAAGTGGCGCTGATTTACCAAAGATTACTTTGTTTCAGATGAACTTACACATACCGTTTTCAAAAATCTGGAAATTTTCAGCTGTTTACTGACCCATTTGAAGATTCGGAGTGTTTATAGAGTTTCAAGAGTAGACATGAAAAGTTCGAACCATAAAATTTGAAAATATATGGTTAGTACAACCTTTAAAAATTCAAGAGGGACAGATAATAGTTAAGACTGCGTTAAATAGATCATTTCTTGTTGGTTTCAAAGGCAGCATTAACTCAATTTTACCAAAGTAGGAGTTAACACCTTTAACCTCTAGGCACAAAAATATTTAAAAAATTTAAGTGATCTGTAGTGTATTTTATAATAAATACTGAAATTCTACATTGAAAAACTTACAAAGAAAATAAAAATCCTCCTTTAACATACTTTTGTTATATAAATATGGCACTTTCCTAAAATGGCGACTTATAAACTACAAATAATTATTACACAAATAAAATTTAAGCTTTGTATAAATATAAAACTCAACCAGTTGAGTATTGGCAGTATTAAAAAAAAAACATAATTACGTATTTATTATTAATGATAAAATTTTTTACAGCACACAAAATATAACTTAATACATACAATACATACCAAACAAAATAATATTATTATGCTTAAAAATATTTATAATTATAATTGTTTGAACAAATGTCTTCAATTAAACAATGTGATGAAAGTTATGGTGAATTATTAGAACACATATATAAAACGGACAAAGATAAAAACACATGAGTTAACAACATATATATAAATTTTTAACAAAGGAAAGTTAATATACATTATAATGAACACAATAATTCACTATAACTTTGATATTATTTATCTTGCCTAAAATAAAATTTACAAAAATTAATTAATAAGATCTCCTCGGTTTGGATGGATGGAATTTTCATCATCGTCGTAAAGGCTGAAGTGATCCGTACTGTAGATACACAAAAAAAAAACAAAATAATGAATGACATGAATTCAAAATAAAATTTATATAAAAAACATCTTAGATAAACATTTCTATTGTATAAACATTATTAATTTCAGTAACATTTTCAGAAGCCTTGATCTGTACGATATACTTAAATGTGTTTCGGTGGATCCACCATTATTAGAGTAAATAAAATATATAATGAAGCTTTTTTTCTGCCCATAACAGACAGGTGGAGTGTCAAATTATTTACACTCAATCTGTTTGTTGCAGGGCTAAAATAAATAGTTCTGTTTCTTATCACATGGTCAGCCAATTGAATGACTGAATTATTTAAGAGCAGAAGAGGTAGAGGTGTAAAAGACACTAATCAGAGTTATCTTCTCTGAAAGTAATGAATTTCATTATACAGCCAGACCCTGTGGTGAATGAAGTGAAGGTGTCATTTGCAGAGTGTAAAATATGTGCTTTTCAGAGGGCCCGGCGTGCTGATTAGCATAATTTTCCATTTAGTGAGGAAGGCAATGGTAAACCACCTCACTCCTCGTTTTACTTAGTAAAACCTCTACAGGTTCAAACCAGCCTAATAGGCTGATGACCTAAACAACAATGAAGCTTTAAAACCTACGAAAGATATAGCATCTTCAGTCATCTACATGAAATTTTTATATACATGACAGAAGATGCTACATTTCGTGTAGGTTTTAAAGTTGCATAAGGTTCAAATCAGCTGAAAAGGTTAGTAAAATTTATAATAATTATACAATAGAATTGATTTCAAGGTGCAGGATGCATTATAAAAATGTTAAAACATAAACCAAGAAAACCTAGGGTCCATGATACAAGGGTTGGAAATACTCTACTACTGCTCGAGTCCCAGCTCCGTGTAGTTGCGGGGTGAGGTATATTGAATGAGTGACGCATGCTAGGAGAACGATTGTTGTATTACTCTGATACAAAACATTCGTTTTCAAACTTTCCGTATTTAACATATTTATTACAATTATTTATTTACATGTTTTGATATAAAATTGTAAGTTAAATATTATGAATCCGACCAAGTTAATAACCCGGTAGGTATTTCTTAAATTAATGCGCCGGATGATAAGAATTTGTTTTTAGTCTAGTTAGTACACGCTACCACTACAAATGCAGCAGCTGTGAAACACTACTAATTCATTCATACAATCATTCATTCTCTCACTACTATAACAACGCACTGCATTCCTCCCAACTATATAGAGCTGAGATCACATATAATAAATGTTAAAAATCTGGTGTGAAACACTCACACAACTTTCTCTTGCCAGTGCAAATAATTAAAAAGAAACCTAACATTAGTAATAAAACATTAGAAATAAACAAAAAACTAACCTCAATAAACATAAACTAATTTTAATCGTATATGAAATACGCAAAATAAAAATCGATCTCAGATTGCCTTAAAAATACGGAAAATCACTCTTTCACACTAAACTAGGCTCTGTAGAGAAAAATGCTTTAAACAAAAGTTGTAGATCTTTTTATTTCCTATAAAATTAATTATATACACTTTTGTCATAAAATGCATACTAAGGCCGAAATCTTAAAAAAATCAATTGGTCACACATTTTCGTGAGAAAAAAAACAGAAAATCGCTTATTACTGCTAAACTAAGCGTTATACAAAAAAAGTTGTAGAATTTTAAATTCTCTACAACTTTTATTGTATAAATTTTTGCGCTAAAATTTATATTAAAGCTGTAATCTTAAAAAAACAATTTCTTTACGTGAAAACAGCCTCACCAAGAATTTTAGCAAACATGGCGCCTACCCTATCTTGTAGAGAATAAAAAACTGAATAAACCAGGCGATTTTTAAAAAAATTATAAGACCAGTTTTTGAGAAAATCGCAAAAAAGTGAAAAATTACACAAATAAACTACTACTTCCGGTTGACCGATTTTTATGAGAATATTCGTGTCGGGTCCGGTAGTGGTACGTAGCTTAAGTTCTAAGTTTCAAGTCTGTACGATGTTCTGTTCTTGAGATATTCTGTTCACACACACACACACCAATCGCTAAAAACATGTTTTTTGGGTTCAGGGGGTCTGAAAACGTGTAGATCCGGTGAAAACTCGATTTCGAAAAATCGACATGAAAACAATACTTTCCTTCCTACATATTCATATAGGCAAGAGAAAGTAAAAATATGTTAAATAGCCTACTCAAAACACGTGATCCATAATAACTTTTAATAATGACTTACACACTTTTACAGGCCTAGTTATTGACATAACAGATAAAGTTATCAAAATTTTATGGGTTTAATTTAATAGTGCTTTAGATTTATAATTGTCTCGTTTGTGAATTGGCAAAGGGGCATATCTAAAAAAAATTGATTTTTAGATAAGCCTTGACTGACGTATGTCAATATCTAGATACTGATATACACCTCTCTGCCAGTCAATAGAGCATAAAAAATTAGTATGTTGCCGGCTTACTTCAAATAATTTTTTTTTAGATACACCCTTTTGCCAGTTCACGGACGATATTTCAATGAATTCAAAAATTATCTGCTGAGCTTCACTGTGAACAACAAAACTAGTTTTTCTAGCTGAAAATTTTACTAAGGCTCAGAGATTGTTCTTGTAAAAATACTGCGCTAAAATAAAACTAATTAACAATAATGTTTTGTCATAACACTATTAATTTACTAGTTTAAAATACTATTTATTATTTAATTAAATACTATCACCAACATTAACAAAAATTAAAAACCGTAAACAAAGCACATACTTGAAAAGTATAGATTTACTTAAAAGTACCTTGTAGTCACAGGCAGGGTACTCTAGGACTGATGATAAGAGAAACTTATTTCCTATTGGATTTTATGGTCAATGTTTAGGAACCGTATCAACATGCAACGAATGATATCAGGCATGAAACATTCCTCTCGCCTTTCGTATCATAAACATATGAAGCTGGTGGTAAGCAGTACGAATTAAACATAAAACTATGTTGAATTTTTTTAACACAGTTCTTGACTAATTTACAAAGGAAATGAAAACAGACTAGTGAGTTAGATGTTTTTTATAGGGTTAATTTTTCCATTATCATTTACTAACTAAAAAAATAAATCTGTTATAACAATGCATAGATGGAATAATAGGAATCGAGTTGTATTATAATTCCAATAAAGATCGGTACTTTTTGTCTTCAGTAAGGAATATGATACATTTCTTTAGTTTATTTAGTCACAACATTTTGTTAAAAGTGACTATTGTGGGTTATGAAAATGGAGCAGTGTATTTTGTCTTGTAATAATTTGCAGATCCTAGCTGGGAATCGAACCCAGGACCAAACATCTGTGGGCTATTGGTGCTAATCACTATGTCATGGAGGCGATCTCAATATTATTCTTATGTTACAACACATGATAAAGCATCAGCAATAAAAAATTATAGATCCAGAAAGATATAGGGCTGTATGTATGATAACTGGCTTCTACGCCAGGGTCCCCGGTTCGATTCCTGGTCAAGTCTGGCATTTTTTCATCACTCCTTCTCATCATCTGCATTAGGAGTAATTTACAAAACAGTCAGACGTAAAAAAGTATGTATGTTTGTATGTACGTATTATGCAGAGAAAATACTCATGAGCATGAGTGTGAAGCAAAATGTTTAGCTCCTGAGCTGAAGGCGAAGAAGTAAGATCATTTAATTTTTTTTTGTGCAAATCGTAATATTTTTCTATTCATTTTTTAAGGCTTTGCTCCTTGTTATTTCAAAATGAATTTGGACACAAACAGAAACTAACAGTAATGAATCTTCTTCTTGTTATGTCTGACTGTTATGCACATTAATTACTAATACAGACAATGAATGGTGTTACATGAAAATGAGTGATGAAAAAATGCTAGACCTGACAAGGAATTCAACCTGGGACTTTGGCGTACAACATGAAGTTGATCAAAGTTTTCAGAAATACAGAGCTAATGTTTATTCACAAAAAAAGAGACAAAAATGTTCTTATTTCTATCCCCTGCTCAGGAGCTTAACTTGTTTTATTCATATGACTCATGTTGTAATTATCTTTCTTGCCAATCAATGTGGACAACTGGAATATTATTAACATTTTAGCATTTACTTACACACTATATACTTTTACTATTATATTCTTTTAGAGACAGTATTAGAAGAAGTTTAATGCATTACATTAAAACAAAAAGAAACAGAACAAGTAAATATATGATAGAAGTAACATTATATAATTAAACTCTATGACTAGTCATTAAATAAAAATTATTTTTTATCTTAACACTTTTCTTAAAATTTTAAATTTTAACATAAAAGTAAAACTGTATTAAGAGAAATTAACATATGTATTAACAAACAACAGAAAAAAGAAAAATGTTAGTTTTGTAACAAAAGAACGCACCTAAAGAGTTCAAAGGATATTAGGGGAACAGAATTTAGCTGGTATATGGTTGGTTAATAATTAAGTAATATAACAGAAAATGTGTTGGATTAACTGCACACCCATCTGCCTACGATTGAAGAGAGTACTAGCAACACATACTGACAAAACTTCTTCAGTAATAAAAATTCGTTAAATTATAATTACATCATGTATTCAACACAAATTCAATCAATAATACAATCATATTCAATCTATTTACAATGACGTACAAACATAACAGAATTTAAATAAAAAACATATTAACAGATTTTAAGAAAAATATGTATCTTGTAAATAAAGTAGTCCTAGGTAATAATGTAGATGCAATTAATTTATTGATATGTAACTAAGTACGTTTAAGATACAACTGTAAGAAACTGGAAAATGTACAAGTAATTGCAATCCACAATGTAAACCCATTGGATGCATAAAAAAAGAATTGTGTCTGAATTACAAAAATATCTGATCATACTGTCGTCACCACAAAATGGTGAGAGGAAGTGTTTTGAATTTAATTAGTAGACCAAAAGCTACAGTCACCTATAAAACATTCCTCTGTAAAAATTGTGGTCAATGTGAAAAAAGTCTTGAAAGCTAAACTTACAGATTCACTGTAGTATTGATAATTCAGTGGGGGTCTAATATAAAAAATAAATCATTCGACACAATTACAATGGACTGGGTTTTTACGGAAAAATTCTTTTTTTGATAATACTTCCTGACTATCACCTAATTATTATTACAGCAACAGAGAATATAAAACTCCTCTTGAAACAAATGGTTCTGCTAATAAATATTCTTTCCTGAAAATTCTGGCAAAATATTGCATTTGTTCTTTTTATTATGAGTACAGCTGAATCTTAAATACCTACAAAAATTAGAGGTAAATATTATCTTACCATTGATACGTTTTTAGATATGTTAGTAATGGTACAATACTATTTATGTACTGAATATTATGTTTCATTAAAGGTAACAATTTGAAGTGGCAGCTTGTCAAATGAAGAAAGTGAATCAATTCGCAGTTTTTAAAATTTTGAAACCATTAATATTGTGCACATGAGCACATACAATTTTATTTAATCATTCACAATGTTCATTGTTGTGATTGTAGGACTATAATGGGGAAGAAATACAAATGTTGTCTTTTGAAACAATTGTTTTAGACAAGTTATACATAGACAAGCGTTGTTATATCAAAGTGTGTGAAGGTTTTAAGTACCTCGGAAGCCTCATTACAAGGGAAAGAATGTGTGAAAGAGACATATGGTTGGTAGGGCTGCTACGAATAGACTAAATTCAGTGCTGTGGTCTTCAAAAAGAAAAAGAAAAACGAAGACAATAATCTACAAAGCAGTAATGGACATCATAATGATTAATGGGGCAGAATTTCGGCAAATTAACAGGAAGAACGAGAATAGGTGAATGCAATGGAGATGGATTATTTGAGAAGTGCTTGTAAAATCTCTCGGCTGGAACATGTGAGAAATGAAGAGGAAGGGCTCGAGCGGAGGTGCACGATACAATTGTGGAAAGGATAGAGAAAAGATAATTAGTTCGGTATCGTCATGTACGTCGAATGGAAGAGAAAGGAGGCCAAAAAGGTCTTTAACTACCACCCAGCAGCTCAGAGGAAGAGAGGTAGACCCAGAGGAACTTGGAAAAAAGGCGTGAGAGAGGTTATGCAGTGGAGAGGACTGGTGGAACAGACCAAGGCGGAAATTGAGATGCAGGATGCGGCAGCAGCTGTAGGATCCCTGCTTAAAGCAAGTAAAGTAAGTTATAGACAAAAATTACAGCCATTAAATAATGAAGAAAACAATTAAAGACATTTTAGAAAATTTAACAAGAAATTATGAAAAGTAAACTCACTATGAATCATCTTATTGGATTTCATTATAAATTTTAGGTTTAAGAGCTGAACATCTGTTTAAAATTGACATCTATACATTTTTCAGTACTCATCAATGACTGAGTACATGGAACAGCCTTGCATCGCATATACATGTTTTCATTAATTTATTAAAAATGAACGTATATCCACCGTTTAAAATATTTAATTTTTATCTTATTAATTTTAAATCTAAATATTAAAAAACCATCAGAACCATCAGAAAATGAGAATCACTTCCCTGGTGTTACCACTTTGGCAGCTCATTATAATATTTAAAATAATTACATATTAATTTTTCAGAGATGTTAACATCCTCTGTATTTAACGCCTATAATAAAATTACTGCCCATAACAGACAGATGGAGTGTCAAATTTTTTACACTCAATCTGTTAGTTGCAGGGCTAAAATAAATAGTTCTGTTTCTTGTCACATGGTCAGCCAATTAAATGACTGAATCATTTAAGAACAGAAGAGGTAGAGGTGTAAAAGACACTAATCAGAGTTATTTCCTCTGAAAGTAATGAATTTCATTATACAGCCAGACCCTGTGGTGAATGAAGTGAAGGTGTTATTTGCAGAGTGGAAGATATGTGCTTTTCAGAAGGCCCGGCATGCTGATAAGCATACTTTTCCACTCAGTGAGGAAGGCAATGGTAAACCACCTCACTCCTCGTTTTACTTAGTAAAACCTCTACAGGTTCAAACCAGCTTTTTGGCTGATGACCTAAACAACAACAATAAAATTACAGGAAAAAGCTTTATTCCTGTAACTGTCATGACTTACAGAGTAGGTTAATATTTCTGAAAAAATAAATGTGTAATTTTAAATATTATAACAAGCTGACGATGTGATAACACCACAAAAGTGTTTCTCAGTTATTCCTTAACCATTCTGATGGGTTTTTAACATTTTTATAAACAATAAATCAAAAAAAAAATATAAGAAAACATGTTTTTATATTTTACTGGTGAAATACTATCATACAATTAACTCAATCAACTTATGATTCTGTTACCACCATGTGCTGGAATCTTTGGCTTTAAAATAAATTATTTATAGTTTCGATAGTTATATTATGGACAGTGGAAATAATCAAGTAAGCATAGAATGATACATGAAAACCACCTAGCTTAATAATACAATGCTGTTATGGTTATTGAGTTCTGACAACATATGAAATATTTTATTAAAAATATGCACAATTATTACGCAAAATATAATAGAAAAACATAGCTTAAAAAGAGTGAAAATAATGAACTCAGATAGATACACTACGAAAACTCCTAAGAAAAACCTAGTTTGGGACTGATGGATCTTGATAAACAAATCTAGTATCTACTGAAAAGAGTTAAGCATCATGTATTTGGAATGAACAGATTAAGTTTTGAACTTGTAGTCAAGACTTTATACCATTGTTTACACACTTACAAAATTATATGAATATGAACAGTAATAAAAAGCAAATAAATAATTTAAATTTAATATTCAATCAACAAAAAGGAAAATTGTAAAATGAATATAACAGAGAGTTAATCAATTACTTCTGAAAGAGATTGATAAGTTTTCGGAAAAGCGAATGTTGGGAGAGGGAAGTGAGCGTATGATGGGTTAAGAGAAAGTGCATTCTGGTCGTAGATTTGGTTTTATTACTTTTGCAATAAATCTGTTTGGCAATTTCAAATTCTCTCTCTGTACTGGTGCACCTAAAGAAGTTTGCCTTCAAAAAGAATAACAAGAAACAATATTCGACGAAGTACAATAATGGAAAAATTTTCTACGTAATTAGTGTTAAAAGGATTGCTAATTATTAAACGAGTTAAAAATTTTCACTTATAAGTTGATTTATAAGGGGCTGGTGAGTGAGCCTAAGAATTATTGGTGTAGTGGAACGATCAGCGTTGCACTTGTTGTAAAAACGGCAGTCATATTACAGTAAGAATATTACGTAATAAGACAAGAACAGATGTCTGTGTTTCATTTTGTTTACTTTAGTCATTAATATTTATAGTGAAATATTTTAAGGAATTGTGTTTATAATAGTATAGATATTTACATTTACAATTTGACTAGTTTTTTCAAGAGACAAAATGTTAGCTCAGAGAATTGGAATGGGGTAAGTAGATAGTAGAGTAGGAGAATTGGGAGATCCCAAGAGGTGGTCCAATCCTCCCCAACTCTTCACGCAACAACTATGGACTCGCTTTCAACCAACTCATTTACTTGGTGCAGAGTTGTTACAAAAGTGTACTATCTACACCATTAAATTTCAAGCTGCCACTGACAAATCCTTATATTAAATTAATTTATTAAATACAATAACACTTATATATGTAACAATTTAATATAGCAATACATATGATCAACCAAATTAGAAATAAATAACGTTAAACAATAGGATATTTAATAATAATATTAATTGTTGTTATAACATTACGAATAATGACTTACACATTATAAATACGATCATACCATACATTAATTTGGCTGATTTGTTCAATGCAAAACTTTTATTTACAATGTTATTAATATATTTATTACATAGTAAAAAAATTCAACATTAATTTAATCACTTTAAAGAATCAAGAATCAATGACGTTTCTAAAATATTATTTACATACAACCCATATTCAACAACATCACAAGTTAACAAATTCGCAAAAGTCTTTTGTTTGTTATTTTTATATTATTAACTATTAACTAATATTCAAATTATTTTGACACATTTTTGTTGTAAATGCAATTTTAATTATAGTCTAGAGATAGGAACTTAGATCACAAAATTCGTTAAAAAAGTTACGGCAAATTAGGTTTATAAGGTCATATATTTTAAAATTTTATGTACAAGCATTCAACATTTCTCTATTTGTTTAAATTGGAGTCAAATATCAGGCTAACATGAAAATTCTGAAGTATAAAAAAAAGATAATTCAACTGCTATTAAACACTACTTATAACTGTACAACAGTTTTCATTTTCAAACATCCTAACACAGGTTTACAACATAGCCATACATATATGTCGATTCTACTGATATTAAAAATATTGTGAGAAACATCACTAATACAAACAATAATTTTAAAAGGGCAGGAAAAACTGTATGTAAATTAAAAAAAAAACACCAAGGAATTAACTGTAAACATTTCCAACTAGTAAATACATTTTGCAGTCTTCTTTTTCAGGGTAAACAACTGTATAGTTATTGTATGGAAATATTGTAATTTATTGCCATTTACTTTTTCCCGGATTAAATTTTTTTCTACCGTTGATTATGTTATTAATACAAACTACATCACTAATACGAGATTTTTAGAAGGCTACACAAGTACTACATACGGCTACTTTCAACATAGGATACCAATCCTTTGAGGAGCCCACTATATTTGTTTGGACGTTCAGTTGACATAATGGATCTTATGGGAATCGGCACTGCTATTAGCGTAACTAAAAACATAAATTAAAGGCATCTGGATGCATACATGAATACATTTTTTAAAACTCTATAGAAAACGTATTTTTAAGGTAGAACTACATGTATTAAGTAGAATGTTTAATGAATTGTAAAAAAATCAAAAAAACTGTAAAAACATTTTCTTCTATTAGGAGGAGAGGTTAAAATGAATATCTCATTCTACTGCAAACCTACTAAAATGTCTTCTCCACATTGCTTCGCCAGACTTTCTAAACACTGCGTGATAAATGTAAAAAAATGAGACAATCAGTTATTACAAATATAAAAAATCTTTCACAGTACAGATATCGAAAAAAAAATTTCACATTTGGAATCCACCTACAAAGTTGAGTATAAACATGCAGTATTAATTATTAATTAATAGTCGTGTACACTACTCTACATTATAAAGGTTTGTTATCGATGGGGCGTGGAGGAGGGAATGTTATTGGTTATGATGTCATTGACTGATCTACAAAGCCGATTTTTGAGTATGTGCTAGTAGCAGTCAGAGCCCCATAAGAAATACACTGTCCTATACTGCTCCATTGTGTCAACTGAACGTGCCAACGACTTTAATTCTAGACAGTATTCACATTTGAAATGAATAACGTCTTGTGGCAACTAAAGAAATCCAAATGTGAGTATGTGTACAGGAAACATGGTGATGTGGCAAAATATTCTGCTAACTTTCTATAATTTCAACATTTATTTCATATTTAAAATTAATTATATTCTTCAAAATTAAAAAAAAATTATATCTATTATAAAACATTTGTAATATTTATAAAATTTGTTTTATAGAATTTTAACTGATTCAGAAAATATGTTAATCGTCTTAGGTTATTAAGTATGTCACTTCACAAGGCTTGATCTACCACTTACCTGTTAACAATTTTAATCACAATAAAAATAAAAATACCCAAAAATGTGTCACAATAATTTTAAATTTTAAAAAGTACGTAGTAGGCAAGGACATAAAAATTAGTTCTATCCTAAATAATTAAATTTAATAGTGTCCTATATTATTTAAGACTGTACCAAAATACTGAGCAGTGTTATAGTAACTAAATTACAATGGACAGATTCATAAGCACTGTCACGAGCCAATGAGGGTGGTTCCTCATCTGACGTAGGCATTAATATACTAGGTTTCCAATTTGTAAATGTATGTGTATTTGTGTGCATTGTTATATTTTCTTGAACTGGTTTTTTACTGGTTGTTGTAGTTCTACTAGTTGTAGTAATAGTGGTAGTTGATGTAGTTGAACTACTACTACTGCTGTCACTATAATTACTATTATTATTAAGAATACGATTTTCGTTAGAATTTTCTAAAACAGTTTTTGAAAACACTAAGGACGAAGGAATCCAAAGTGATCTAATCCACAAAGAAGCAGCACAAAAAGATAAAACAAAGAACAATGATTTATTTTTAAAGAAACAATTAAAATATAAGATGTATATGCAGTCAGCTAGTTAACCCTTTCACTGCCAAGTTATAAAACTGTGGGTTAAACCAGAGAGCCGAGTTTTTTAAATATTTTTTTGGATGCATCTTAAGTTTTTAAACATTTTAACTTTTACTAGTTTTATCAATTAAAATTATTTCTTTTTAGCATATTTATTAAAATTAATATTAGATTTATTCCACTATTTGTATCACTAAAATCATGAACAACATGAATAAATTTATTGGAAGCCTACTGGTAGCTTTCCGAAGTAGGTCTAACCTTTTTACGTCATTTAGGTGAAAGTTTAATTACACTAGATTGTTCTTCCATGTCACAATCACTATCGGCTAAATCACAATCGGAGAGGAATAAAAAAAATCAATATCATTATCGACGCCATTTTGTGTTTACAAACAAAACAGGCCGCGCAGAAATGAAAATATCTCTTTACTACGACTTGATTTCGTCGACAAAGAAGAAAAAAAGTCAACAGTAAATGCGTAAATATAGTTGGTAACACTTACTGGAGGCAATTCAAACACTTTCAATGCCAATCGAGTTAAATCGTGTTTGGCAATACGATTTAAAACTTCGAAGCGAGTTAACTTGTGGTTGGCGTGTAAGCATGGTAAGGCCACTATGTGTATACTCGTGTTTGGCAGTGAAAGGGTTAAAGTAATCAGCAGATTTTTTGGCATGTGGCTTACTCTTCTCCACCAAGTGACTTAAGTGGTGCTTATGTAACATAACACGATTAATAACATGGTTACTGGATTGAGTCAGTAATTGTAATAACAGGTTACTAAAAACACCCTGTTAGCTGTTACTTTATAACACCAAGATTCAACACCGTTCAATAAATTGATATACGAATGACGCTTCTCTGACTGTTATAACAGCATAAGACTGTTAAAACTAAATGAATTTATCAATAACCTTTTCATCTAATAACAACACTTTTAAGATTAACTATGTTATTAATATAAACACAATGTGGCAAATCTCACTGAATCTCTCGCAGACACAAAGTTAAGACAAACAACATTAATTCCTGTAACCTAATACAACCGCAATAAACCAAACGCAATTTTTTGTGAACACAAGGGTGGCCAGTCATGCTGAATCTTTCATGGACGCACAGGAAGGCACTATAGTTACTATTCATTGTACACCATCCCAAGAAGTCAGCAGCCATGCAACCATAAAGGTGTTGGCAGGATTAAAGCAAGTCAATACTCAAAACAAACTGTCCAGCAAATCATGATGTCGTCGCCAGACGGTTTGTTTTGACTAACATTTTCTGTACCAATAAGAAACAAAACCAGTGATATCACTGGTTTTATTTGAATAGTACGTGCTATTCTTTCCCTAGAATTTAAGAGAAGTTAATGGTACTGGTGTTGGAGTGGTTATGTTTTACACTATCGCAATGTAAAATTTTCTTCAGATTTAAGAAAAGCTGTCTTTCAGATGTAAAAGTGTGTGATCTAAATACTACTGGGTGATTCATTTAAAAGTAGCCTGCCGCTTGAGTAATTTAATTTATAGTCGCTCGAGTAATTTTTATATGCTGTATTGGCAGCACTGATCACGATGTGATCAACTGGCCTTTATAGTACAATTTATATTATTATTTAATTATTATATTATTATAGAGTACAATTTTTTCCAGCAAGATGGTGTAACATGTCACACTTCTCGCCAGTCCCTATCTCATATCAATCAGGCTTTTCCCATGCGAATTGTTAGTAAAGATTTGTGGCCTCCTCGTTCACCTGATTTGAGTATGTACGATTTTTTTCTATGAGGTTATTTTAAAGGAACTGTTTACCAAACAAACCCCTGCAGTATACATGAGCTAAAGAATAACATCGTGGCAGCCATTCAAGTTATAGACGTTTCCGTATTGCGTTGTGTGTGCATTAATAACAACATTGAACGAGCGCAAAAATGTGTAAGCGTTCAAGGACGCCACTCTCAGCATCTACTGTACAGGTGAAGTTGAAATTTGTATATAAATTTTAAATAAATATGTAAAATTATGTATTAAGTAATTCGATTTATTCATTTACTATTTGAATCCAATTGAGTGCCGAAGGCCGCTGTTAAATGCAGCGGGCTAATTTTAAATGAATCACCCTATACAATTTAGACCATGTTTGCTTTTTAAAAAATTCCTTTACTTTTCGAACAACAGTATTTTTAGAAATTGGGTTTTCCTGAAACAGGGTGCACATAAGATTTTTGGCACATTAAATACAAGAAAATATGGTGATGGGGTAAAAATGTTTCTTATATGATATAAGAATTCTTTTATTATTTAGGTGCTTGCAAAAAATGCTATACATTACACTGGATTTTCAAAATGATTTTTGGTAAACAATTATAAATCCTTGACTGTAATAAAAATTAACACGTTTACAAATTCGTACAGCATTTTAATCTGTATATCTGTACACTTACCTTGAACATGGCAGGGCATTTTGAGCACTAACAGCCTTTTCCCACAGGTTAATCACACCTGAGTCCTGTATTTGGATAAAATGTATGCAACCATTTAGGCCTTCTGAATATTTTCTACCAGTCATTTTTTCTATATTTGGCAGTCCACCTGGAAGTTAAGATGTGTATTCATAAGTGTTTATAAAATACCCAAAGTACTATTACACATAACGGGTGATTCAAAAAGAGCGCCGGTTTTTAAACGGCTGGTAAATTTTTGTTTATCGGTTGGCAACATTGTTTGACCTCATTTCTATTTCGGAGAACATTCCGATTGACGATTCAGTTGTAGTTTCTCTTGTTCGCAGTGTAGTACTCTCGCAGTCTGTGTCTAACCATGGAGAAGTTTACTATTGCACAACGAGTGTTAATCGTCAAAACATTTTACCAGAGTGGAGAGAGTTATGCAGCTACTGTCAGGCGACTTCGCGGTACTCTAGGACGTAATGAAGCACTGAATGAATCAACAGTTCACAGGCTCATGAAAAAGTTTTTTGAGACGGGTTCAACAGTCGACCTTAAAAGTTCTGGACGTCGTCGTTCTGGCCGAACTGAGCAGAACGTTGTGTTGGTTCGTGAGAGTGTGGCTGTTAGCCCAGCAAAATCAATACGTCGCCGTTCTCAACAATTGGGTTTACAATGTTCTTCTGTACGGAGAATTCTTCGGTACGATCTCCAATATCACCCGTATAAAATTCAGTTGACGCAACATTTGAAAGTGGCAGACCACCAGAAGAGACGACAGTTTGTTGACTGGGTATTAAGAAAACGGCAGGATGATGACACCTTCGCAAACAAAATCATTTTCAGTGATGAGGCGCACTTCCACTTAAACAGTTTTGTTAATAAACAGAACTGCCGTATGTGGGGTTTAGAAAACCCTCGCGTGGTTAATGAAAGGGAAATGTATGCACAGCGAGTGACAGTTTGGTGCGGCTTTTGGTCGGGCGGTGTCATCGGCCCTTACTTTTTTGAAAATCAAGAAGGACAAGCCGTGACAGTAAATGGAGACCGATACCGTACGATGATTAGAGAGTTTTTATGGCATCATTTGGATGGAATGGACATTGACGAGTTGTGGTTTCAGCAGGATGGTGCCACCTGTCACGCTGCACGAGAAACAATGTTTTTGCTCCGTGAACGGTTCCAGGATCGCATCATTTCTCGTAATTCCAACCATCAATGGCCACCAAGGTCGTGTGACTTGATGCCTAGTGACTTTCATCTTTGGGGTCATCTGAAGTCATTGGTGTATGCCAATAAACCCCGAAACATCAATGACTTGAAGGAGGAAATTCGACGGGTTATCGGGCAAATGGAAGTCGAAACTTGTCGTGCAGTAATATCCAATTTCATGGACAGAGTTGATGCGTGCCAGCACAGTAGAGGAGGACACATGCATGACATCATTTTTCATACATGAAATCGGAAGGTAAGATGAACTTGTTGATGTATTTATTTTCAGTTTTTCAATAAAATAAATCTCTTAATTTGATATATCAAAACCGGCGCTCTTTTTGAATCACCTATAGTAATTACTATTAAAACATACAGTGCATGGCATTTACAGCACTTTTTATAAAAAGCCAATATATAAATTATAAGTCCGGTGGCAACACATCTGGACTTTAAAATTACTGCTTATTACAGTATGCTACGGAGCGTTTAAATATATACAGAACTTAGAACCGCTAAAAATTAAATTAAAATAATAAAATCATAACACATAAAAACGGATACAATGCCTTCATTGTATCCTTAATTGTGTCTTTAGAAACACACAAAAAAAGAATAAAATTAAGAACAAAATATACTCGAAAGCTGATTTAAGAACTATTCTAGAAAAAAATTATCATGAAAAGCAGTGACCACACATCTCATTACAATATAATAGAATGATTATAATCAGGTTTTAAAAAAACAAACAGATTTTTTTAAATATCATACAAATGCAACGATAAATAAACTGTTATTCACAAACCTGTTTAACAATGGCATGAATAGAACATTAATAAAAAGGATGTATATAAAATTGGAGTGAGGTAATGAGGATTATAATAAATATTGATTGGTACGACTAGTCGTAATTTTCATATGAGATATAGAGAACACCGAAATGTCCTGAAATCTGATTACACCATATCAAATTACACAAATACGTAGTGTAAAAAGAAAAAAAAAAAATCTGGCGTGAAACACTCACACGACTTTCTCTTGCCAATACAAATAATTAACAATAAAACTAACATTATTAATAAAACATTAGAAATAAACAAAAAACTAACCTCAATAAACATAACCTAATTTTAATCATGAGTGAAAGATGCAAAATGAAAATCGACCTCAGTTTGGCTTAAAAATACGGAAAATCACTATTTCACGCTAAACTAGGCTCTGTAGAGAAAAATGCTCTAAGTGAAAGTTGTAGATCTTTTAATTTTTTATAAATTTGATTATATACACTTTTTGTCATAAAATGCATATTAAGGCCGAAATCTTAAAAAAATCGATTTTTCACACGTTTTCGTGAGAAAAAACAGAAAATCGCTAATTACCGCTAAAATAAGCGTTGTACAAAAAAATGTTTGAAATAAAAGTTGTAGAATTTTAAATTCTCTACATTTTTATTATATAAATTTTTGCGCTATAATACATATTAAAGCTGTAATCTTAAAAAAAACACTTTTTTTACGTGAAAACTGCCTCACCAAGAATTTCAGCGAACATGGCGCCTACCCTATCATGTAGAGAATAAAAAATTGAGTAAACCAGGTGATTTTTAAAAAAATTGTAGGACCAGTTTTTGAGAAAATCGCAAAAAAGTGAAAAATTGCACGAATAAACTACTACTTCCAGTTGACCGATTTTGATGAAAATGTTCGTGTCGGGTCCAGTAGTGGTATGTAACTTAAGTTTCAAGTTCGTACGATGTTCCTTTCTTGAGATATTTTGTATACACACACACACACACACACACACAGACACAGACCAATCTCTAAAAACATGTTTTTTGGGTTCAGGGGGTCTGAAAACATGTAGATCTGGTGAAAACTCGATTTCGAAAAATCGACATGAAAACAATACTTTCCTTCCTATATATTCATATAGGGAAGAGAAAGTAATAAAACAGTTTGGTAAAATAGAATAACATTTAACTGTAACTGAAGAACCATGTGCTAATAAAAACAAAAGTGAAATAAAAAAATATGAGATGCTCCATACATACAAACATTTAAATTAAGAGGCAAGACATTTTAAATGAGCAGGTTATATTTAAAAATGAAAATATTGACAGCTCCTGCTGTCTGCACAGAGTATGAATCAAGTTAAATCAAAATAATTTAACAGTTTTATATGAATGACTAAGATATAAATCTTCTGTAAATTTTAATAAAATTTATTTTTAATTTTGTGTACTCTGATAATGGTAGATCCACTAAAATGTGTATGTAGAAAGTAGGATTACATAAAAAAGACAAAAAACAAATGATTATTGTTATGGTAGTGATTTGACATTTATCATATTTTTTATGTAAGCATGGACACACACACACTTTAATTTTTATTTTATTGTTTGCATGGTGTTATCAGTTTGTAACCATCTAGAAGGCGGCTAGCTGAGGAATAAATATGTGTGCACTAATGAATCTAGTTCTAGAACATATGCTGTTACGTTAAATAAAGCTGTTGTTCAGAGTCAAATATCTTGTTATTTTTTAAATATTTTAATAAAGAATACTGTGACATTAGATTTACGAATGTACTTCACGATTGTCCTAACTCAATTAAACTAAACACACGAAAAAACATCTTTCAACTTTTGTCATCCATAGACAGCACAAAATAACTTTCTTTTTTGTTCTGATGACAATATAAATTTTTAAAATTTTTACTTGCTAGTTTCCATTATCTTTTATACACTTTTTTTATAAAATACAAAATTTATATTATAATTCATCTACTTACCAAGGTAAATGTTACCATTGGAGTTCAAATGTGTCAACAAACCAGATGTCTCACCAAATACGTTCATATCATCATCAACTTTAAGACTGCCATCTTTGGCTGTTCGTTTCATGACTACAGTATGTTTGCGGCCATCATTTACTCTTCCATGAGATCTTATTACAGCTGGACCGCCGCCTAATTCCCAACTCATTTCTAAGAAACCTCCAGCAACTAGAAAAATATTTAAAAAATGATAATATATTAGTGCTAATTATTAATACAAAAGCAATGTGTTACTCATTTATAATTCACATAAAAAAAATCACTAAAATACATTATTATGTTCTCCTGTTCTTTTTATACAGTAGAAAATTATGCTATACAGTTACTTCGATCAGTTTGATTACTATTTAGATATGTTCAGAGACCAAGTGACCGAAACATAAGAAAAAAAATTGTGTAAACACAAACGAATTATGCATTTTCAAAACATTGTTAGTGTCATTTCGGGTGAAATGTGTTTTATTACAAAAATTTGTAGTAAATGTTATGTTTAACAATGGTACAGTGGACTGTCTGCCTACTTCTGATACTAGTGACAAAAATTTGAACTTGAGAAACATCTGTGAAAATTAAAATGTCGTAATGCAAATGCGTTTATTCTTTCTCCTGTAAAATTTAGTTTTTGGGCACTAATAACATTTTGGAAATGCACGATTCATACGATCTAGCAGCAATGACGGCTTTAGTGGGTAGGCAAAGTACACATTTGCCAACCGTGAATTTCTTATCTTATAATTTTTTGTGTGCTATGCTGATATTTTTTTATCAATTTTAAAAACATGTTGTAGTGTTACAAATACAAGGACACTATAGTCCCTTAACCAACTTGTCCACTGCTGCTTTATTCTTCCTTCCATGTATTTCTTAACACTTACATGTTTTGATGGATCCACCATCATGAGATTATACTAAAAAAACACACCAAATTGAAATTTAACCTCTTGAAGCACATTAACACATGTGGACATTAACACCACAGCTTGATATTTTTTAAATACTTTTAATGCCCAATTGCCACATATGTTGCCAAAAACCTTTGTTGGTTGCACTGCTCTCTCGTCGCATCATCACCTGTTGTTCATATGTTATTGCATGGCTTTCAGAGCGAGATTATGATTAATTTTCAAAATTAACTTGACCCTCAAGAGGGTAACTTATCAAAACTTCTGCAGATGTTATATCTTCAGTCACTTGTATAACTCAATTTTTGTCATGTTACGTCAATTTTGGAGATTTATTAGTACATTTAGTGTTGTAAAGTCTTTATATCTTTTGAGATGGGGTTCATTTTTTTTGTGGTTTTTTTGTGATGGGATAAGGACCAGTAAAACTAAGAGCATGTAAAAAATGTCTAAGAATGAATAACAAAATCTTGCCTACCCCAAATAAAACTACTAAAAAAAATAAAATTACTCTGCCAATCAGAGTACTTTTATTTTATGGTAGTACTTACCTAGCAGCTCGAGTCAGCTGCAGTGTGAATGAGATAATGAGATAACGCCCTCTTGTCTATAAGCATGATTTATAAATTTTTGCTAAACTGAAATTTAAGCCCGTTATAGTAAAAATCTAAAGTAAACACAAAAATTTTTGCGGTTGAAAATTTCACTTGTCTAAACGCACAGAATTACGAAGCGATTTTCTTGTAATTATATTCAAAAGGGGCGTACATATAATATAAATAAACTGTAATTTTTTCAGAATTTTTCATCAGTAGTGACGTTAAATAAAACAGTTGTTTTGAGAGCGCGTTTTGATTTTTGCAATTCTTCTGTTTACGAGAAAGAGTCCGTTTCATAAGGGTTAAGTTAACCGCATTCAACAGGCTTTAACATTCATAAAAGAAACAAGTTACATTTTTGGAATAGATTATTATTAGTAGCAGTAATAAGAGATTTATTGAAAAATTGTGAACCAATTAAATTTTCTGTGCAGTTTAAATATATTAATTTAATAAAGTCAGTTTTGACACTCTGGAAAAACTAATTATAAGTAATTTTTAATAAATTTACAAATATTATTAACTTCTTTTAAGTAGTTAAAAAAATTACCTGCAAGTGACAAATAATCTTGATCAACTCCATCTGTATCAGGGTTCTGCCCATGCCAGAAAAGAATGCCATTAAGATTTTCAGTCGAAAATTCAATTGTTACGATTTCCTCTTCCTCTGGATTAGTGTGTGTTAACATATCTTTACTAAGTTCTATAAATCCATCTCCTTGAAAACTAACTTCTGTGTTGAATTCCACCCCTAAAATTGTAAAGAAACACCAGGGAAACATTTAATACCAAGATTTACAACAATCTCCTTGGAATACATAACTCATTTTGTACTTTTCCTCCACCCAAATATACAGTAATTCCAATTATTTCATTCTAAAGAAAACTACCATTGTTTTCTATATCAGTTTCTTTATCCTCCATTAACAGGCTTGTACAATCTGTCAATGTTTTGTAAGCGTAGTTCGCACAGAAATGAGAAGTGAATGGAGAGAATACTGCCGGCTGTAGAAGGGATGACATACGTTCGATGCATGCGTATGTGAGTGCGTGAATAGTCTCTTCTACTGAAGCTGTCGCAGAGAACAGATCGTAGCTCGAACGGTTGACTATTTTGTCTTATTGTCTGTGGTCGGTGGACATTTGTAAAAAACCCCCAAGGAAACGTCAACCCTTCCACCATGTTGGAGGTCGCTCTCTTAGGAAAAAGAGGCTCCCGTAGGCCTAGACCATATAAACCTACGGTACGGTGCGGTACGTTATACATTCCAGCGAGTCGGCTGTGAATTCCCCCCTCTACTGCTGTACTACTCACACCATTATTTCTCCCTTCATCGTACCTCAACCAAATCCGTCTACTGCGCATACGCTTACATAACTTTGAAGGCCTGAACTTCAATACCACTATGAGGAGATACCTGTTTCTCCTCCATTATATCCACAACTGATATATTTCAAGCTCATCTCTTAAAAGTGCTGCCAGATAAAGAACACAAAGCAACTATCAGGGATCTCAAGTCTATTGATTGTATCTGACTTTATTGAATCTTTTCTCTGGTAAACCATAATTTTCTAGTTATTGTGAGTACTATAATCACCACCTCAACAGCAATTTCACTGAATTTCTAAGCAGTTTTTTTGTACATTTTATTCATGCAAGACATATTTTTGACTGCAATTCATATTTTTAATAAATAAACAATAGAAATGAGAAATACTTACGATCTCCACATGTAGCACCAGAAAATCCAATAGGACACAGACACTTATATGAACTTGAAGTTCCTGTACATTTGGCGTTGTTACGACATGGATTTAGTAACTTACACATATCATCTTCAATTTCACAATGTTCACCACTGGACAGTTAAAAAAGAAAATATGTAAACAAAGATTAATAGGTTACCTTCAACCTATTATTACATTTATTTATCTAAATTATTTTTCATTACTAGAAACTGTGCTACAATACAAAATTGATTACGTCACTCGCGATTGATTGATGCTTCCTCGTGTGGTTTAAATACGTTATTGCATTGGCTTCATAGAATGGATAATAAAAAGTGCATGCCATTTGCAGGCTCCATAATTTGGTGTGAATTAAAAACCATGAATATGATTGCTATTTCTGGCTTACTAGTACAGGTTATCTAAAAAAATAAAAACTTTCTAGAGGCTATGGATCAAAACGGTGAGAGTTTTGTTTAGTGTTTAAGAGACTTATTTCCAAAACTGCGTGAAGCCAAGCTTAAAGCAGGAATCCTCATGGGAACTCAGGATACAAAGTTAAAAAAATACAGATTTAAAGGGAAAGCTGAACCCAAAGGAACTAGCTGTACGGAAGGCATTTGTTGATGTTGTGACAGGTTTTCTAGGGACAATGAAGAAAAAACTATAGTTCTTGTGAAGACTGCTGGTTGCATATAAGAAACTGGTAATGGCAAACAACTTTAAAAATTCACTTCCTATACTCCCACTTAAGACTTCTTTCCAAACATCTTAGTGCAGTGAGTGATGAGCAAGGGAAAAGATTCCATCACAACATTAAAGAAATGGAAACACATTTTTAGTCCTGATACAGAACAACAATTATTTCAATATTACATGCGATATTCCTGCATATTTTTGCTACAGGTTCTTATAACAAAAAAAAAAGCTCAAGGTATTTCAACTTTTTAAGTATACTTTCAAATTCAGCATTGAAAAATAAGGTAAAAACAGCTTTTGTCTCAAATATTACTGAATATAATATGTTTGTTTTTGTAGACCTGTGAAATCTGCCGGCAGGCACATTAATTGTCGTGTAGCAAAATAATATATATTGTTTCTAGATTACAAAATTCACAGATAGTTTATTCCAAATGAGTATAACTCAAAATAAAAGAAATAAAAGAAGAAAATATGGCAAGCAGGTATACTTTATAAAAAAAATCTAACTTTTTATGAAAACAAGAAATTCAGAAACACTGAAGTATTATAAAAAAAAAAAAAAAATAGCACCAACCTGAAGCCAACTTTGCACATACAAGAATAGCGCGGTGGGTTAGAAGATGGTATACAATTGCCATCATTTTGACAAGGCTGCAACTGACAAGCATCTTTATGAAGTTCTGAACACTCTTCAACATTGAACGTTTCAACTACTGATCTTATGTAATCTGATTCAAGCCCAGAAACTTCTACCTGTACGCAAAAAAGAATATTCTCAATAAAATGAAAAGAAAATTAACCACATTATTACCATTATATTATGGAACTTGATTACTAAGAATATTTACCTGCACTTGACATTTTGATATTACAATTCACAAACCCACCGGGTTGGTCAAGAGGTAAAGTTGTCATTGCGAGTCATCCGTTTGACAGCTGATGTATGGAGATGAAGGTTTCGTGGTTCAAAGCCTAATAAAAGTAATTATTTTAATAAGGATTTGAATACTAGACAGTAGTTACCGGTGTACATTGATGTTTGGGGTTCAATTAAGCATACTTTCTGCATCATACTATATTAAACAAGAGCTTAGGAAGGTAAATTTGCTGAAATATTCAGCAAATTTAATTTAAAACCATCCGGGTTGGTCTAGAGGTAAAGTCGTCGCCAAAATCAGCTGTTTAACAGCTGATTTTCTGAATAATTTGAATTTTTAAATGAAGATGTTACTATAAAATTATGAAATAAAATCTGTCAAGAACCACCAATGTTTTAAAAAGCTAAACAAATATTTAACTGTAGAACAAATTTGAAAAGTTATAAAGCAATGGTATCAGGACAGTATTACAGAAAGAATTACAGCGATCGCATCTGTGATCCAGAGTTATTTCTATGAATGGACTCTAATATGAATAATAATTAAATTTCTTTTTAATATTTCACCAAACTGTCAAGGTTAATTACATAACATAATTTAAAAAATCAAAAAAATAAATATTTTAAACTACAACTTCTTTCTTTTTTTGAATGTTTTCTAGACAAGATATTGAGAAGCACTTTTAACAAAGCGTAGTCAACATCAGTACATCTGAATTTCCTGTATGCAAAACAGATTTCTTTTCTGTCTAGCAAGGCTTAACCCCAAAGTGAAATACTCTTTGAAAAACCTATTTGACAAGTTACAAATACCTCTTGACAAGTTTCAGTCTCTAAAAAGCCATCTTTAGAAAAAAATTTCTAACACTAATCGCAAGATTAGTTCATGTAAAACAAATACTTCATAGTGTTACTACTGCTAACTACAAACAAGGTCAAGTTAAGTTACTGCAAATTTTAGGAAGGATTAACAGTTAAAAATATTGTAACAATGCATTTTATAAACATGTCAATTGAGCATTAAATAAAATAAAATTTTTGTTTTGTTGAATGTTTATGGTAGCGCCACAAAATTATGCAATAATTTTTCAGTAATTACAAAGTTATGCAACTCCTTTCCAATTTTTGTTTTCCTTGTTTAATTGGTATACAAAGTTCAGCAATAATCGATTCTGAAGTTTTTAATGCACAGAAATGACTTTAAAACTATTCTTAAACAATATTTTGAAAGGGACTATTTCTCACTCTTAAATGGCATTAATACAATGAAATAACAATATCATTCTGTGTTTATTGTAATTGGTTGAATGAATGGCTGCCATTACAACACTGAGATATTGTACTTGGTGAATCAGTTATGTGCAGTCATAATGGTTAAATTAAGATGTATAAAATGGTTAACACTTTCGAGATGACAACTGTATGTGATATGGCCGTGATGATATACACCGAGTGACGGCAAATGTATGTCATACGGGCACGGCAATATACATCCCTAGACGGCAAACGTATCTCATACGTTTGCTACTTTCACATTGTTATAAATGTGGCTACCCTTACGCTATCCGTTTCCCGTTTTCACTGTTATTTAGTTCACTTTGTTCTCCGTTTACCTACAGCGATAGTTGACCGAATCGATTAGTATTTTCTGATATATTGACAAAACTATCGACCGCTACTTAATGCGCGAGATCGAACTGTAGCATCTACTACCGAGTACCGACATAGCGTGTTACAAGGCCACGCTGTTTGCAGTGTATGTGTTTTACTGAAGATTCTGGGTCGTAATTAGATGACACGAACATTGATGAATCATACGACCCTGTGGGGAATGAAAGCGATATTGATATACGTTTCATATAAAATTTTTCGGAAATGTGTAAATTAGAGTAATTGTAAATAGTGTTATTTTATAAATAATTTAATAATTGACGTAAACTAAATATATGGTTAAAAAGAGCAAATTTTAAACTTCATTTTCATATAATACCCTTGTAGATAAGAACTGAAGTGACTGCACACTGATTTTTTGAAAAAGTTGAAAAAACGTCAGTCTACAGTGCAAGATACGTTAAATTTACTTTAGTCTGCAGTGCATGGTTGTGAAAAAAATTGTAGACTGGAAAGTGTTAAAAAACAGGTTGAAGTAATTCCCGGGTATAAAAAAGTTTGAAAACAACTATTGACCATTATAATAGAGCAACTGAGAAAAATATCAGTAATTAGAAAGGAATCAGATAACTCCATATTTACTATTTAAGAATTTATAAAAGGAGTTTTGAATTATTTTTGTTTATGTTTGTACTAGCAGATGACTAATTTATCTAGAAATGACTAGTGTATTTATTGGACTATGAAAAACTTATTATTAATTAAATAAATGTACTCTGATAAAATTAATACCAATAAATAAAGGCACTTACTTCTGAAATACAACCCTTGAAGCTGTCTTTTACACCAACTCCAGATGCAAGCTTAACGAGTTTGTCATAGCCACCGATGTAAAGAGGAGTACGTAAATTCAAATTAGATCCATGTGACTTGCCAGAGGCATTCTCTATTACAGGTTGATGTCCATTCACAATTAGTTTGCTAAGAACATGATGACTACCTTCTCTATGATCTCGAACAGCCGAAACAGTCACCCATTGACCTGGATAAATCTGTTGTTTGCTACGTAAGATTGTTGGACCTGTGCATAAATAAAACATTACATATTGTAGATCTTAATTCAATAAAAACAAAATTGTAAACCATGCTACTTAATTATGTTTTTTATGCTAAGACTTATGTTTTTTGGTCATATAGCGAGAATGGACAATAATCGGCTGGCAAAACAGGTCTATGAGAGGATAATGAAACTTAAGATTAAGCCAGCATGGTTCACTGAAACGCTGTCAGATTGCTTAACGGCAGGGATTACCACAGAAGACATATGCAATAGAGAGGTTTTTAGGGGTAAAGTTGAGAGAGTGACCTTTAGGGAGGAAAGTGAGAGGAGGAGGTGTGAACCTCACAATATGGACCAACTGAGGATGGACAGATCGAGAAGGATGAGGGAGGTGTGGGTGAGGAAGAGAATGGAGCAGCATAGGACATGAAGAAACACCCCAAATATTGATTTAACGTGCTCTCGTTAAAGAGCTAATCGAAATAAAAAAAAAAATTAATCTCTGCGTGTTTACTGCAGTAACAACTAAAAGTAATTTTAACTGTTTGTTTACTGTTCTGACCAAAGTTCTGCCATGTACTTTTTAAATCTGACCTTGTAATTAATTACCCGAACTCTACTGAATATTTTATTTTACAAACAACAGTAACAAAATGAATAAAAATCTGGTGTGAAACACTCACATGACTTTCTCTTGCCAATGTAAATAATAAACACTAGAACCTGTGTTTAGTCAAGTAAGCAATGCAAAATGAAAAATTTAACCTAATTTTAATCGTGAGTGAATGAAGCAAAACGAAAATCTGCCTCTGTTCGACTTAAAAATACGGAGAGTCAAGAGAAAAATCATTAAAATAAAAGTTGTATGTTTTTTAATTTACTATAACTTTGATTACGTACACTTTTGTCAAAAAATGTATATTAAGGTTGCAATCTTAAATTTTTTTACAGATTTTCATGAAAAAAAAAACAAAATTCACTATTGCCGCAAAATTAAGAGTTGTACAAAAAAATGTTCAAACAAAGGTTGTAAATTTTCTACAACTTAATTCATGTACACTTTTGTTCTAAAATGCATATTAAGACTGCAATGTTAAAAAACCATTTTTTTATACAAGAGAACAGTTTACCCAAGAATTTCAGGAGACTTGGCATTTACCCTATCTTGTAGGGCTTAAGAAATGTAGTAAATGAGGTGTAAAAAAATCGTAGGAGCCATTTTTGAGAAAATCTCAAAAAAGTGAAAAATTACATGAATAAACTACTACTTCTGGTTGATCGATTTTGTTGAAAATGTTAGTGTTGGGTCCTCTAATGGTATCTAGTGTAAGTTTCAAACTTCGTACGATGTTCCGTTCTTGAGATATTTTGTTCACACACACACACACACACACACACACACACAGACCAATCGCTAAAAACATGTTTTTTGGGTTCAGGGAGTCTGAAAACATGAATATCCGGTGAAAACTAGATTTTGAAAAAATCGACGAAAACAATATTTTCCTTCTTATTCATTCACGTACGACAAGAGAAAGTAAAAATGTACTTATCACAGGAGAATATCAACATCTAATTTGCTATACAATCAAAACACATTATGCTAAAAATTAATTCTTTTAGATATGATTATCACTGATTCAAAATCTTGACAATTATTCACGAACACTGTGCAGGAACAATAATTATTGATACCAGGTTCACCAAATAAACCAATTTCCAGTTCGATGTCACTTATTAGTTTCCAAAATGATTTGAATTTTTGTTGATTATGCCTGACAACAATATAGCAGGATCTCCATTATTCGCAAACCGTTTATAAAAAAAAATCATTTTTTAAAAATTAATTAATAAATTTTACTGATGTGAGTGGTAATCTTATCAATTTGCTCAAGTTTAATTAGTAGTACTTTTCAATCAGGATAAGCAATAAACTGATAGATACCCGTCTTGTCCCAGATTAAAATTTTCAATATATAAGCTACTTGTTTCTTAACTGTAATTTACTGTATTCAAAAAAACCAATTTTAATAATAATTCTGAATATCTAGTCTTTTGTTAATTATTTACTATCTATATAATAATTACAATAAAAAGAAAAAAACCAAAAAACCGGGCAAACAATTAAATAAATAACCTGAATGAAAGTGTCTGAAAAGTACCTGAACATTGCCTAACAATGAATATTTAAAAGAAACCAATATAATTTGCTTACCTGTTCCAGTATCAAATCTAAATTCAATGTACTGGTCTTTAATGCTCAGTGAAGTGAAATCACCCTGGCCATATTCATTTTGAGCACAATACAATAAAATGCTATCAGCAGTACTGGCAGGATTAAATTTTAATGCAACTTTCAACCTGAAAAATGAAATTTATGTGAATAAGATTTTAGAAAGAGTCACAATCAGATAGACTAAGATACAATATAACAGAATTTTAGAATTATCACAGCTCTTTCCATTGTCTCTTCGTCATCTCATAATGTCCCCATATTCTGAAAGCTATCAATAAATGAATCTGATCAAATAGATCAAAATTTTCATTCATTTAACACATAAAGCAGAAAAATTCTTCCACCTAAATGACAATTAAAGACTGATAGATTCCAGAAAATTGATAGAAGAATAAAATTGAAAGAATGAGCATCAACAAAAGTACCAAAAAAATTGGCAGTCATGGATTGTGCCAAAAAATTTGCGTACAGGGTGCTAAAACCTGATACCCATCGTAAGAGGAGAAAAGGATTCTTTGGACAAATCATGAGGATCCAAGATTTGAGACTACTGAAACAATTGGTACAGTATAATCTTGAATTAAAAACCACTAGGCCATGATGCAGATGGATCAGAGAAATAAGATAGGGTCTGAAGGAAATTGCCCTTACACCATTAGACACTACAGACAAGAAAAAATAAAATGAAAGATCCAGGACAAAACACCTGTTTCACACTCACAAAAAGGAAATTAATATAAAAAATATTTTCAACACTTGAAAGGGTACAGCGATGAGAGTGTATGAAGAAGTTTTGGGAGGACAAGACCTGAATAGTCCCTTAATAGACTGACTAAAGTAATCCTAAATGGTCATAAAATAAAATAATGATAATAAAGCTTTTTTAATGTGTGCATTCAAAAACACACACAAATATTTTAAAGATACTCATTATATTTAAGTTTTACAAAGTAATAAAGTAGGTAATAAAATTTTAATAATTACTTATGTACAGCCTTAGGAGTTGGATAAGCTAAATAAGCATTGCCAGAGAAAGCATATTCAGAGATACTGCGTTCACAACGTTTACCACCTTTGTAAATTGGACAATAACAGTCCATTCCTCTTTCTGAGCTTGAACATCTACCAGTTCCACAAACTCCTGCAACAAAGAAAATGTGTTTGTTAAAGTATTTACCAGTTCATATAAGAAAATATTTATGAAATAAGACAGAATTGTTTTACATCATACTACAAAAACCACTATTTTGAACAGGAAACTTAAAAAATATGCCCACACTGTTCAATTCACACAGTAGTTTTCTTCTGAGGTGCTCAAATTTAAAAAAAAGGTTAAGGTAGGTACATATTATTATGCTCTGTACATGGAGAATGATCCATGTTGTGTATTATAATTAATTTGATAAATAATATATTAAATTAAAAAAATAGTATGTAAATTAAAATTGATGAGCCTAAATTTATAAAGAAAGAGAACGAGACAATGAATCACAAATATGGACAAAAGAAAGGAAGAAACAGCAGAGTGAAAAAATTAAAGAGTGCTCGGAAATAAATAAATCTGAATTATGTGGACATAATCACTAGTGGTCAGAACATAAAAAAAATAATTACTGGTAAAATTATAATGTGGAGAAATACTTGTCCACAAATAAAACTTGGAGGTGTTGATTTATTAGAAACTGAAGTTATGAAGTATCCAGGTTCGCATCCTCACATATGGTTATCTTCGAAAACCCATGTGAGAATAAAGAGAAATTAATTGAATCCAAAATATAAAAGGATGTACTGGCTGACTGGCAGGAACTCTTCACTCTCTCTTGAAAATAACTTTACAAGATGTTGCTTCAACCAGTTTGGTTGTACCAAGTTCAACTTTGGGGAACTACCAGCAGAAGTAACATACAGGTAATTCCAAGGTTCCAGAATACGGTTATTCAAGCTGTAACAAAGGCACCATGGTTTGCAAAAAAAATGCAGAAATACACCTTTATTGCAATCTCTCTGAAGCCATAGATGAGGTAAGGTGTTTTAACATAAAATGTCAAGCAAGACTTGAAAATCAAAAACAAATTGGTTATCAATCTTTCAAAAGTTAGATGCTTGAAATGTTATCAAGTTTTGAATTTGTGTGGTAGAATACATATAAAAATAATACAGTAAACCCCCGCTAATCTGGCATCCGCTGCTCCCGCACTGTCAATAATACAATACTGATCTTGAGAAAAATATGTAAAACAAACGTGTGTTCAAACTAAAATGTTATTAATTTTCTTTACAATTCTTTATTTGTTTTGCACCTTCAGTACACATGTATCTTAGGAGCAGAAACACTTAAAAATTTACTTCGAATCATAGGAGGCCACACATTAATTTTCTTTAATGCATGTCTAAAACCAGTTTTCTGCTATTTTCGTACAGCGCTCAGTAATCTGATACCATACAATCTCCAAACATGCCGGATTAGCTAAGGTTTACTGTGAATGTCAAAATTATAGTGTGAAAAAAGTATTTTGTAACATAAAATGTAAATATTTTTGTACATAGTAATTTCCTCTTTTAAAAAATTCGTAATTGATATATGAGAGGTACTGAAGGTAATGAGACAATGATCATTTACTTGTCATTTGCTAGTTCCTAAGATTTGTTTATAGTTTATTTTAAAAATTAATTGCAAATAATATTACAAAAAATTTACTGGTAAAAAACTATTGCCTAATAACAGTTCATCCCAGGAATAGATTTTAATTTCTTCTCCATCAACCTGTCACCATGCAGGGTTGGATGGTAAAGAGTGCATAATGATATGAATAACTTATATAGCTGAAATTCAAAACATTTATCTAAAGAATTATACCTGGGAAGCAAGGTTCGCCAACTTGAGTACAATTTTCCCCGCTGAATCCTCTCGGACAAATACATCTGTATCCTAGTTGGGTAGGAGATTCTTGACACACTCCGTTATTGTCGCAAGGATTAACTGCACATGTTTCACAGTGGGTAATTCCTTCTCTCCTAACAGCATCCTTTATCAAATCAATTTCACGCTTACCAACAACTAATTTGCTGATACAACCTAAAATAAAATCATAAGTAAATAATTCAACGTGTTTTTTATTTAATGGATAACAATTTAAAAAAAAAACAGTTGAGATAACTTAGTGTACATTTAAATTACTTTTACATTGTAGATGTAACTAGCTGACCCATACCAATTAATTTGCACAATAATTTTGATTCATGTACTTAATTTATTGTTAAACAATTTCACAATTACATTAACACAGTCTTTTTCATGATGTTTTTTGCTTCAAAAATCCTCAATATAGCTTTTGCTAATTTTCATTTTTTGACTTTTGCAGAATCCCGAAAGTGTCCTCATTACAACCACTTAAAAATTGTTTAATTTGTTCAATAGAATAGTATTAAAAGACAAACAAAATCTCCATTTAAAATCATCAATTTTTAGGAAACAATAACTGTTATCTAAAACAATTTGTGGTATGTATCTACTTTTCTCTTTTTTTTGAAATTGTCATGTTTAAAAATCTATTCTAGATACCTATTTGATGCTGATCTGATTCAAACAGCATGTGTATTTTGCAAGTGGTACAAAGGAAAAGTAAAGCATTTGAACTTTGATTAATTGCTCTTAAGGGGTAGAAACAGGTTAACTACCTACCCTAAAGCAATAAAAATTATACCTAGAACTTTCCAGAAAGTTGATATTCTGAAAATCAGCATTAGTTTTCTTAACGTCATACCTAGAAAAAGTAAGGAATGGGGTGTGAAACAGGGAAAATAACTTTTTTTACTATTGCAACCTAATTTGGGACTAATGAGTGATTATAGGGGAACCGAAGTTAACAAAACTAGAGAGATACATTAAAACTTAATATTAAATTGCCTTATACTGAAAAATTAGACAGGTGGAGTGTCAAATTATTTACACTCAATGTGTTCGTTTCAGGGCTAAAATAAATAGTTCTGTTTCTTATCACATGATCAGGCAATTAAATGACTGAATCATTTGAGAACAGAAGAGGTAGAGGTGTAAAAAACACTAATCAGAGTTATCTCCTCTGAAAGTTCATATTTCATTATACAGCCAGACCCTGTGGTGAATGAAGTGAAGGTGTCGTTTGCAGAGTGGAAAATTTGTGCTTTTCGGAGGGCCCGGCATGCTGATAAGTGTACTTTTCCACTCAGTGAGAAAGGCAATGGTAAACCACCTCACTCCTCGTTTTTACTTAGTACAACCTCTAGAGGTTCAAAACAGCCTTTTGGCTGATGACCTAAACAACAACTGAAAAATTAAAATTAAATTTATAAAAAAGCAACAAAACAATTACCAACAAATCCAGAACTGAATCCAGCCAATTTATGAATGTGTGAGAAATCTGGGAAACCACCAAGGAACATTGGTTCTAAGAGATCGAGACCTTGGAAGTTACCAGAACTGTAGCCAGAGAATGGTCCATTACCATCAACATACATTTTACCTGAAACAAACATTTATTTAACATATTTTCAGAACCTTCACAAAACAATAATTACCAAAAACTGAAACTTTTTAAAGTAAACTACTGAATTTCATTAATCATCAACTAATTAAATAAGATCGAAACAACATTTAAAATACTTATAAATACATGAACATGAGTAAAATGTTTAAAAAATTTTAATATAAAGAGCAATTTTATAAGAGCAATTTTTAATATAAAGAGCAATATAAGAGCAATTGATGTATGTCCATCAACACAAAATTAAGACACTACAATACCGTGATACTTCCTGAAGTCCTGTATGCAAGTGAAACCCTGTTTGGTCCAACAAGAATAGGCGAAAAGGACAAAATCGAGAAAGTGGAGAGGCAAATAGCAAGAAGGTGTATTGGAAAATGGTCCCTTCAAGATGGTAGTTTCTATATTGTACCAAACAAGGAAGTATATGAAACAATTGAGCCTTTAACCAGTATCATCAGGAAAAAAAGGATATCCTTCCTGGGACATATATTGAGAATGGAGGATACAAGATTACTAAGAAGGATGACTGAGTTTTTCTGGCAAAAGAAGATGACACCAAACTGGATAAAGGAAGTCAAAAAGGATATGGAGGAACTAAACATCACAATAGCTGACCTCAAAACTAAGTCAGGGAGCTACAGGACATACAAACAGCGATCGGTTAAATTTAGGGAACAAATGAGGGTCAGGAAAGCCATGGTGATTTCGGACGCTGAGAGACTGAGAAGATCCGAAACATTGAAGAATTATTGGCGAAGAAGAGGAGAAGTACGGGAGCGACAACTGCGGGGGCGTTTTGGTGGAACATCTGAAAGAGCTAGACGTTGAAAGATTGAACTTAAGTGGTCCTTTGTGGCCGTAAAAAAAAAAAAAAAAAAAAAAAAAGAGCAATTCTTGTGACTTGTACAAAAAGTGAACTTTAATGGACTGTTTCCTAATGACTGAGGCAAATCAAATATAAACGGTAATTTTTAAAATTATATTTATTGAATAATATTATACAAAAACTATGCCTTCAACATTTTTCAATATAGTCTCTTGCATTATCTACATACTTCTGCCACCGATTTGGAAGCTTGAATATTGCCTGTTCATAAAAAGATTGAGGGAGAGTTGTCAACCAATCGCGCACGTGCTTCTCGACATCTTCATTGCTTTCAAATTGTTTTCCTCTAAGTGATTCTTTCAGAGGCGCAAACAAAAAGTAGTCACAAGGGGACAAGTCTGGACTGTAAGGAGGGTGTTCGAGAGTTTCCCAGCCCATTTCTTCCAATTTATCCCTTGTCAACAATGCGGTGTGAGGCCTTGCGTTGTCATGGAGAAGGATGACATCTCTAATGGGCACACCTCGTCTTTTGTTTCGGTAACTGGTTTTTGCCGACTGTAGCACCTGGCAGTAGTAAGCTGCATTCACTGTTCGTTGATCGTAAAGAAAATCAATGAGTAGAACTCCCCTTGAGTCAAAAAAAATTGTTGCAAAAACTTTTCCGGCTGAGAGACGAGTTTTGGCTTTCACTGGGCAGCCTTCATCCTTCCTTCGCCACTCCTTACTTGCCATTTTCGATTCGGGAGTGTAATGGTGGACCCACGTCTCATCACATGTGACGATGTGCCTCAAAAAATCTTCACCTTCTTCTTGAAATCGATGCAGAAGTCTCCCGGCGATCTCCGACCTGACCTGTTTTTGATTTTCGGACAGCAACTCGAAACCCATCGAGCACTAATCTTTCTGAAGCCAAGGTGGTCTGTGATTGCAGACTGAACACTCCCGTAGCTGATTCCAATTTCTGACTAGATTTCTCGAACAGTTAACCGGCGATCACCTTCAATAAGCTCTTGAACGGCACTAATGTTGTCATCTGTGAGACTTGACCTTGGGCGTCGACGGTAACTTTAGTTTTCAACACGTTCTCACCCACCCCTAAATTCTCTGGCCCACGTATACACTCGATTCTTAGACAGAGTAGTGTCCCCAAACTGTGCCCGCAAACGAGTAAAAATTTCCGAAGGCTTAACACGTTCATTTGCTAAAAATTTTATGACGATTCGTTGCGCAACAGATGGATGTACCTCTCGCTCGGTCATGGCTGTACTGATGGCAGAACGCAACAATGCTGCGAAGTAAGCTGTTCCCCCCACTCCTATTAAACAAAACAACAACTGCTCACCGCCACATCTGGTCCGAACGTGTTTGGTACAGTCAACAGCAAAATTACCGTTTATATTTGATTCGCCCTCGTATATTGTAATACCTACTATCATCAATTTACATTAAATTATGTATTTTCGAGAGATCTTGGATGATCATATGGAAATATTGTTTAGTTTAAACATCCAATTACAAGTTAAAGATTTAAAAAGCCCAAGTGTCCTAAACAAATTAGAATCAATTTTTCAACTTATCATCAAAAGCATGGTTTTCATTCACAGAATCACACCATGCCAAATAAAATATAAACTAATATTGGTTTAACAAGACTTAAGCTGGGTTGCCACTAACAAGCTGGGTTACATAGTTGTAACAGAAATTTGTCAAAAATATCCTGTGCTACAATTTTCAAAGATAAACTTCTGCAATATAACAAAATTTAGTATATATATATATATATAATCTGATATAATAAATGTATGAAGTCATCCATCATCAATATTCATCAAGATAGACCTATATCTACAAATCAACTTTGTGAGATATAATATTGGTTGCTAGACTGTCATCAACAATATTTTATGGAATTTATTAATTTTTAACACACTGACTATACTATTTTTCAAAGTTGATGAGCTATGAATGCACACATTGCCCCCTACACACTTCATAGCTAGCCAATGACTTGCCAGCAACATTGCCAATATTTGCTTTCGTAGCTCTGTTATATATTTTGTCAGTCCTTTTTTGTGGTCTTTCAATAACAATAATTGTTATAATTATTATAACCTATGAACATACAACCAGCTGATTATATTATAAAGAACTGCATGTTAACGGGCTCTATAATCAATGTGTTCAGTACGAGATGCAAGACATAAGTGAACTACTGCGGCTCTTATTTGCATGCACACGTAATGTTTGTCAGGCTGATAAATTCATACAATCTGACAACGCTGGCAAACGTTCTGATTGGTCTAAACATGTGAAACAGCAGAGCTCATCAATGGTGAAAAACATCATAGTGCAATTACATAAGTAGCTAATTGGACTTTTTGTTTTTGCTTACTATTATTTACACTTACCTTCTCTACGATCTCTATGAAGTTGTACAGTATGCCATTGGCCAACACTTATCGGATGTGAGGCACGAATTACTGCTATGCCAGATCCAACATCAAATCTGAATTCAAGAACTCCATTTTTCAATCCCAAAGAAACAAAATCACCACTTCCATCATTTTGTTGACTGTTGTATAAAATCAAACCTGCAAATTGTGTAAGAATTTTTTTAAGAATACGAATATTTTGAACAAATAACGTTTGCTTACTCTAACTGGAAAAAATAATATGACGAGTGAAATTAATCTGAGCTTTTATTTTAAGTGATTAAATTATTGTTTTATAGATAAGACAATAATATGAGAATTTTCATACATTTCTTACAAATTTCTTATTAAATACAATGTTCTTCAAGTAGCTAATACCGCGCTAATGCAGCAGATCGAAAAAACGATCAACATTGCCTTCAGTCATGACTTGAGCATCTTCGCTTTTGTTAGCCACTCCCCATCCTTTTCCACCCTCTGCTGGCTTTGTTACTGGTTCCGGGGTCATACTCAAGGTCTCATCTCCAATGACTACCTCACTCATCCAATCTCTGCCATTGTTCTGAATGCAGGACAACAAATCCTTGCTAACCTTGTTTGTAATGTGAGGCACTCATTTTCACGGCGCCACTAAAAAACTTACTTTTAAAAAATGCATAAAATACAAACCAAATGTGCTATCGAATTCAAACTTAGACTGCAATAAAATGAAGGTCCCAGTCCCTATTTCCAGTCATATCTTTACAAACGACACAGTGTTGCCAATTCCCAAGTTATAGCTGAATTCTTGGAACTTAATTGCCACACCTCGTGTGTACTTTGATTCATTAATGAAAATCAAAGATTTAAGAAAGAGATTTAACACCCTGAACAACAGTGCTCACTAAATATAGATCAAAAAATTAAAGCAAATGGAAAGAGCATAAGCTGCTAGAGTCAGCTTTCACTGTAACAAGGGCTGGTTAAAAATTTAAATTAAAAAAGGAATGGCCATTTATACTGTAACGTCACAATGTTTTATTAACATAATTAAATTAGAATGTAGTGGTAATTATTGTCATACTTAATTAAACCATCAAACCTGATGTTAAAAGATAAATAATTCTTGATTTTTTACTTTCCCTGGCCTTATATGAATTTAAAGGGAAGGAAAGTATTGTTTTGATGTCAATTTTTCAAACTGAATTTTCATCAGAAATACATGTTTTCAGGCACCCGGAACCCAAAAAAACATGTTTTTAGCAATTCGTCTCTATGTGTGTGTGGTGTGAACAAATTAAGAATGGATCAACGTACCAAGTTAAAACCTGGATTTTATGATAGATAGGGGACCTGACATGAACATTTTCATTAAAATTGGTCAACTGGAAGTAGTAGCTTATTCGTGCAATTTTTCACTTTTTTGAATTTTTCTCAAACCAGACCATGTTTCACACCTGATTTTTTAATATACTTCTGAGAAATGAAACCTATTTCAACCCCCACTTATTTATCAACAAATTTAAAAGTAATTAAGCAATTGAATCATACCATCAGGTTGTTCAGGTTTGAATGATAACTCAATATCAAAGTCCAAATAAGCATTGTGTAATGTTGGAACAGCGATATAAGAGACCGGTGCTTGAGAAAAGAATGGTACTGATCCGGTAACCACCAATATTGTTGGAATGTCCATTCTACCATCATCATTTGTAGCAGTACAAATATACATTCCTGCCTCTGCAGCCGTTACTTCAGGTATTGATAGTGTACCCTAACAAAAAGAAAAATATTAAATACACTACAATTAAAACACTAACTTCTATAGTAAAGAAAACAGTTTTTAAGATATTAGTTTTTGGGAACTGTACACTACTAATTACCACCCGATTTAACTGCTGATATTAAAATAAATTTGAAGTGAAGTGTGTTCAAGTTTGGCTGTCAGCTGGTATCATAATAAGGTGTTCACCTAACTGGTGTTAGACAATTAACACAATTCAACAGTATTAACAGACAATTAACAGTACATTTCAACCAGTGTACAAACTCAGCTATTCTGAAGGCGAAAACACACTATATTGTTTCCAACATTAAATGGAACTTAAGCAAAAACAAATGTATGATTATTTTTCATAATCATCCTTTTTATCCTTCTTCAGAGTTTCCTTATATTGGCCCCAACACAAATCCTCTCTAATTCACTCTATCGGTGAACCACCTCTCCTCCACTGTTTCCTGGGCATTGTATATTTTCCCCAAAATATCCACAACTGAACCTATCCACTGCACTCTTGATCTACCCCTTAGTTTGTTCCTCCATCTCCAAGTACAGTATCCTTTAGCAACAGCCTATCCTTCTTTACCCTACTGACATGACATGGTAGCTTTGTCCAACTCTCCATGTCAGGCTGCCCATATCCAACTGTTCCCCTAATTGGATCATTTTTTACTCTATATCTTATTGTATCTTCTAACATACTTCTCTAGAACTTCATTTCTGCTGCCTACATTTTACCCTCCACCTTCCCTCCACTCATCCATGTTTCTGCTGCATAATCAGTACAAGTACAAAATATACATTATACAAAAATTTCTTACAATACATAGGAAATTTTAGATTCCAAACTAGGTTTTACACACTTTGGAACAAACCGGTTGGTTTCTGCACTTTTTAAATGATTGATAATCAATATGATTAATTAATTGAACAGATAAAAACAATGGGAGTTACTAAATCTGCACCTTAGAACAAGAACAACCAATGTCAAAAAAAAAACAATTTTGAAAAAAGAGCAAAGAAAAATCTGCGTAAAATTTCAAACAACACCAGTAATTTCACCTACGTTAGCTGCAATGGCAGCAAACATTAAGAAAAGACACTGCAAAACCAACTAATGCCAACATCGGTTCATACTGTTAACGAACTTTATTTAGAAAATTTTTATTACAATCATAACCAATTATGACTTTGGTTGTTTTTGCATGAAGAAATTATGGTATCTGAGAACCAATGTTGTGTTTGGTTGTCCTTGCAATAATATTTTTCATGCAGCTGACTGACATTGGTAATAA